>JAUTXW010005231.1:0-600000 GCA_030620095.1 Kuschelorhynchus macadamiae
TCATAAACTACTTACAACTAATTATAAACTATGATACATCGTAAAAGTAAAGTGAAAATTTATTTACTACAAAAAGGTACGCCTCAATGTGGTAATAAGTACTGAAAATGGTGTCCATTTTCGTGCGTGCAGTAATAAAGATTCCGAATATTTTCAAGTATGGAGTTATTCTTCTACATTCAGCCGTAATCCGGTGCCGAAGACCTTCGACTGAATCTGGCTTCGTACTAAAAACTTTACTTTTCAAATGTCCCAAAAAAATTAATCTACAGGATTTAAGTCCGGGGACCTCGGCGGCCACTCAATTGGGCCTCGCTGCCAATCCACTCACCAGCAAAGGGGTGTCCAAAAAGTGTCTTACTGGAGCTACATAGTGCGGTGTTGCACCATCTTGTTGGAAGTGAAGATCATTTTCATTATGATTATCCTCATTTTCTTTATTTCCGTACTTAGGGACTCTATTGAGTTTTCTAATCTGTCCAAGAACACCTCGCCCGTCAAGTTTCCAGGAACAAATAGAGGGTCTACCACATTGTTTCCGAATATGCAGGCCCAAACGTTTATTTTTTCAGGATATTGAGTGTAGCTCTCGAAACAAATGTGGATTCGAGTCACTCCAGCAGCGGCAATTATGTCTACTTACAGCACCTATAAATAGAACGGACACTCATCCGAAAAAACAAATATTAAATAACAGATAGAAATGTTGGCTCATTTCTTCGTAAAACTCAAATCTCCTATCATAATGGTCTTTATTAAGTTCGTGAACCAGTTTTATTTTGTACGGTTGAAATGTATGATCTTTCAAATTTCAAAAAAGCCAGTTGAGGAGTGCTTTGGGTATTGTCAAGTGCTACGTGTCCTAAACCGCTATTTCTGTGGCTTCGTTCCCCACTGGTCGATTTCGATGACGGCGAATATTAGACAGTTTCTTAAAAATTTTTTATTATCTTATCCACATACTTGTCGTTAACATTTTTGTCTGGACGTAACTCATTAAACAACCGGGCAGTAGCCCTCGCAGAGCTCCCATTTTGGTAGAAGAGTTTTCTTATTTCTACCCTTTCTGGAATCGAATAAGCCAAGGTTAATTAGAATTATCGCAACTAATTGAATGATTTAAAATCAAGAAAAAAGCGACTTTTTGTGACACACTTTGACTGTGACTGTAAAATATTCTTACAGGTATCCATGCTTATCATTTTGTTACCGTCTAATCCATTATCAGTATTAAATTAAATTATTAGAATTATAAACCCAAATAGCTTCAAAACGGTTGAAGTTAGGTATAAACCTTATTAAACACAATTCGATTAAAATTTCATGTAAAATTAAAAAATGAAATAAATTTTGGGCATATCCATTTAAAAACCTAAAGTGTGAAGGAAAATCTTCTTTTTGGATCACTCTGTATTATACAGGTACAGTGAAAAAAAAATGTCACCCTAGAAGTTAAAATTGACGGTCTGAGCGTTTTTCACAAAATATACCAGAAGAGTCACAAATAGGAACCTTTTCGGTAGGCCATCCTGTATATCGAATAGTGCTTCGTTAGAGGGTGCAGCCTCGAGAATGAGTCTGTCTAAAGATGGTTTTTCCTAAAATCTTTAGAAGCGTTTAAAGACTAGATTATGATTACAAAACTACTTATTGGATTGACTTCAAATTTTCAAAAATCAGTGGGCACAGGAAGATGAACTGGTAGCATTTTGGTAAAAATCCAATACGGCGGAACATAGTCGCGACTTAATAAAATGTTAAAAAAATCAGCACTAAAAAACTGCGTAATCAATTGGAACAAAAATCAAGTATGACATGGGATAAACTGATACAATTTTGGTGCGGGTGCATTATGGTGACAAAATGGCGGTCTAATAAATTATTTATAACACCTGTATCAAAAAATAGATAAATTTCCTTTACCCGGAACTTCCCTAGTTATGAATCTTTCCTTTTATCAGGAATAGTGAAGTGTGACCCAATTTAGTTCAGTGCGTAGTAATTTAGTAACACGTATATACCATTTTTATTGGGCGCCATTTTGTTACATCATATTGAATTCCTACCAATATTTTACCAGTTTTTGCCACTATGCCACACTTGATTTTTGGGCATAATTTAAACTAAATTCAATAAGTAGTTTTTACATTGACACACACCGCCATTATGTTACGTCATGTTGAATTCATACCAGTTTGTACCTACATCACATTTAATTTTTCTACAAAATTTAAAGTCAATTGAATAAGATTTTTTAAGTCGAATTTTTAAAAACCTTATTTGAACGCCATTTTGTTGCGCCATCTTGAATTCATACCACAACTTCACAGTATCTCTATATCACACTTTATGCTTGCACAAAATTTGGACTTAATCTAATAAGAAGATATTTTACATATTTTATTAGGCCGCCATTTTGTTTTGCTATCTTATAATAATACCAAATATTACCAGTTCATTATTATCAATATCATGTAACACTTAATATTTGTTCAAAATTTGAGGTAATCTGGATAATTAGTTTTTTTAGTAATAATTTTTTAACGTTTCACTAGGCAGCCTAGGGACGCTAAATCGCGAAGATAAGTTAAACCTGAGTGGGTGATTTTTTTCACGATTACAAAAATTTCTCACTATTACAAAACTTTTTCACGATTACAAAAATTTTATTGGCCGCCATCTTAAATTAGTACCACAAACTTACTAGATGGCCTCTATATTACAATTAGTTCTGTCAAACAATTTGAAATCAGTCCATTAAGCAGTTTTTTCGGGCTGAATTTTAAAATATTTTATTAAGCCGTCATTTTGTTCCACCATCTTGAATTCGTACCAAAGTTTTATAAGTAGATCCCTATATACTACTTGATTTTTGTGCAAAATTTGAGATAAATTAAATACATAATTTTTTAGTAATAATTTGTTTAAGATTTCACTAGGTCGCCATTTTATTTTGCCATGTTGGATTTTTACCAAAACGTTACCAGGTCGACAGACCGACAGACACAGACAGATAGATCGACGGCATTGAGAAAACATATTTTTCGGCATCTAGGGACCCTGAAACGTAACGATCTGAGAATATTTTCCTTTACGACGGAAGTAAAAATCATTAACATTGTTAACTAATTAATGACTGCTGTAATCCCTAGTTTTGGGATGCCTCATTTAAAATTTAAATCTCTGTGCACCAAATGTAGAAAAGTTTTTTTTTATCTCTTCAAATGCAGCCTGAAAAATAAAAAGAAAAATGACGATCCTATGAAAATTACTAAAAAGGGTATCAAAATAATAAGAGTATTAGAATGAGGAAATAAAAATTAACAAGTGAGCTGGGTCGATTTAGAAAAAAATTATTCGGAGGTCGATAAAATAAAATGCGCAAACGCGGTAATCGGTATTCTGTAATCTTATGTAAGCTTTTACTTTTTAGATCATAGAGTACTGCATGAAAAGCTTGCTGGACTTATAGACTATACATTATATGTATTATAAACGACAAAATTTTCAAATTGTGTTTCTAAAAGTTACAGTGTTGACAATTTGTTACGCTAAATTCGACTCGTAGCCAAATAAATCCAATCAGCCGATTTTCAAATACCGCTTGACTTTGTGCCAAATGTGAAATCGATGGGCTAAATAGTTTTTGACCTGTAGTGTTTTAGAATCACTTACAAGGTTCCCAAAGTTACTTTCCGGAGTAAATTCACTTAAATGTAAGATTAAACAACTGTTTTTTAAAAGTCAACTACATTTTCATCATATATAGTGTGGTTTGAATAGCTTACAAAACTAAAAATGTTTGTTTTTATATTGCATATCACAATTTTCAGGTAGGACAGCCCCGCCCTAATTAAGTCGTTTCAATATTCATCCTTTTTTTCAGTACTACAGGGAGATAAATTAAATACGTGAGCTAAAAATCTGTTTACAACTTTGTCATATTTTTTCTGAATAATATAAAGCTTCTTATGAGGGAAGAGCATCAATATTTTTTTTTGAGGACATCGACCAAAGTAAATAGAAAACTTTGGTTTAGAAAAATTTGCCTTTTTACTTTCTATATGTAATTACCCCCACCCCCTATAGTGTCGTTGTAAATAAAATTAAGTACCTACCAGTTTAAGTTTAAGATAAAATAAAGACCCAACTAACGTTAAAATAGCTATAAACTAATGGACTATAGAAAAAGGGTGTTTTAAAGGGAAATAAGATTCAGTTTTTTTCATTAATTTCCAGCTAAATGATACGAACAAACAAAGTATATCTCACCTTAAAACAATGCTCTTTTCACAATTTTTTTTCAGCTGTAGGACAACTTAACTGAGAAAAATATATATATCTATAAATATTTACGTCCTAAAAATGCAGTTAAGTATAAACATGTTTAAACTGAAATATATAATAAATAATTATGTGTTCGGGAACTTATTTAAAGATTTTTTGGTTTTACTTTTCAAACTTAATAAAAGCCATTATTCAATACCTGACAGGAAATAAACTAGTATAATAAGCTATGGGGCTACTGCCGCAATTTAGGGCGTAGCATTTCTTACTCAATGCTGACGGTTTCGAAGGCTTCGACTTTTTTTTTGTTAAAAAGATGAACAAAATTTATAATGGAATGTCGTCTATTATACTTATTAAAAAAATTGTTCAAAATTCATCTTTTTTCTCTTAGGTATTTTTATATTACGAGATCTTCAATACATACATACAACACAACATACTTATGCGCATAAGAATAATAACATCTAGTATATTTCGTAGATATTGTTGTTAATGTATTTTATAAATACGTAGTATAATAAGACATTTTATTTTGAATTTTGTTCATCTATTTAACAAAAAAAAAAGTCTAAGTCTTCGCGACCGTCAACACTGAGTAGGAAATTCCACGCTCTAAAATGGCACTAAAATTGCAAATCGGACTTTATATTTTCTTATGGAGATGTGCATGTAAAAAATGGTTAAATTGCGGCAGTAGTCCCATAGCTTAATGTAATAATAATACAATTAAGGATGTCACGATTACTCGGCCTATCCGGCCGAAGCCAAATATCCGGCTACTTTTTAGCCGGATATTCGGTTTTGACGGGATACAAAACTATTCGGCCGGATATCCGGCATTTTCAAAATACCTAAGAAGTAAGGGAATAAAGGTTTTAATTCAACACATAAATAACATCCAGTGCTTTTCCATTTAATAATACTTTACTTTAGATAGATCAAACTCAAAAAACGCGCTCACAAACTGACAAATGAAAAAAGTGAAGACTAAAAAATAAATATTATTTTATGTAAAAATTAAAATAAGTGTTGATACTATAAATCAAATTACTGGTGCTTAATATTTAAAATCAATCAACGGAATATCATGATGTAAATATATTAACATTTCACCATTTTTTGGAGAAAGTCGTTCACTAAATATTGTGGTTGCTGGCGCGGATAAATACTTATACACATATTTTGATAATATAAGCAAGTCTTTCTTGTTATGTTTCCACCATGAACAGGGGCAGTTTACATATATAGCTACGCCATTTTTTGTCCGATTTCAAAAATCTAAAAATTTAAAGCTTTATCGGAATCTAATTAAAAATTAGGTGGTTTTTATTTAACAAAAATTCTTTTGATGAATAATTTGAAAAAGCTTTTTTATATCAGGAAAATGTAGGCAATTTTTATTTTAAATGTAATTTTGCATAGTTACGCTATTTACTAAAGCCTAAATTAGGAGCCAAAATTGCATTAAGATTTGTGGCATCGCTTACTAAACAAAATGAAACAAATGTCTATAGCTCCGCAATCTAAAAACTGACATTTATAGAATTTAAAGCTTTACAAGAATATAATTAAACATAATGTGGTTTTTATTTTACAATACGTAGACGGTTAAAAGTCATCCGATATGTCATTACAATCAATATATTAATGTTGTTGATACACAGAAGGAAATGACTATACATATTTGAACGAGCAAAAATACAGGTAAATTAGAGCAAAATAGTCTTATAAGGTAATAAGAGGTCAACACTCAAAAGCTTTGGAGATACACTGAATGATTGTATTCGATTTAAAACTAAGATTTGGAATTTTTGTCGTCTTATTTTAGATTTTTAGAATCATTTTAAACAACATACGAATGATTATTTTCTTATCGGGTTTGTATCTAGTATTTTTTTAAATTAGGAAAATAACTTTTGGATAAATAAAAATTATCAATAAAAACACAATTTGTTAATTTTGCATCACACACAACATATAAACGAAAACATTTCCAAGTAAAGGTTGAAAACGTTTTCATTATTTTTACTATTTAGGCAAAAAAAAAGGTAAAAATGGTTTTCGTCAATAATTTCACCACCATGGTACATCAAAATGTATTCAAATGACCTCAAAAAAAATTTAAAAAAACAAAACAAAATTAATATAGTTAATCCGCTAGAATTAAGTTTTCTGTTTGTCGATACGTAGTTATCTATATGGAAATCTTTAACGATAAATTCTTTCTGCCAAGTGTGCGTTTTGTCACGCACCGTCATACATAAATAAGTATATTCAACTGTTGTGAACATTTTTTGACACTTCTGATATACATGAATATGCTTATGCTTATGCTTATGCTGAATATACTTTTTTTCAGAAATTTTCAGAACCCCATTTATATAAAGCTTTTTTTGCATAACATGATTTGTACTTTCACGTGTTAAAATATTTTTAGTAGGTATGTGTAATATATCTTTTTCAGGTTGTGTAATATATCTTTTTCAAGTATCCTTTGCTGAGCCCCACCTTAGTACAGACGCTTGAATTTGAATCTAGTCCTTCTATTAGTATAGACTTTTATTTTCCGTTTGTATGTTTCATTCTTACGTACATACATACTTTGATCCCAGTAAATTTCTCTTTTAGCTGCATTATTTCGCACACGAAGCATCTAGCCTTAAGCTCTTGAACTTAATAAATCATACCGTTCCTAGACTTATCATGCAACAGGAAATAAGATGAATCCAAATAATGCTGATCGGAACGTGTGAAACTAAAAGTTAAGAAACGCTCTAATAACGTATCGAAGCTTACACCTGAGACAGGCTATGCATCATACTTTCTATTTCTCTACCACGTTTTATACAAGTATACAGTAACGAAGAAAAATATATAATGCGAAAAATGTAAAATATCCATGATAGAACGGAAGATCTTTTATCAAATATAATATTTGTACACATTGTGACTGACTTGCAGCATTTTTTGTCTACACTACAACGTAATTAATATCCCACAAGGAAGAAATGTTATCCAAGTATTATTTTCTAAAGAGCAGGTTTATTAAAGAACCGGAATATAAAAGAAATGGTACTTTTATCTTCCACATTAATAAGTGCCGGAATAGAGGATATTTCAGAAAAAGTTTGAGACAGACACGTAAAGAATATACATTGGTTTTTATTAGTTCATTCGTAAACGATTTTTTTTACGACTGCCATAACAACGTCCAAAAACACACAATCAACAAGGTCCTAAAACGATTAATTTCGCATGTCTCTGTCGTGGGAATTCATTTCCCACGGCTCAGATTGGTTCCTCATTGGTCAGCTTTCGTGTGCAAAATACAGTTTACTTCCTATTTTGTCCGTATACGATGATATGGTTGTTCAGCGTCTATTTGTATTCTAGTTTTTAACAACAAAATGTGAAAAATATTTGTATAAAAATAAAAATGAAATGTAAGAAATGGAGAGAGTACACTGTGCATTTTAGTGTACGGCCCAAACGCAATAGTACAAAAATGACACCAAACTCTCATATTCGTATGAAAAGAGCATAATCTACCATGTGCGTTAATAAAGAATCGATCAAGTTCAATATAAAAGTTTCTATTTACATAATTTATATTTTTCGGTATAGTAGAACCAATAAATAAACCTCTCGGGGAAATAACCAGTATAATTTATTTATTGAGACCTAGAAAGTTAGATACATTTACCAGCCAGAACATACCGTATGAAAGAATGCGGCATATAAAAACCTTTAATTTGAAATAGCTAAATGCATGTAATGAGTATGACCTTTGTATAGAAGCAGTTTGGGGTATCCCTACTTACTACCGAGGCTTAGAAATACCGTAACAGAGAACAGAACTTCTACCAAAAATAAAAATGTAAGGCAAATATACCGTGCTTACATTCGGTATTTTATATGCATACGTCGTAAAGAAATGCCAGACCCCCGCGTTGATAATGCAAACAAAAACATCATACACGACTTCATCATTTTGCGCTGTTTAATTAATCACGTAACTCCAATCTAACTCTAATTATTCGTACAGGAAAACGGCTTAAAAATATTTCTCTAACTGAAAGCAGAATTCAAGTCATGTCAGGTCATAAATGCATTTAATTAATATTATGTAATTATCTTACAGAGCGGCCGTATTTTTTAATTGGTTGATAGAGTAGTTAAATGACTAGCTATATCTACATAAATATTATATTATATATATATATATATATATATATATATATATATATATATATATATATATATATATATATATATATATATATATATATATATATATATATATATATATATATATATATATATATATATATATATATATATATATATTTATTTATATATAGCTTTGTTCATTGTCAACGGAATCAACAAACGGCGGCCATATTGAATTTTGAAAAAGCACTTGCTGCACTACCATTTTGAAAACAAAACTTGTGATCCGTCAGCCTCAATTTTTGACTTAGGTCTACTTCCGGAGGTAATATTCAATTGTTTTTTCACGAAAAATATGTGTCCTATATATCTTTCAACCCAAATATCAAAATTCTAATATAAAAGACAATAAAATTACGTTTTCTATCGAGAAAGAAATATCAAGACATGACTTAAAATTAAGTGATTTATTGATTTTAATACTCTCAATACACTTGAATAACCAATAATTAAAAAAACTGAACTATTCCTAAAAATAAGAAAAGAAATTTGAAAAAAATCAACAAACTCATTACTAAAACATGTAAACATAACACAAATAATAACTGGGTAGAAATTTAACCATTAACATAATCCCTGATTATGCCAATGAAATACTGATCTTGATCCCAAATTTTGCAGCACCCTTAGAAAACTCGAAACAACTGCCTGACATCATATGCAACGTTGAAAATCATTAAAGAAGAAATAAGAACAAAAACATGTAATATACTAAAAACATTCTCATACAAAAATGTTTTGGAAAAAACAATAAAAGCCTGAATAAAAAAATAAAAAAAGCACAAAACTTTCTTAAGACAAACTTAAACGTAATGATATTTAAACCTGACAAGTCCAAAATGAACAACCTCCTAATTGACACCACTCATAAAAAAAAAATTGATCCAACTTCTCGATTTCAAAAACTATACAATGAATTAATAAATAAATGGGATAAAAAAAGGATACATCTCGCCTAACACTGCTAAACAACTAAAGATAAATAATGCTGTGGCACGTAAAATATAAGGATTTCAAAAACTTCAGAAATAAAATTTCTTTAAGGTCATGTGTTCAATCCCCGCTTAAAATTTCTAAAAATCATCCTATGAAACGTTATTAATAAATACGAATACTGTAATAAGGACTCTTGACTTTAAAAATAACAAACTGCCTGATAACTACATGTTGATATCTTTGGGTGTCATATCGTTCTATACAAATATTCCCTTAAGGCAAGATTGCCAGTAACATAATTAAAAAAAAGAGATACAATTGAAAGATATGCTGCGATTTTCGGTATTCGTTTGGTCGATCTGTTGGGTTTGCGCTTCTTATTGTATGACCGCATGTGCGTACCTAAAATAATACATACAGGGCATAAAATAAAATTCTTGCATTTTCCCAAAAGTTTGTTACCTCTAAAAATTCTCAAAATTTTTTTAAAATTGGGTTGCTCTCTGATTAAATACAAAAAACCATTTTTGGCATTTTTAGATATTTTCGTTTCTTTGCAATATACAGGGTTTTTATTATTAACAACCTGTATACAAAACAAAATTTTATTACTTGAGTTACGATCAGTAGTTGACGTTACCAATAATAAGTTTAGATACAGGGTGTATCAAAACTTAGCTAGAATTTACCTGACACTGATTTGATGTATTTTATAGATTTTTTTATTATTCGATTTTGAATGTCAGGCGTAAGACGATTACAATATACCTCTTATTATACAACTTTTGTGAACTGACCTTTTTGCCGAAATGATTTTTTTCGTTTTTACTCTAGCCATTTTATTAGTCTAGATACAGGGTATTCGCTTTTAGTTGAAAAAAGGGATGCACTCTGAAAACCCAAAAATGGCAATTTCATTTAAGGAATGCAAGAAAAGACAATTTTATGTATTTGTTGCACCAGGAATTGATGTAAAAAAACTTAAAAGAAATTGCATTTTATTGACTATACAGGGTGTTACAAATTTGAGTGTATGCAATATGCATAGAGAAATGGAAAACCGTAAGAGATACAAAGTAGGTTAAAAGGTAGGCAAAGATTCGTAATAAGGCGTTTAATAGTATTCCGTTTACAAATTGATAAAATTCCCAACCCCTTCACAGATATTCTGACTTTATTTTAATAGGTATTTAAAAATAAATTTTGCCAATTTATTGCAAATTTTTCATATATTTTTATCGCTACGCTGATGATTGTATTTATGCCATTCCTCAAAAGGAAGCAGACTACATATTAAATTAAGATTTTTTAAAATGTTTTAACAATAATAGTTTTTAATAAACAGAATTAACCCATTTAACATAAAATATCACTTTATTCTATGCGCTGGCTGCTTTGTGCTTGGCACAGTGTGACCTGTCTCAATATTTTCTGTGAGCAGGTTAAAGCAAGCCTTAAATCTTTTGCTGCAAATTATTTATATAATGCTCAATTTCATTTTCAAGAAATTCTAAATACATTTTGTCAGTTAAAGGTTGATGAAAAAATATTGGACCAGTGATGTTAAGTCCTATAAGGCCCAACCAAAGGTCACCCCAATACGTTCCTGGGAGGCATACTCTCTTACTGATCTCTGATTTTCCCTTGCCCAATAACGGAAACTATTTCTATTATCCCTAGATTGGCACGGCCATTATGCATATGAAGAAGCGTCACGATCCGGAAAGCTTTCATGGTATAATCCTTCTGCGTTTCTCGAATTTTTATGACATTCCCCATAAATAAGGAGCATGTGAATTTAATGTTCTCTTGAATAAACCATAATAATGTCTACAACTAATCAGAACTACTACTCAGTGTTAAAATTAACGAAATATCAGTAATGTCTATACAAAAAAAACGTATCGATTGGTAAAATAAAATAATTCCTGTGATTTTTATTTCGACTTCTTGAAATACAAAAAAAATAGAAAGTGACAAAATAAAAGACTTACTTAACAATAAAAGTGGTTCCAAAATTTGTGGAGTAATAATACTTTATGCAAAAAGCGGTTTTATCTATTATGAAAAATGCATATCTTCCAAACTTTCTATTTAAAATATTTGAGACAATTTTAAAAAAACTGGAAAATTGTACCATTTCGTGACAAATTAAAAGTTCTCTTTTTAAATTTAATTAAAAAATTGTATTCGGGAATTCACTGAATTTACGTGAGTCAGAAAATAACGAATCCATAACTTGGGCTTCAGGCTTGCTTTCTAAATATTTGATATTAGAAAACATAATTTGAAACCTGGTAGATAAGTATAATTTATTACGTAAAGACTGATTTTTGAAACCATAATATTTCAATTTTGAAACTATCAATTCGTGATTAATGTTGTCAGAAGCATTTAAAAATCGATCATTACCAATATAATATTTACTTGTTTATTTTAAGTACTCTTCAAAGAATTTTCTGAACCCGTATATGGGTATATCATGGACAACAAAACAATTATGCATCTGATTTTGCATTATTTTTCCGGATATTTTTGATAAACAGGGAATTATAATAGAATAAACAACATGCAAATCATTAAAATTCTTTGGATTAGAGGTTTTTGATAGAGGTTCCCTGTTCATATGTTTTATTTTTTTTTTTTGATCAGAGAAATAACATATTTCTATGCAACATTTAATACACTAGAAGAGCCATAAATCCCAGTTGGATTGGTATTTTTATTATTTAACATTTTGCTATATATTTGCCATACATTTCTGCTAATCGAAATAAAAATGTCTAACAATCATTGTATTGCCAATATTGTTTCAAAATAGTTAACCCAATGACTGCAAATTGCAAAATTTCGTAGAATTTCTGTTTTTGCAAATATTTTCTTTTACAGCATACCATACTCTTCGGGTGTTTTGTATCTACACAATTTATCAAATACATATTTGTGCTCATTGCTCAACTAATTTTAGTCAATCTAAAATTCCATAAGTACTTTTAATTAATATACCGTTCATGAAGTTTAGTTTATTTTTTGTACTTTTGCAAGGCACTGTTTCGTCTTATAAAAACCTTTATATTTATTATTATTTATTTCGATTAACAAAGGAGCTTTGGTTTAGTTATTTGCAACTCACGTATGCGAGTGTGTGTATTAAACAAATTTAAAATATGATCAAATGTTTTTATTATATCATC
This sequence comes from Kuschelorhynchus macadamiae, assembly GCA_030620095.1. Classification (NCBI taxonomy): domain Eukaryota; kingdom Metazoa; phylum Arthropoda; class Insecta; order Coleoptera; family Curculionidae; genus Kuschelorhynchus; species Kuschelorhynchus macadamiae. The sequence goes on from JAUTXW010005231.1 coordinate 12,651, forward strand.
AATGTTACTGGCATAACATATCCATCCAAAAAGGTTATACATCTCATTAAAAAATTTTAGAAATCTAAAAACACCACAAATTAATTAGTTAAGGACAAGATCGCACATACCCAAATTCACTTGGAAATAAATCATTGGTCGTCAATATTATCCTCCACTTTTAGTTATTAAAAACGGGTTTGTTTAAATAGTGCGTCAATTAATGTATTTCTGCAGTTTCCCATATTCGAGTAGCTTCTTCTATGATTTGCACAAGGTTCTAATTTTCAAAAAGAGAAGTTAATGGGATGTGTAAATTTAGCAGATTATTGCTGAAGTCACCCAAGCAAAAAATTTCGCCCACAGTAAGGAAGAAAATATTTTATCTAAATCTAATCAGGTTGTTATATTTTAAAGAAGGTGGTCTATAAAGTATAAATTATATTTGCTATTTTAATTTTAAATGCTAAGCGAACATTTTGTATTAAAATCAAATCTGATGTCCACCATCACCCCTCCCCCTCTGCAAGAGAAAATCGGGGCCCAAGAGAATAACGTGTGGGTCCCCCATGAAAATTTTTCAGCCTATTGTAAATTTGATGATTTAAAAAGAATAATGCACACCTTGTATTTCCATTTGCGTTTATTACCGGGATCTCCTAAATGTTAAGTTAGATAACGACAAAAAATTTTAAAAAAATCAACATCAAATAAAATAATTTCGGGCGATGACTTTTTTAATTTTTTTCCAAAACTTACACTGTTAGGTGGATTTGCCCGTTAGGTTAGCACTAGGTGTTTGTCAATAGAGCCATCGTTCAAGCTATAATCATTAATAAAATTAATAATAATAATACAAAATAGATAATGACATATTTATTCCTGAGGCGATAAACTATTCCCCTCTGTCCTCGTAATTTGAAATTTGAAATAGGGCTGAGTCACCTCACCAGAAAAAATACTATCTCAAAATCACTTTCCCTGACCAATATCCTAAATTTTTTGAACCCTATAAATAATGATCTCTCATTTAAATACGAGGCCGTGAAATGGGGTTAAATTGATCTAGAGGGGTGAGCTGAATGACTATTTCCAAGCTATAAATAATCAAAAGACACTACCCATTTCTTATGCGAAATGGCGTACAGTCAATTTTTATGAAAATCTGATATGTTATAATTCTCGATCTCCTTAGCAAATTCTATATGGACAACAATCCCGGGGCTAGTTTTTAACATCGTCGCTTAGAACATTTTTGGTTAGAAACTAATGTATGTATTACTGAAAATAAACGTGTGCAGGGTATAGCTGTATTCCAGAATTTGGTCCTTTTTGTTTCATATTCGACTACATCTCAAACACCAAAATTCCAATTTTTAATAACGCTGGAACAAAAAGTCAGATTTTGCCCATTTTGTGACATTTTTATCACAATTAATAAAAACTAAAGAATTGTATCGTTTTTTTTTTGTGTAAATAGCTGACATTACATTAGTCTAGACGAATCAGTAAAATTGACACACTTTAATTATCTAACGGATATTATACTTAAGAACAGCTTTAATAATATAACTAAAAAAATACAGGGTGGCTCATAAAATTCTAGACAGTATATGAAATTACTGTTAGGTCAGATTCACTTGGTTTTTCATAAAAATTCGTCAAGGTAACTGTAGTAATAGGGTGTCAATATACAAGTTTTGATAAATAGTTTAGGCTTTTTTGTTCTAATTACTTCACTATTATCGACACCATAAGTTAATGTACTAAATATTTATATATATGAGTGATATGATTGATTTTCGAGAAAAAAACAAATAACTTAAAATCGGCATTTTAATCTTTAAAAAGACGTAGCTTTCAAACGGTTTAAGTTGTGTGAAACCGTTTGTACTTTTATCTTTTTCTTCTCGTTCCTATTGTTATGGTTTGATATTAACTTCCGGTTTGACCAGAAGTATTTAATAATTGGAAACTAATGTCAAATTATACGATTATGAAAGGGAAAACGGTTAACGCTCAGTTCTTCAACCTCTATAACCTTTCAAAACAAAAAAATGCCGATCTGCTGTTTACTGCTTTGAAGCCGCTCAAAATAAGCCAATTATATGTACCTACATAAGGGAATAAAATTTTTCGTAGAATCTAAAAATGTAATAACTCACAGGGTTTCACATTCAAAATAAACAAGCGATATAACCGGAATTTCCAGATTTTCCAATTTTTTTCCAGAAAATTAGTTTTAAAGGTTCAACCAATAGAAAATATTTTTTAAGATCAAGAGTCTCGTTACCTTGGTCTCGATCTCGGTGTCAATAGGTCAGTCTCGGTTTCGATTTAGATGCCGAAACCGAGGTCTCTCGAACCCCTACCCACAGCTATTTCTACCGTTTTAAAGTGATGAGCAATAAAAGAAAATTAGCAACTAAAAATTACCTATAGATTATAGACTAAAAATCTTCTGCTACTGGAAATATAAATCACCAGCACCATTTTTGATTTGTGGTAGTAGTCCGTCGATCACCACTTTTTGGTTGTAAATTTAGGTATTAGAGAACACTTCCCGGGCTACAACACTTGTTTTAAAGTTTATTACCCATTTTGGCGTAGAAGTAAATTAAACCAGTTTTGATAAACCCATATATTTAACTTTTTACCGTTTTGTGTAGTAAGTAGTAATTTAAGACATCATGGTTCCAAAAAATTAATCACATTAATTCCTTTCTCGCCGTATAGGTAAAACACTTGCAACAATGTTTGACACAAGTGTGAAATACAATACAAAAATTGTGCTTTAGACAAAAGGATTGCTAGGTAAAAGCCTACAACCGATCTATAAACAAATTTAACCAACTGCGCAGGTTCGCAACGCACGGTGCGTTGCGAAACTGCGACTCTAGGCTTTGAGCTACGCGGAAGTGGATGCATCATAATTAAAATGCCGTTCGTAATTATCTGCCTAGGCCATATTACAGTCAAAATTCTATATTCAATATCTCTATTATTACTTGACAAAATTAAATAAACAAAAAATCTTGAAAACGTCCCGAGATAAAGTTCAACAACTCTATAAAATAAGTGGAGAAGTCAGGCAAATTTGCGGTGCATCATTTTATTGTCTGTCGCATTCAATTTTGTCTAGTAAAAATCGCATATATTACAGATAATTATGCATGGCAGTTTATATGGAATACAATCCAAAGTGGGATCCATTTAGGGGGTATTTTAATTTACATTGGATGGATTGGCTATTCGATACTATAAATATGTCTTTGATGGTTTTAAGGTTTAAAACGTTTTACCGTTTAGACAACGGGAAAACAAAAATTGCCGATATATATGGGTATTTTTTAATTTATCTATAGATAACTATCGACAATTATCGATAGCTATCGACATATCGAAATAAAAACAAATACATAGAGATAGAGGATTGTGGTTTGATCTCAAAAAAGATAAAAGAGTAGACCGAACTTAAACCTTAAACATTTTTTATCTCTAGAAAGAGTTTCTTTTTCAATTTAAGTCGTTTCTAAAAACATATTATTATTAGTATTTTAGTTTTTTCAAAGTTACACGCGTGATCTGTATAAATAAATGTTCTGACAGTGCCCAGTATCTAAAACTTGCTTCACTTTTATGTAACGAACGTATTTATGTTTTATGTATTTATGAATTTTGTATTATTTGGGTTTAGGATCAAGTAAAAAAAACCAAAAGTCTTTTTTTAAATTGCCCACGTTTCGCAACTTTATTGTTGCATCCTCAGGACACTAAAGTACCAGAAAGGAAAAACATATTTATGGTTTAAAATTAAACAATTAAAACATTTTTACGAGCTAAAATTTACAAAATTTATTACATCCTATAGGATACTCGCAACACAAGTTATTAATACGAAATTAACTTTGACTTTTGATGTCAAATTCATGATTAAAACTAGGAGAAATCGGGAACCCATACAAATATTAATCCAACTGCTTGAGTCTCCTTTCTGTGAATATCTACATATATTGTAAAGCTGTCGACGCTTGTTGTTGTAAGGTAAATAGTTTAAATAATTTAATATATAGGTAGAGTTGAAAAAGATATTATTTTATGTTATCGATTATATTAACATTTGTATTCGAAAAGAACTATTTTCAGTACGGTAACGAATTTTACAAACAGACATATGATCTAGTTATGGAGAGTGGACGTAAAGTATATGAACGCCAAACGTATACGTTTGCTTGCGGACAGCTTCGCTCGTCTGTCGTTACATTAAAAAGAAAAATCGTTGCACGTTGTCAATTTTGTACATATTTTCACATATTTGGTCGGACGCTGAAGGAGGCAGCGTGGCTTGATATCCTATTTATTATTTAAATACATAGCATATGGTCATAACAAGAAAGTTTATGACTAAATTGAAGCTTTTCTGTGCATCAGAAACGGATGGACTAATTTGGATGCGAAAAATAGCAACTTCTAGCAATAAGTCTACCTTTGTAAATGTATCTAAAAATGAAACCAATCTAAAAGAAAATTAAAAAAAAAGATGATTTAGTAACTAACATATAATATATAAAAGACATTCTGCATTTATTAAATACTATATTTATTATATAATATATTAATTTTAACTAATGTACATAAAAGCCAGTATATATATATATATATATATACACATATATATATATATATATATATATATATATATATATATATAACAAATAGAAAATTGTTTGTAAATTTAAAATCTGGAGAAAATTTATTTTTTGGTTTGACCGAATGGGATGACTTTTCATAGAAATTAATGGGGAATTTCTTATGCTGTTCGTGGTTTTTAGGAGCTTAAATTGCTGATTTTCTATGTATATGCTTCTATGTCTATTGTCTCTCTTTATAATTGGCCACATCCAATATTGGTTTAATTGAAGACAAATTTATTGAACATAAAAGTGGTATGTTTATAAATTTACTGCGTTTGATACCTTTATCTTTAAAAAAATCCGTACAAATTTGACCAAAATCTTGCTATAAAAGGTAACAAACGGAGGATGATTTGCTACATAGTGGAGTCAATAGAAACGCATCACTTCTTATGGCAGCGTTTCTCTTTTTCTCAAATTTCTCTGGTGTTTTTAAAGACAAAAAGATGTTTTTAAAGATAAAGATATCAAGCCCAGTATATTTATAATATGCAAGAAGAGGTTCATTTTATTGGCATGTAACACGTAACATTAAAAAAACACAAAATGTTTTTTTCATGGAATATTATTGGAATATAATATAATAATATAAATATATTAACAATTTTTCTAACTCTTAAAATTAGGCTTTTATTAGGGGCACCGAATTAAGAGCAAAGACCCAGTAAATCGATTTCTCTGCGAAGATTTGCCAAATTGCATTGCATTTTTCAAGAAGCATTTAGGATAGTGTTGAGGTCATCTTATAGCGAGCAGATTTTAAAAATATAAAAATTATAAAATGGCGCCATTTTGAATTTTTTCCTGGGAGAAAGTTGAATGCTTTAATATAGATTGAAATTTGATGCATAAACTGTAATTAACCCAAAAACGTAAAGAAGTGCATCCTCTGACCTATATAGGTACTAACTTTTTTCTGGTCAAGGTTATTGGGTAGGTAATAATAAATCTTATCAAAAAATATTTGTTGTGTCTGTAAGTGGAAAGGAGGGATGAACCAAAATATCGTATTTTATATATTTTCCGGAGTTTTTAGGGGCACCATGTTCAATTCTAATTCTATTAATTATTTTAATTGTTAACAATTTGTATTATTGATTTTCTATGTAGATGGCTTTTTATAATTATGATATCGTTAAGCAACGATAATATTTTAAGTGCAATAGATCCGAGTACCTTTTCTAGTTATTAGGTAGGTAAGTTCAATATTTTAGCCTAGGGTAAGTCCTCGAAAACTTTGAGTCTGATCTTTTTAATAAAACTTCCTATAAATAAAACTAAAAAGAGGGAACTAAAACTTTTTATAAAAAAAAACATAAAACCAGCATCAAAAGAAAACAATGAAATGTAAGAAATAATATTTTATAGTTATTATTATAGGTCTTGGTTGGGCACGGACTTCATGAAATATTTCCATGATAATGAAATTAAATATTATTTTTTGTTTATCAATATTTTTTTCAAATTGGTTTTCTGCTGTCAATTGACGTTCTTTTACAATTTTTTCTTAAGGGTTTTATATAAGGTGGTGGTTATGAGGTTTGATAAAATAAGCAGTTTCGTTTATTTTTTTTAGTAAATTGATAACACTTTTGTGATGGTTTCTTCAATAAAAATAGGATTACTATTTTTATTATACTTTATAACACACTATCTATTTTATGTCTATCAAATAAATATCCTTATGCTGATTATAACTATATACCAAGTTTTAAACCTTTATCTTTAAACACACCCGAGAAATTTCAGAACCCTGCCATAAGAAGTAATGTATTCCCATTGATTCACTATGTAGAAGAACATTCTCTAGCGTCTTTAAAGATCACGGTATCACACCTGGCATATTTGTAATTAGCGACATGCGACCCATTTGATATAATATACAGGGTTTTGCATTTTAGGAACCAAAGTTCAGAAAAATTAAACACTCTGTATTTCTGCCAACTACTCTAAAACATTTTACAATTTCAAAAAGGGAAAAACTTCTGCACTTAAAATACATATATATATATATATATATATATATATATATATATATATAAATAGGAAGGTTAATTGGGGGGTTGCCTTTATAACCAAAGGCCCTGTACAATAAACATACATTTAAAATGTTTTTATGAAATTAAAAAATCTGCTTTTTTTTCTGTATCTAAATACTAAAATTTTCTGACAATACGCACTTGAAATTTTTAAATTATATGGATTATATACTATGCGCCACATGCACCTCCCATAGGCAATTAGTTCCGAGGTTCTATACCCCTATATCTGCTTTTAAATATAGATGCACAATGCACTTGCAATGAAAATCACTGGTTCAATATTTGCTTTAACGTCTACATTGACCGAAAATATGCGTATAGTGTTGTTCGCCCGCTTTCCGACAGTCAGTTGTTTCGCTGGAATTAAAAACGAACGCACGTTTACACCGTATGCGTGCGGTGTTGTTCGTACGGTCTTGTTCGCTAAGTGAGTACGCACCCTCATAGGTTCCATAAAATGAACTTTGAATATATTGAGAATATGTTCCTTAAAAATAGTTACTTGGTTTCTCTAGTTAGGAAAATATTAAATCAAAATAAAATACGAAGCACGGAAAACCAGATCCAAGTGCGCCTACAATTTATCGCAAATTATCTTACATTGAAAACTTAACAGAGAAATTAAAAAATGTTTTTGTTGGTCATACTACCGTTAACATTGAAAAAAATCACAATTGCACAAAAGAGTGAAAATACAGTAGGGATACATTCAAAATTAAAAACAAAAACAGAAACCGAACTTAAATCTAACATAATATACATCTCCTGCGCCCTATGTACAAAGTGCTACATAGGACAGACATGTAGATATTTCGAACAAAGAATTAAAGAACATAAAATTGACCAAAAAAATGATTTTACAAAAACAAATCCAACGGCATTAGTTGAGCACAAAATTAATATAGAAAATAACTTTGATTTTCACAGAGCCACTATTTTAGATAACAAAATTAATTATGAGAAAAGAATAATTTCTAAAATGCTAAAAATTCAAAAAAACAAAAATAGTGTCAATAAAATAACGGACATTGACAAATTAAATAAAGCATATTTTAATATAATCGATAAAATAAAATAACATTTCGTTCAACTCTATCTATATATTAAACTATATATTGAACTATCTAAACTAACTACCAGAAACATACAAATGATTCTTGATTTTTTTTCTGTAAGTTTCTTTTTTCAATGCTATTCACGTGGCTGAGCATCGATAACTTTATAATATATGTAGATATGTACAGAAAGGAGACCCAAGCAGTTGGATTCATATTTGTATAAGTTTTTGACTGATGTTTTGTGTGAAACTATTTAATCAATACCAATGTTTCTTCTAGTTTTAATCCTTTATTTGACATCAAAAGTTTGTTTTGTAAGTATAACAATTAATTTCGTATTAATAACTTGTGTTGAGAGTCTCCTAAATTTATTTTTATCGCGTCCTTTGTGTAATAATTAACATAAATTTTAACCCGTAAAAATGTAATTGCTTAGTTTTAACCCATAAATATGTTTTCTCTTTCTGACATTTTAGTGTCCTGAGGATGCAACAATAAAGTTGCGAAATGTGGACAAAGACTTTTGGTTTTTTTTACTGGATCCTAACCCAAAATAATAAACCACTCTAACCTAACAACAAGAGGATCGTTAACAAAAACAATTTAGAGACTATATTTATGTTTGTGCAGTTTGCCCGATATATTTCTTATTAGAATTATTTCAAGGAAATCAGTAGACGACACAACTGTGTGATAATTTCATACAAGTATGTCATGTCAACTGCCTCGCCCTCTTTGGGAATTGCATTAGCCAAATATTACAACCAATAAATCATGGTTCTTGAGATAAGATTATGTCACATATTACATGTGACATGGTCTGATCCCAATAAACAATTTCTTAAATAGCTAAGTATCGGGAAATTTTCTAAATGTTTAGTATCTTTTACAATTTATGTTAATCTGTTCAACATATGACCTTATTCAAGTTCCCTTAACGCTAATAAATACATGTACGGTATAAAATAAAAACGAGCTAAAATTCCAAAATCGATCCGTTAAAAATTCTTTAAGAATTTCTCATATTTTATTATATAAATATGTAATTTCCAAAAATATTAATCAAACTTGTGAATTTTTGGTCTACGTATCTTTAATAACTTCCAGCACAGCTCAATCCGCTTTCATTAAAATATTAATTATCATTATTAGATATCAGATTTAGCTACTGTGCATTTTTCTCACAAACTGTATTTTTATTCTCTTATATCAGACTGCTATTTAAGCACATACTTTTGACGAGTCACGTCACGCAATCTGCTTCAAGACTAATTAAATTAATGACAAATTATGGTAGAATCGTAATTCTTATATAATATAAAAGTTTCCACGGGCCACCGTTAAGAATATATTGTGTCTATTTTCTTTTCTGACCGAGGAGGTCGGAAGAAGTACGCTATTCTAAAGTAAAATAGACTACAAAAACATATTGATTTTTAACGAAAAGATTTAGAGTAGGGGCGTATAATATGGCATATCTGTGAAATCAGATTGTATCTCACTGTATTAATTGAGTAAAAACATGTCCCTTATTAAATCTTCAAAAGCAAAATTCAACTAAATTTACCAATAGTTGAGGCGCTTATTATTCTAAGATAATTCTTTTTGCAAACTATATAATCATACAATAAAAATGGGCGGATAATATGGAATCTGCAATACATCGGTAGTTACCACAGTTGCTCTTAATTGCTTTTTTGTATTAGTAGAGATGTAGCTTCTAAGATATTTTGTTAGTTCTGATGGTATGTTTCCAGAATAAGGGATGGGCGGTATTAAATTTTACCGATCGATAAACGATATATATCCATGGTTATTTATAAAAACGTAACTAAACGGGTTTAGTACAAACATTTTAAATTATTTATCACAAATAATAATACAAATAATCAAACCCAAAATGCCTTAATAAACTTTAAAACCAGTAGCGTAGCCAGGAGAGTGCTGTCCAAGATCTACCTACATTTATTAATCAATTAAAATATTCTTAACCAATATTTCCAAGATTTCTGTGTGTTTAGGCAGTTGTAGTTTTGTGTATTCCGCTTCCTCAGATATAGTAATAAGAATAAGTAAAAAATCGGTAAATTTCCTTTACCTGAAACTTTTCTCGTTACGAATCTTTCCTTTCGTTAGGAATAGCAAAGTGTAATCCAATTTAGTTCCGCACATAATCATTTAGTATACTGTCTTTTCAAACATTTTTATTACGCGCCATTTTGTTCTACCTTATTAAAATTGTACTAATATTTTACCAGTTTCTACGTATACCACACTTATTTTTTAAGCATGATTTAAAATAAAATTTATTTACACGGTTTTCAAGACCACCATTTTGCATCGTCATATTGAATTCATACGAGTTAATCCCTGTGTCACATTTAGTTTTGTTGCGAAATATTAAGTCAACTGAATAAAAATTTTTTTACATCGATTTTTTTTTAGATATTTGATTTGGCCCTCATTTGTTTCTCCTTCTTGAATCCGTACCATAATTTTACCAGTTTATATCTATATCACACTTAATGGAGGCCCAAAATATAAAATTAATCTAATAAGTAGTTTTTCAGACTAATCTTTTACAATAATTTATTAGGCCGCCATTTTGTTTTGCTGTCTTGGATTCATACCAAAATATTACAGGTTGATTCCTTGATTTTTGTGCAAAATTTTAGGTAAATTGGATAAATTGTTTTTTGTCATATTGGATTTTATAGATAATTTAATAAGTAGGTTTTTTAAGCTCCTTTTTTAAATATTTTGTTAGGAAGGCATTTTTTTTTGCTATTTTATATTCATACTAAAAGGTTACCAGTTCATTCCTATGTAACACTTGATTTTTGTGCAAAATTAGAGGTAAATTTGGAAATTCGTCTTTTTAGTAATAATTTTACTCTATACTACAGTTAGTTATAGCACACAATTTAAAATCAGTCCATTACGTAGTTTTTTCAGGTTGAATTTTTAATTATTTTATCAAGCCGCCATTTTGTTTCGCCGTTGGATTCGTATCAAAATTTTACCAGTTGATTCCTACATAATACATAATTTTTGAGCAAAATTTGAGATAAATTGGGGTAAGTAGCTGTATAGTAATAATTTTTTTAACATTTCAGTAGGGAGCCATTTGGCTTTGCCACATTGGATTTTTAAAAAATCCGTAGCTTTTAGAAGAAATAATAATGCAGATTATATAGTTTACTTAGCGGAACTTAGGGAAATTTATGAGCATTTTTAATAGAAAGCACAATAACATTTACATAAAAAACATGTTTCGTTCATAAATATGATCTTAAATAGGATAATAAAGCACTGGTTTCCTGTCGAACCCGAATTATTTAATTTTTTTAAAAACAAGTGCGCTAAATCGTGTTATGAAACGAGTGCTTAATTGAATTCTGTTAATTAATTGGTTTCACCCGTTTATTATAAAAAAGTTATAAATATTTTACAAAAAGGACCACGCACAAACCGTATGGATAGCGCCATCGGGAAATTGGCTGAAATGTTTATGATGTAGCTAGCTCTTGACCTCCTGAGCAAAAGATACCATGGGAACAAGCTAATTCTATGACTGGTTTTTAACATACAGGTTGTTAAACTTTGCCCAAATCCCATTTAAAATAGGAATCCCAAGAAAGGATTGTGGTCTTTCATCTGAAAAAAATCAATACGTTTCTATTTAGAACAGCACTTCCAACAGGCTTCATAAGTACACAGGCCAAAACAACTGATCTTTTAACTTTTTTATAATATACTGCACTGTTAAAAAGAAATGTTAAAACCGATTTTGCGCCAGCATATTTCAAAATAGCGGCCTAAATTCCGTTTATTTATGGGACACAACCAGATGGTCTGAGAGAACATAAATAAAAGTTCATGTGTGATTTTTTTCTGAAATATATAATATATATATATATATATATATATATATATATATATATATTAATTGTGCTTATTTTTGTCATTACCTTCTTCACTTTGCCAAATCTAGAGGGACACTGACCATTCACAAATTCTATAGCAGAAGATTTCTAGTTTATAAATATTTTTAGTTACCTATTATTTTTCTTTGACTGCTCATAACTTACATACATATAAAATAGCATATTGTTGTTTTACAGTCCCTATTCACCGTTTCAACATACGATTATTTCCACCATGGGGTGCCTTTTTAGCTTTTAGACTATTCAAAATATTGTTTCTCATTTTAAGCTAAATCATAAATATCCTGTACAACTATAACTGCCAAACTATATTAAAAGTATGAGTCTTAATTTGAGATAAAAAATTATAATGGTTGTGTTCCCCGGTTAACATTCTCTACAAAACCTGCAATAAATAAAAAAATAACAATTGCACACGAATGTTCTCTCTGTGTGTAGGTTATCAATGTAGTCCATATAGGTATAGGTATATATATATATATATATATATATATATATATATATATATATATATATATATATATATATATATATATATATATATATATATATATATATATATATATATATTAAAGATGTCAATAATTCGACCTAGAATTATGTGCAACTTCCAAATGAAAAAAGAGGTTAAATCGTTTCAGCTCACCACAAATTTACCGTCTTATCGTCTTTCCGTTCCAATAACTAATGAAATCCGTTTTACACCTTCAATTAAGCATTTATAGTTCTTAAAAGCACACGAGTATAAAATATGAGCATGCGAGCTAATATTTCAGTGGTTACGTCAGAAATTACGACCGATTTTGAGACATACCAGACCAATGTATTCCGAATAAGGTAATTTACGGCACCGATCGGTATTTATAGCAATTTGCTCAGTCTTAAGCGTAAGATTGAGCAAATTGCACATAGATTAGCGGTAATTTTATTAATTATGCAGATACAGGTGGAATCTTTTAGTAAATGAAGATAACAAAAACAAACGAAAGGGTTTGGCTTAGTACTTCATTATTTTTGATAATTTTGTTAGAAATGAATATTTAAGCTACTATTTACTGCTGACCAATTAATGTTTGCCTGACATATGAAGAATTCTAAAGAAAGAATCTTATTTATAATACATTATTAATTTATTTATTTCACTTCAAACAAGTTAAAAAAATAATTACTATATAATACAGATATTTAACTATTACTTTACGCTATTACAATAACAATATATAACACTTAGGCTAGGTTAACAACAAAATAATACTGAATTATACATTACAAATCATATAACTGATAAAACTAATTAAAAATTAGTGTGTAATATATACTTTTTCAATATCTTTTTAAATATAAACATAGTTCCAGCCTGTTTTTTAGTTACAGATAAGTTATTATATTCATTTAACCCTTTATAAAATAAAGAAGATATTGTGGAAGAATATCATGTTCTAATTAAATAAAAGTTATTGCGATGTCTTGTTGTATAGTCGTTTAATTCATGTTATAAAGTTAAAAACTAATTAAAGTACTCCGGCATTTACTTAGATTACAAATAAATACCATAGTTGAAAAATACAGTCTTTTTTTACAGAAAACCATCTAGATAGGAGTATCTGTTGTCACTTAATATGATACTTGCAGGACGAAGATCAAACTTACCTACTTTCAGTATTTTTTTTGATAATTAACATTACTTTGGTTTTATCACCAAGTTTAATTTATTTATTTTCAGGTATGCATCAAATCTATTGAGTATAAAGCTGACACCATTTATTTAGGTAAGGAATACAGGAGTACCTAAAATACATCCGATATACTATACCATACCTTGGTAACTTGATACCTTTTTTCAAGATATTCTTTAAACCATTTGAACTAACTTAAATTCTAGTTTTTCCAGTAATATGTCACGGTTCATTGTTTTAAAAGCTCTCTGAAAGTGAAAAAATATGGCCATTATATAGTTACCTTGGTCTATTTATGTCGTTTCATTTATATATTATAAATCGTCAACTGTATTGGTCTTTCACATGAGTGGCGTTCCCTAAAACGTCACTGATTACCCAAAAATAAATTAGTTTTATTAAAATATTGATTTATTTGGTTATACAGTATGTCCCTCGATGAGCGTGGCTATTTTTGTAAACGCTGTTATCGTGCATTTTAGGAGAAAAATTCATTGGTCATTAAAAATTTGCATGCCAAAGAGTAATGTCGGAAAGTTAATTAGATATATAGGTTGTCCAAAAATTACAAAAGTTAACATTATCCAAAGAATAAAGTGCTCTTATTTTTAATTATTAAAAATAAAATTTAAAAATACATGTCCAATCATAATCAAAACGTTTTGTAGGAAATATGAATTTAGATACTCTTGTGGCTGTTTTTTTACTTTGAGATCTCTAAGCATTTTTTTAATTAGTTAAATGAAAGTCCCTGAAAAATATTAAGTGGTTCTGGGATTAAAAATAAATTTTGGCAGTGCCATCCCATTGGAGACCTTGTATTGGCAATAATACTTTCTATACTGTTTATATAAAATGCATTGAGCAAACTACAACACCATTTTCATTCTTAGCTTCAACTATAATCGCATTATCCCTGCAAAACTGGATATCAGCAAAATCTAGTTTTCCCCTACTTTTATTTTCAAATTTTTTACTATATAATACTGAGATTTGTTGTATTTTATTAGATTTACATTTCTTTTGCTTATATTCTCCCAGAATTGATCTCTATTTTCACCACAGTTTTCATATTTTTTAATAAAACCAATAATAATACTTATTATTATTGGTTATTATTATATACTATTATATTATATTATAGCAGTGGATCACTATCATAATAAAGTACGCGGTACTGCCCGCGATGCCAGCTACCTTCTTTCCTAGCTACCATGTAATAATAAAAATAATAATAGATTTATTATTCAGAGAAAAAACATACAATGTTACAAAGGTAAAAATAATATTTGGGAATAAAGAGCTATTTATTCAGCTTTCTTCTAAAAAGAAGGTGCTATTGTAGTCAGTATTTCCATGCTTAAAAAATATTTTAAATGTTTATAAATACAAAAAAAACTTAAATAATAAATTCTACTAAATGATAACACTACGTAAAAATAGCTTGCTTAGTAAATTAAGCTATAATAATATATTTTAGAATAAATAAAATGTGGAGATGAGGCGGTACCGTTAAAAGATACTGTCTGCGTACATTTAGGTTATGAACATCTGTTCGATACACGAGCTTTCTGTCGAGTTATGGAGGAGATTTAAATTTTAGAATCTTATAAAAAAACAGTCGGAGTGCAAACTACGACGGTGAATCATATCAAGCCAATCAAATTCAGCCAGCTTATGTGACACTCTATGTCTGCGTCTTATTCCGTAGATCAACCGGATGCAACAATTTTGTATTTTCTGGATTCGTCTGACATGCACCACGTCTAGAAAAGGAACGTATATGGCATCTGCAAAGTTAAAGTGGGATACAATAAGAGTCTCGCACAGCATGGATTTGGTCTTTTGAGAGATATAATGTCTATGGGAATAGATTTGTCTTAACCTGGAATATGCCTTATTTAGACAAGTCCTTAAAGTTTTTAGCTGTGTTTTTGTAAGAAATGTAGTTATCTCCCAATTTAGGTTTTATTATTTCGAATATTCTTATTACAAAATAACATGGCTATTGATTTAGTTGGATTAATTTTTAAGAGGTGGTCACTAGAGACGGAGAGCTAGTTGTGTAAGTAGTGGTTTATTTGAAGAGTTATAGTTTCAGCCATGTCAGGCTTAAACGAGGCATAAAGCTGGATATCGTCGGCATATAAGTGATATTGGAGGTGATCAAGAGACCTTATACATTTAAATGTATAAATGTAGTAAAGAAGGGGACCCAATATGCTTCCCTGAGGAACACCTGCCTCATCACGTCTTCCTGATCGTTCGCCCTCGAGGATTACACAATGGACCCTGTCAGAAAGAAACAATCATCCAAGTACATACTGATGCTTCATTAAATCCTATATGTTTTAAAACCGCCAATAAAGTGCCTTGATGCAACATGTCAAACGCTTTTGTGTAAAGTAAATTGGTTTAATTTATAATTAATATATTACGTAGCTTCAACTCTTTACGTTATTCAAAAAAGGACTGCATATTAAAAACATTCATTACATTGTCACTAAACAAAATAAAGTTAAGTGGTAGTACTGGTTTATTTGCACATAAAAATAGGTAAAGTAATAAGGAAATTATAAGGAAGTTGTTGTAAATATTGAGTTAGCCGTCGAACAAGCAATTATGTTAAACAGAAGTCTGCTTAAATGTAAGACAATATTTATTATATATAAAGAGTTTCTACATCATAAACGATATATAATTTACAACACTGATGTAAACTGACGCTTAAATATAAATATGTTGTGTATATTGTTGTAATTTAACCAAATCATTAACGTAAAATAAATTATTTTCGTCCCTAGTGTCTGAACTTCTGAGAAATATATCATTCCCGTATAAATATAGATCGGTGAAGCAAAAATAAGAAAAATCAAAAAGGATATCCTATATAATAACTTAAGATTGTGTTTGTAATATAAAAAAGAATCAAGTAGAAGGGTAGAACTGATTACTAAGCAAATGTAATATACACCATGTGGTATCGAACTTGCATATTTTGCAGGAGATGTATTATAAAAACTATATTATTGTGGTTTATATTATATGCAATTTTCAAAAAGCAATAAATGCATAACCCCAAAAAGAAATTTGCAGCATCAAGGTGTTAGTTAGATACATCCGAGACCTTCAATACTAAAAATTATACTTATAAGTGCAATTCCATTTAAAAATTAAATTTAAAAATGAAATGGACGTAACAGTATAGTGTATAGGGCACATTATTTATGCCAATATTCGCGAATATCCCATATTTAAGTTTCCATTAAATGGATTACTTTGAAAATTTGGTTTGGTGAACACAAAATTTCTATATTTTTTTTATATTTTTTATTCGGCAGCGCTGCTTGCTTCTACCCTAAACCATTTATTTACAAAACACCCGTTTTGTAAATAAATATATACTGTCTAATAAACGCCTTAAGATGGCACGAAATATATATATATATATATATATATATATATATATATATATATATATATATATATATATATATATATATATATATATATATATATATATATATATATATATATATATATATATATATATATATATATATATATATATATATATATATATATATATATATATATATATATATATATATATATATATATATATATATATATATATATATATATATATATATATATATATATATATATATATATATCATTGATTCTTTGGGATGACCGCTAAAGCAATGGAATTTGGATAACCATAGATAAGTGTTTCTGACTGAAGGTCTTCATCAGTACAGTCAACTTGTTGAAAGACGAGTACAACTAGCCCCAAAATAAATACACAAAACAATACCAGAGTCCCCAACAGGAGCAAAACCGACATTTGTGATTACCAAGAGAACATCCGAAATCTTCGCCGGACTTGATACTCTATTTACTACGGAGAAGAATATAGCCACCTGTGGTGAAACTCGTAACCCTAGAGTGGTAAATCAAAAGTAGAACATATGTAACGCGGCAAGAACATATAGTAGAAAATAGATTCTTTGGGATGATCGCTAAAGCAATGGAATTTGGCTAACCATTGACAGGTGTTTCTGACTTTAGGTCTTCATCAGTACAATCAACTAGTTACTAGTTCTTGCCGCGTTACATTTTTTATATATATATATATATATATATATATATTATATATATATATATATATATATATATATATATATATATATATATATATATATATATATATATATATATATATATATATATATATATATATATATATATATATATATATATATATATATATATATATATATATATATATATATATATATATATATATATATATATATATATATATATATATATATATATATATATATATATATATATATATATATATACATATATTTATAAATATATATATATATATATATATATATATATATATATATATATACATATATAAATGAAAAGAAAAAGAAAGAAAAGTAAATGGTTTGAAGGTCAAAATTCACTGATTCGCCAAGAATAGAGTAAAAAAAAAAAAAAGTAGAAAATTGATTCTTTGGGATTATGGAATGGATTAGATAAGTGTTTCTGTAGCCACAACTTGTTTACAATAGCCCCAAAATGAATACACAAAACAATAAGAGAACAGGAGCAAAACCGACATTTGTGATTACAAAAAATATACTTGATACTCTATTTACTACGGAGAAGAATATAGCCACCTGTGGTGAAACTCGTAACCCTAGAGTGGTAAATCAAAAGTAGAACATATGTAACGCGGCAAGAACATATAGTAGAAAATAGATTCTTTGGGATGATCGCTAAAGCAATGGAATTTGGCTAACCATTGACAGGTGTTTCTGACTTTAGGTCTTCATCAGTACAATCAACTAGTTACTAGTTCTTGCCGCGTTACATTTTTATATATATATATATATATTATATATATATATATATATATATATATATATATATATATATATATATATATATATATATATATATATATATATATATATATATATATATATATATATATATATATATATATATATATATATATATATATATATATATATATATATATATATCATATATATATATATATATATATATATATATATATATATATATATATATATATATATATATACATATATAAATGAAAAGAAAAAGAAAGAAAAGTAAATGGTTTGAAGGTCAAAATTCACTGATTCGCCAAGAATAGAGTAAAAAAAAAGAAAGTTAAATTTTAGTGTAGCCACATTGCTTAATAGAATAATAAGAGAAAGGACGACACAAAAAATATAGTTTGTGAGCGTGTAGAAAGTAAGCATCAATTTACTAAAAAATTCATCTCATTATTTATATTATAATTTTGACTTGCATCGTATTATAATCTCATTTCATCCCAGTTAGCTTAATGCTAAAGTAACCTTAGTTACAATTGTTTTAACAATAGTGTTAATAGACAAGTCTCGGTTGCGTAATATAATTCCTGAAAGTATTTTGGAAGAAGCTGTAGCACTCAACTTACAGGTATTGCCCAAAAAATCCCGCCTTAGGTATGAAAAAGAATGCAAAGTTTTTACACAATGGTGCGAGAAGAAACAGGTAAAATCGCTTAAAAAAGAAGAATTTCTAGCTTATTTTGGCGAAAAATCTGAAACCTGCAAATCTTCTACGCTATGGTCAATTTTTTCAATACTCAAATTGATCATTAAAACAAATAAAGATGTGGATATAGGTAAATATTTAAAATTAACAGCATTTTTAAAAAGGAATAACGTAGGACACTGTCCAAAAAAATCAAATGTTTTTTCAAAAGCGGAATGTAATATGGAATATGTAGCTCTACGTCCTTCTGTAGTAATCAATTCTACTAAATAAAAATTTAACTCGCTTCATTTCACCCTCCTCACTGCTAATACATAGGTACGTAATTTATGCACGCTCATAGAAAAAATTATGTACCTAACTCGTACGGAAAGTGAGTTTTCCGCACTCGACTGCAGTTGTGTGCGGAAAAGTATCACTTTCCGCACTAGCTGGGTAAATAACTATATTTTGCGAAAAAACTCAGTTTTAACAAAAGCTTCTGCATGCTAAAAAATAGGATTCACGTTGCAAATTTTGCTAAAAAAATACAAAAATATGGATCTTTTCAACAGTGTACTACTTTATTATTCATTTTAACACAAAGAAGAAAACATATTTTAAATTAAACACATGTTAAAGCCAAAATATCAATTAAATATTCAAAATATCTACATTAAGCTATTTATTTCAATGAATTTATTTCGTATTATTATAATTTATTTATTGTACAGTTACCAAAAAACAAACCAATTCTCAATAGCTACGGAAACATAACGCCCCCATACGTGCGCATTTTTCTCATTATCAAGGTATATATTAATTCTAAACTCTTAATCTTAAAATAAAACTCATGTATTTAATATACTTCGGCATTTGTCATTTTAAAGGAAATTAATAATCTAGCATAAAAATAAGAAATGTTCTTTTCAATAGAAAAAAGTTCAGAAAGGCACTCGATGGTGGAAATGATCGTATGTTGAAAGAGTAGCATTTATTCGGTCTTAGGGTTTTCTTCAGTTTTTCAGGGAGTGTAGAGTAAAATACAATATCCTTAAAATCTCCCGTTAAATTTTTAAATCGACTTTTTAACATTATATAAATACTTTTTACATTACACAGGTTACAATAAAAGAGTAAAAAATAGTATCTAAAAGGTCTTGCCATATTCTGCTAGGAAAGTCAAAAAAGTTATGACATAATAATCGGTAAATTTCCTTTATCCGGAACTTCCCTCGTTATGAATCTCTCTTTTCATTAGGAATAGTGACGCGACTCAATTTGATTCCGCACATAGTCATTTAGTAACTTATATCTACATACTATCTTTTCAAACATTTTTATTGGACGTCATTTTGTTCCACCATATTGTACTAATAATTGAATTAATAAGTAGTTTTTTCAGGCTGATTTTTTAAATATTTTAGTAGATCGCAATCTTTGATTCATACTAAAATTTTATCAGGTGTAGCGGAAACAGGGTTTTGAACGGAGCAGTTTTGACAAAAATATTTGTGGTTTTGATTAGATTTATAGATCCTTCTGGATTTTCTATCAATTATCTGTTCGCTCCTTTTTTAATATAAAATTTATTCTTCTTACTAACATTAATTTTTTACTACTTATGTTAAACCAAGTACTGACAGACTGGTGCGAAAAAGTCTCTGACCGACAGTGCTTGCGATCAAATGTGCCTGTTTTATTACATATTTGGAGATTATTACAGATTTTTCATATTCTTTCTTATTTTTACTTCCCTCCTCAAAGGTAAGTTTTGTAATCGTGAAAAAAATTACACTTCGAGATTTTTCAGATATTTACGTTTCAGAGTCTCTAGATGCCGAAAAAACATGTTTTCATGATTCTGTCTGTCTGTTTGTTGGCCGCATAGCTAAAAAACTACTTACCCCATTGACTTCAAATTTTGGTCAAAAATTAGGGGTCAAATTTTGGTCATCACCTGGTAACATTTTGGTAATAAACCAATATCCAATTTATCTTAAATTTTGCACAAAAATCAAGTATTATATAGGAATCAGCTGGTAGAATTTTGGTTCGAATCCAAGATGGTCGAACAAAATGGCGGCTTAATAAAATATTTAAAAATTCAGCCTGAAAAACTACGTAATGAATTGATTCCAAATTGTGTGCCATAACTAATTGTGGTATAGAGATGAACTAGTAAAACTCGCGGAACAAGATGGCGGCCAAATAAAATTTGTTTACCTTAGGTTTTACATATCTTCACGTTTTAGCGTCCCAAACAATATGTTTTATTAATACCGTCGGTCCGTCTGTCGGTTTTTCTGTCTGTCTGTCGTTCGCGGCATAGCTTAAAAACTACTTATCAGATTGACTTCAAATTGTAGCAAAATATTAAGAGTCATGAGGATCACCTGGTAATATATTGGTAAAAATCCAATATTCTGTAACAAGATGGCGGCCTAGTGAAACGTTAAAAAATTATTACTAAAAAAATTAATTATCCAATTTACCTCAAATTTTGCACAAAAATTAAATGTTAAATGTTTTAGCATAGGTAGAAGCTGGTAAAATATTGGTAGGAATCCAATATGATGGGACCAAATGGCGCTCAATAAAAATGTTTGAAAAGACGTTATATATGCGTTCCTAAATAACTATATATACGTACTGAACTAAATCGGCTCACACTTCACTATTTGTAATAAAAGGAAATATTCATAATTAGGGAAGGAAATTAGGAAGTTCCTGGAAAAAGAAATTTAAAGATTTTTTCTTCTTTAACTTGTTACATTTTGTTTATGTATTTAATATTTAAAATAACGTCATTTTCAACGTCAAATGAGGTTCGTAAAAGTGTTAGAACGAAATGCATTTTCTTTATTAAGTAAGGTTGAAACATTCCTTGAGGCTTTTCTTAGCCACCTAAAATGACAGGTCGACCAAAAAGCAACTAAATGGGCGTATCTTAATCTTACTAATCATTCTCGGATCAATTTTGGTAAAAGAATTATGATTTTTTAATATTTAACAAATAACAAATTTCTATAAAGTACTCGTTTCATAACACTGTTTAACAGACATATCAAATTTATAAACGAGAAAAATTTTTTTAAAATATTATTATGGTCTTAAA
Organism: Kuschelorhynchus macadamiae; assembly: GCA_030620095.1. NCBI lineage: Eukaryota > Metazoa > Arthropoda > Insecta > Coleoptera > Curculionidae > Kuschelorhynchus > Kuschelorhynchus macadamiae. Next base: position 34,742 of record JAUTXW010005231.1, read on the forward strand.
TGAAAATGCGCACCAATTTCTCTTCTATTTTACTATAAAACTTATACAAATTGTATTATTTCTTTAAACACAGGGAGTTTATCTTATTCCGAGCCCCTGGTTTTAAGGTTTATTTGGGAATTTTGGCATAGGTTCTTATTATATTAAAACGAAAAATAAACACGATATTGTGTGGTGTAGGTAATTGAAAAATTTTTTAAGAAATTAGCATATTTATCAGCATTTAGTTTTAATTTACCTATAAATACTATGGATAGTGTCCATAACTAAAATATATCTAAAGATGTTAAGAGGGAGTAATCAAGACCGTTTAGTTTAACAAGAAAACATTTTTTTACTGAAGTATCGCTTCTGGTGGAGGACTATAAATTATATCTTCTTCAGGGTACTATATGCCATTTTTTTAAACTTCTCAAGTACATTCAGACTCTATATTTTGATTTTATGTCATTTTAACATTTGTATAACGCATAAACAAATAGGTGATGAGATATAAAGAACGGTAATATTGCATTTTCGAAAGCCATATGTAATCTGGATAGATGCTGCAAGTCACGTTCCAAAATATTTCCAAATTTTAAATCTGAAATCAACATGTGCCTTGTAACGATTTATGTATCTACATAATTTAATTCTATTAGTCATACGTCAAATCAAATACATTACTCGTTGCCGAAACATGAAGTAGGCGTACTATCTTCGACGAGATCTTTATGTAGCTGTCGAAAAAAACAACATGTAAATAAAGTTAATTTGCCGAAATAGCCTAGACATCGTAGATCACGTGCGATGCAGTTTATCACTTTATCGCGTGCCTTATGTTTTCTGTTGAGAGTTTTAGCAATGTTAATTAATACTAAACTAAAACCATGAAAATTCTGCAATTCGGGCGTTTTGAATAATGTATACCTACAAATTTGGCAATTCGGGCGGTCATTTGCATATCTAATAATGCTCATAAGTATTTTCAGATTTAAATCTGTAGGCGGCTATCTCTTAGATGTTAAACTGAATGTTTTAAACTGCAGCTAGATTACATTGCCCGGATTAAAATGATGATATCGGCAAAGACCATTCAAATTGTGTATGTTCTTTCAAATGGTGTAATAGCCTTTGATATCGGCTTGTAAAAACCCGTTTCATCTTCTCTTATCTATCTACTAGATCAATTGTAACTAAAATTCTGCCAATGCATTACCTTGAAATAGATTATAATAATATTTAAATACAACACTTCTCCTATTTGTAACTCAAAAATCAGGTTAGTGGAAAATATGTTTGTATAATAGCTGATTCGTGAACTTGGATGGATGGAAACAGAGTCTTACACATATTATTCATTTCAGGAGTAAAGCAATATCTAAAGACAAAGATTTTAATTTGCTGCCTATTTGGCAATTAAAAGAAAATCACGTATAGGGACTTTGATTATATTTACGTCCCTACCTACAGCCTTTATTATTTGAGATGGAAAAAATGTTTTATACAAAAGTTGTAGGTTTTCCTATATTATCTTTTAAAGTCAAAGGAACAATGGAATACCATGTATGTTATGAGCTAAAATGAAACATCTTTTTTTCCTGATTCAAATATACATATATTGATGACATTTGGATAAGTCATTTTTGACATATCTTATCTTAAATTATAAATAAATAGCAAAAACAGTTTCATGAAGGTACCAATTTAATATAAATTTGCCATTTTTAAAGCTTGCAAAAGGTGAGAAATTATATATTTTTGACATATCCCCCTCGGTTTTGAATACATTTAAGGAAGTTTTCCTTCATCTTATTATTAATAGAAGCATAAATAGATTGCTGATAATCTTTGTTTAAATTGGATATTTCATTTTCTATTCTTTGCCTTAGAACCTTTAAGTCTAGAGGTCTATTATAATATATCTTGTTTTTTAAAAATCCCCACAAAAATATATCTAGAGGATTTAGGTCAGGGATATTGGCTAGTCATCTGATAGTACCATGTCTGCTGATCCAAATATAATAACGGTTGTTAAGATAATTAGTGACAGGCATGATATGACGGAGTCAAGCCCCGTCTTATTGCCAAATGAGGCGGTAATAGTGGCCAATGGGTAAATCCTCCAAGAAATAATCGGACCAATTATCTTGTTTTCAAGTATTCCACACCAAATGTTCAGCGATTTAGGCCCCTGAATCCTGACGGCTGAACTTTGTGAGGGTTTTCTCTAGACCAATAATGTTTATTCTTGCGATTAAACATTCCTGCAATACTAAAGGAAGACTCGTCGATAAATAGAATTTTTTTAAAAACTCTGGATACTGCTGCAAAAGCCCATCCATTTCCAAGGCATATTTAAGTCTGTCTGGCATGTTTTGTTCGAAAAGATTTTGCAGCACCCCAAGTTTTAAGCTGTGTTAATATGTTGTAGTAAATTTTTGTATATTTAAAAAGAGTGGCTAGACAGTGGTGCAAGAATGGTACATTTTTGCTGTTGCTAGATTCTTTAATCATTTTCTACTTAAAATTACCATCTTAAACCTTATTTTATGACGTTGGTTTTTATAAAAATTTCTTCGTGAGCTGGTGTGCGTAAAATGGTTTTCCTAATTTATTTCGAAACTTTCGATTTTAAGCAAAAAGCACAAGAAATTTTTTAATAAAAGGATAATCTATATTCACTGTAAGGAAGGCCAATCTCAAAGCTTATTGGACCCCTTATTATACACCTACATCCTCTAAGATTTTAAAAGTAAATCCAATCCGTTTTTGTTAGTGTAATATTTGTGTGCAATAATATAAAAATTGGTTTAACAGTAAGATTGGGTGAAGAGATGCAACGAGCCAATAAAATAATAATAGAGCATTTATATTTATCCAAGTATTTAATAACAAATAAGATGCCCACAGGCCTAGGGCTCATAGGTGGCACCTACAATTTGCAGGTTGATGTACAGAGAAGAAAACTTAATTTATACTAATTAAGGATGCATTAATATGAACTAATTTGTCTAATCCTTTTTTTTCCAAAGATTCCAACGACACATTAAAGATATCAACATTTTGGAATTCGGCATTGTACAAAGTTATTCATCCGATTTAATGAGGAGTGCTTTCCCAAATTGATTCTATAAAAACAGTTTGCAAATAGATTACTGCTTCGAAAGTTTCAAGGGGGTATATCTATATAATATATTCTGTATTCTTTCCAATCTGTTTTAATAGACGTCATACTGAGGCGAAAAAATAACACATGGAAAATTTAATCTACTATAAGTGTAGGTAAAATATAAAACCTTTACCGAATGTATAGAAGACAAATGTTTTCCAGACCTTATATTATAACCCAATATTTTATTACTTTTCCCTGCAAAAGTCGAGATGATCGTTAAAAATAATTTTTTGTCATATATTACACCTTAACTTTATATACTTGTTTTAATAGCGTTCCACTGAAATTGTACACGTACGAAAAAATATGATAACTTGTAAATATTACAAAAGAACATTTTTTGAAATTTAGGAATAACTTATTTAGTGTACAATAGTTGAAAAAGACATTTAAGTCATTTTGAACTAAGAGATAATAAGCAATATTTTTTCCGTTGGAGAAAATCTTCATGTCGTTAGCATATAATACAAATTTACAAAATTTAAAGCATTTTTTCACATCATTTTAAATAAATTATGAATGGTAAAGAACCCAGGTGTGATCTTTGTAGCACCCCGGAAATAACCACGTAAGCAGGCGAAGTATAACCATTCACCGTTACAATTTGTGACCGATTGAATATGTAGGACGCCAACCACTTCAGGAGATCTCCATGTATACCAATCTCAGCCAGTTTAAGTAACATTATATTATGATCGAAAGATTTGCTGAAATCAGTATCCACACCGTCCACCTGAATCTGACAATCGATACAGGAAAGAATATATTCAGAGCAAGAGGGTAGATTGGAATAGGGAAAAAGCTATATTGTTCCCTTTTACTGAGTTCAATAAAATTCAATGCACCGTATATTCTAATAGTTTGCTAAAAATATTCAATTTACAAATAGAACGATAGTCTCATTCAATATTTTTTCTCCATTTTTATGAACTGGAATCACATGGGCTAGTCTCAATTTATTGGGAAATTGACGTTCAACTAAAAATTTATTTAAAATAATGGACAGAGGTACATGCCGAGAATAAGCGCATCTCTTCACAAAAAGGATGGAATCTCTTCGGGTCCACTGCCTTTGCTCTCGTCTAGATTTCAACACTTCATGTGACGTCACCCGTATATTAGATATCATCGCAGGTTCTTTGTTCGCTGTGTATAAACAAAAAATTTGGTTGTAGAGTTGAAACACCCCTTAAAAATATTGTGCAAATAGATTATACAAATATCAGAGCCTTCCGCGTTATTATCATTATAGTAAATTAAATTAGGAATATTATTACTGTTTATTTTACGTTTTCTGAGAGAAATGAGCTTGCAAAATTTTTTGGGAATGTTAGGAATATCGGCTTCAATCGACCTTACATATGTTAAATAATCATGTCGAATCATTCCTTTACTTTCTAGCCTTAAACTATAGAATAAGTTATAGTCTAGCTCAGTTTTTGAACTTTTCTACTTTTTGTGCGCCCTATTTTTATTTTGGATGACCTTGATCGTGCCTTGTTTAAAATATGTAGGAAAGTAAGTATTAATATTCCTCATTGGGATATACGTATTTATAGCTTTGTAGACTTATTATTATAAAATAGATCAACTGAATTATCAATACTTGTATTGTTTAGCATATTGTCCCAATTTATGCTATTAAAGTATTCATTAAGATTTTCATAATTTGCCTATTTAAAATTAGTTACGCAAGTTTTACTATAACATTTTAAAATAGGTGATGAGAAACAGTTATATATATATATATATATATATATATATATATATATATATATATATATATATATATATATATATATATATATATATATATATATATATATATATATATATATATATATATATATATATATATATATATATATTCTAATGACTTGTGATGCAAATCTTCGTTCACTGGTCTTCATGCAGAACATGTTTTACGGGTGCACCATCCTCTTTACGAATGAGAATGTTGCAATTTTTCACCCAAACATATTTATATCCTTTGACCTGGGATTCCTCACGAACGTTTTTAAGAAGTATTTTGTTGTCTGGCGAAGATGTTCGTTAATATAAATGGCCGTAGCAATACCCTCGAGCAATAAGGTACGATTAGTAGCTCTTTTAATTCTGGCTGCTAATATGACGTCATCTTTTGTTTTTCGAAATAAGTACTTTACAATTATGTTTATGGTTACTTGTATTAAAAGACTGAACTCGGTGTACCGATTCAATCAAGTTATCTGCAAGTTGTATGCCCAAACTGTTATTTCTCCACCGTTTTCACAGGACCTTCATTTTCAGGATAACCCTGGATTTCAACGGTATTTATTCTAAAGAATTACTCTAGATCATTTACTTTTTTCTAAACGACTCTGACGCAGATTTTGAAGGTCTGATTTTCGGCCTTTAAAGACTGAATTGCCCTAATATGCTCACTCCACTTCATAAGCAATTGTTCAAATTTCGATACCTTGTCGGAGCAGAAATTGGCTGACGTTAATAGCATCATTTACTTTTGTAAAATGGCAACATTACTTGCCGTTCTTCGCTTAAAGGTAGGCTCTGCGCACTCGATAAATTCCCAGGTTTTTGGCAGGTGGAACACTTCCATCGTATACTCGGATTCACCGTAATAAAACTCAGCTGGTCGGCTGTAATATCGACAAACTTTCCGTGATAAAAAGATTCACAGAAACTTTGACACTGCAAACCGAGAGAATATTTTGTTACTTGCGATGTACACATTTTACATATGTTCGACATGTTTTTCGTGATTTTTCGAAGAAAAACAATTCTTAATGAAATTTAACACTCTACGCCAAATCGGTGATTTTATCGCCTTTCCGACTATGAAGAATAATATTTTATTTAAATTAAACTTCTCACTAGAATTCGACTAAAGCTCCGTCAAGAATGCGATCTGTACGCATTGAAAAAACATTTAATTTAGTTTAGACTATTAACCTTATATAATCCTCTAAATATCTTAGTAAAAAATACCGATTCCTAATGACGAAAAAGTAGGTAAAAAAGAATTAAATGTATGGCAATGGCGCTAGCAATACTCAAATAAATATAAACATAATTACAGGAGTACAATTAACTACATTACAGGTACTTAAAAAATACATATCTTCACAGGCTTCAAAACGAATCTAACGACCGAAGCGAAACGGTCCATCGATAATAACAAAAATATAACTCGGTTGGGATGATAAATGGATTATCAATACATACTTAAATTTTCGATTTGTGAAATCACCCTGGACGATTAAAAGAAAACACAATTCGATTTGAAATACTATGGGGCATTTATTCTTGAAACTTAATTTTGACCTTTGAACTTATCCCATTATAATAAATTGACTTTCATATGGAACGCCGTTTTACTTTTTAGTCTGCTATATGCCCGGTATTAATTTAAATTGAATGGGACTTCATTATGGCAATTTATTTTATATTATTATAATAAAAATGTAATTTTAACTGAATCCTTAGAACATCCAGAGCTAAAGCCTTCATATAGATTTTTAACAGACAATTAATTTGATTTAGCTATTAAAATGTATGTCAGGATATTTGGATGGGTCTTTACAAAATTAATTCAATTTTTATTATATTATTATAATTAAAATGCATTTTTTTTATTATAATATAATTTTATTCTTACAAATTTGTTGATATCAATATTTATCCAATATTTAACGAATACCTTTGTAGTATTCTGTGGGAAACAATATAAACGATTATCAATTTTTATGAATGGTATTTTCATTTATAGCAATTTCTATGATTATCTATTTTCATTGAAACCAATTTCCATTGATATCAATTTCGATTGAATACAAGCCCCTCGAATGCATTTTTATTATCGGAAGTTTCGCCATCTATAGCCTCCCAAAAGAAACATAATGTGTTCGCGTGAGTGTGTTCGATAACTCAAATTAATTTGAGAATGTGTCGTCATACGAAAGAGAAGTCTTCGCACGCAAAAAGTTTGTAAAATTCTGGAGCCCCTCTGGTCTGGTATTCTGTGTTCTGAAGTATGAGCCGACTTTGTTAGTTTGCGTATTGCGCTAACATTGGATTGCATTCTAATAATCTTGCTCATAAAAGACGATGATAGGGGCAGAATTTAAACTCTCTTTCACGCGCAAGTACGTCACATCGATGTACAGCGTCTGGAAGTCAAATAGGCCGTAATGCATTGTCGTTTAAAAACGTTTGTAGAATTTACGCTTCAATAAAATGTTTTTAAAATTATTAAACTAATTATTTTGAATCTATAGATTTTATTTTCAATACTGTTTATTACGTCCTACCTGTGCAGTTGCAGGCAGTAGAAATCGAGATTGAAATTATAATCAAAAAACAAATTTCCAAAATAATATATTTTCAAAAATGTGGATTGTTGCTTACCGTCAAGCTGTTAAAATAAATTTAAAAAATGGTAATTTTTATATATATTAATACTATAATAATAGAACAAATGGTTTTAGCTACCTGTATAGGGACTTCTGAACCAGGTTTGTAATTGCCAGTAAAAACTAAAAATGTCAATAGATGGCACTAGTTTAGCAACTCAAGTAACAAATGTTATAAAATATGAATGGAAGTTTTCCCTGCAATTATTTCACTTGCAGCATTCTTAACTTTTGTTTTAAATTAATTAATTATTTCAATCAAAATAAATTTCAAGAATCCCCACGATGAGCACTTTAGATAATCTGATATTTGTAAACTTCGATTTAATTGTCTTGCTGAAAGCTGAAGAGACGGGGGTAGGCATATCTTTGTAAGTGTATCGTGGTATTAATCATAATTTTATAAATAATGAGTATTAAAAGGGGACTCGTATGTTGCACTATAGAGGCTGCTTTTCTAGAAGCAACAAGGCCGAATTAACTACTTACGATGGTTTGGGGCTCATCTGGGCGAGGTGAAGTTTTGCGATGACAAAAAAACTGTCAATGGGTTTTACATATTTGGGGGCCCTTCGGCCGCAACTCAAAATTTACATCATGATAAAAAAAAAGAAAAGATCCTCAGTTTTATATTTCTCTCGCTGATGTCTCCCGGGGCCCCCACCACATTTGAGCTTTACCCGTTGTGGCCTTTGCATTTGCATTTCAATCATTAAATCCCCGCAAAAACATGACGCGCAAGCTCTGTGCTGGGGTCACTGCCGACGCGACGGCGGGGCCTGAGGCAGTGGTGGGTCTTATGTAAAAAATAGACGTGCGACGCCGACGGTTCGGCAAACTACTTTCAACACTTCGAAATTTTAGTTTTAAATAAACTTGTACAAGCTATTGTCAGATTACAAAACAATCTGTGAAGTACCACAGTATTTTCTCGGTTAGTAATAATGTCTGATTCTGTTGTTGATCAAAGGTTTTTAATTTTAATCGGCCATTGAATTCTGATTTATTTTTTAATTTATCAAATATATAGATATCTCATAAGGAAAACCCTAAAGAAAAAATAATAGCTGGAGTGGAAGCTGTCCTTGACTCCTCTGAAGAAACAAAAGCAGAAGAGATTCGACAGGAGGTGGCAAGAATTTTAAGATCAAGTAAAACACCAAAACAAAACCTAAATGCCACTGAACAAAGGGCCTTAATAAACCTTCTAAAAAATAAAGACATCACAATCCTTCCAGCAGATAAAGGAAACGCAACTGTGGTTATGAATACTCAAGATTACGTACAAAAAATGCAGGATATCCTATAAGACAATTGTTATAGGCCTGTTCCAAGGGACCTGACAACGTACCTAGAAAAAACAACTAAAAATAAAATAAAAAGTTCACCAATAAGCCCCGAAATTCAACAAAAAATCATACCACGAGAAAAGTCGAGCAGATGTCCTAAACTCTATGGTTTACCAAAAATACCCAAACCAGGGGCGCCCATCAGACCTATTGTTAGTGCTGTTAATTCGCCGCTACAAAAACTGGAGAAATACCTTTCTGAAATTATGCAACCAACTGTAGAAAAAGCTGATTCATTTGTAAAAAACTCGAAGCATTTCACTGGAATTATACGAGATATCGTCCTTGAAAAAAACGATATCATAGCAAGCCTAGATGTCAAATCGTTATATCCCAGTATTCCTATCGACGAAGCATTGGACAAGATTGCTATGAACGAGGATTTCCAGGCACATATAATACAACTCTCGGAGCATTGCCTCAAAAATACTTGTTTTTCATTCAACATGCAAATATATAAACAAATGGATGGTGCTCCAATGGGGTCCTCGCTATCACCAGTAGTCGCGAATTTATTTATGATACACCTCGAGAAAGAAGCTCTTGAGAAAGCAAGTTTAAAGCCCAAATTATGGATTCGTTATGTGGATGACATATTTATTATATGGCAACATGGTCATGCAGAGCTCGAAAAATTTCTGACTCACGTAAATTCAATCCACCCCAGAATACAATTTACTCTAGAGTTAGAGGAAAACAACAAACTACCATTTTTAGATGTTTTGGTCATAAAACTGCATAACGGACATTTCGAATACACCGTGTATAGAAGACCAACACATACAGACAGATATTTAAATGCAAAATCACATCATCACCCAGCACAAATTCAAGCTGTGGCAAATACCCTAATATACAGATCCGTGCGATTAACTGAAACACAGACGAGACATAACGAACTTAAGGTAATATCTAGTGCTTTAAAGAAAAATGGCTACACAAATCGCACCATAGAGAAAGCTATTAATGCACAGGTTTCCCGAACAACGAACAACAAAAATTATGAACCGGGAAAGCAACGAGTAGTCTTACTATATGGAAAAGGCACAACAGACAGAATCAGAAGAATTCTTAGGAAACACAACATACAGACAATACACAAGCCACAAACAACTATAGGTAAACTACTTGGAGACCCAAAAGATAAAAATCAAACTGGAAAACCACGGAGTATACAGCATTCCGTGCCAAGACTGTTAAAAGTTGTACATGGGGCAAACTAACAGGCGAATATCAGCAAGAGTGGAAAAGCATAAACTCAGCATCAGAAATAAACAAACAACCTCAGCTTTATTCCTACATCACCAGGAAACCGGCCATAAAATAAATTTCGATGGCTGTAGGGAGATTGCCAATATAGAACATTATAAGACCAGAATAATTCGAGAAGCCATAGAAATTGAAAAACAAGGTGATTTGAATAAAAGGGACAAATCATTAAAACTACCAACAGTATGGAAGACAATAATCGACAAATCTAAAATCGCAAAAACTCAAGCGCAATTAGCGCAACAACCAGCACCATCCGGAAAACATAAATAACGACCAACGCCTGCGCAGATATAACCTTCGGCCCCGAGTGGAGGTATAAAAGGAAGCGTCGCAGTCACCAACACTTCAGTCTCTATTCGGACGCGAAAAAGAAAGCTTCGAAAATGCCAAATGTGATTTTGGTGAAACGTCAGCAAAACTGTTCTTTTCAGAATGACAGTAGTGAACGGATGTACACCCGGAATGAAAACACATATATATATATATATATATATATATATATATATATATATATATATATGTATATATATATATATATATATATATATATATATATATATATATATGTATTAATGTAATATATATATATATATATATATATATATATATATATATATATATATATATATATATATATATATATATATATATATATATATATATATATATATATATATATATATATATATATATATATATTATACTGCTTTTTAACAAAAAATAAAAACAAGATAAAGGCTAATTATTTCTTAAAAATAATATTATCTAAATGATGCCACTGGCGCCGTAGACACTCTTCCACGCAAAGCCTAGCATGTGCAAAAACTCGTTGGTACAATTCAACTGGAATAGCATATACGATCTTATATATAATAACTGGTGGAAAGTTGTAAATTCTGCCCTTCAATTGTCCGCATAGAAAAAATCCATTGGGGTAAAATCGGAGCTACTGTGGCGAAATATCTTACTTAGTACTTCCAGGGGAATCGTTTGTTATACCCTATAATCCGGCTTAGATGGTCAAGCAATAAAATGGAAGACATTGACAAAATAATTTTGTTCAAATAAAATATCATTTGGTCAAAAGAGAAATTGTATATCACTACAAATTGTGCGCGTTGAATATACTACATATCATTGTTGTTAGTGTTTCGCATCAGGTGAGTATAAAATAAGTTAAAATACATTTCTGACCTCACTTTGTGCGTCTTACGTTTATTTTGTATGCGGAACATATGGTGGTTATCTCTCGTATAATTGGGAGAGATAGCCAAAAGATTTCTGGTATAGACGACCACCTATTTTGCAAGTTAGAGTGCTATAAATATTATTAGATATATAAATAAATAACTCATTAACAATTTAAATTTAAGTGTTATTACAGAAACTGCAATGGAAAGCTTAATTTGCCACCCTTTGAATGTTCCAAAATTAATGTTATTATTATTTTATTTTAGAAGGATACAGACTCGGTATAAGCCACAACAAACTTCTACTAGACGGTCTTGGAGTCAAGAAAACTTAAACAATACCATGCAGTGTGTAAGAAATGGGTCGTCAATTAATGTTGCAGCGCAAAACTTTGGGGTTCCTGGGAAAATCTTAGAAAGAAGACAGAAAAAAATAATGTAACTAAAGAACGCATGGGTCCCGATTATCTATTGGGAGAACAACTAGAGCTTGTAACTCACTTGAAAAATGCAACATCTGGATTTCCTTTAAGTATTAACTCGAACAAAGAAAAAGAAAGAGCAAGTATGACTGGTTCAATTCATTTTTACAAAGACGTCCTGATATAGCCCTAAGAAAAGCAGTAGGAGTCATCAATAGAAAAAAACCGAATACCAAGATAGTATGTCGCTTGCCTCTGTTATCTACATGTCCAAAAAATCGGATTATGTTAATCCACAATCTTTTTTGCATGGCGAAAAAAACCACTTTATTCGTAGAAACCTGAGGGCAAGGTCCTTTTAATTTTGGATAGACATGCGCCTGACGCGTTGCACTGCACTTTCATAGAATTGCCAAATATTTTCAGGAAGTTGGGGAAAGGCATGTACATTTTCAAATGCTGTGGCGGGGTTTAAAGCTACGGGAGCTCCCAAAAATTTACATCTGGTAACCAGGCAGCTCCTTTTGATTCAAAGCCTTTTACAAATATCCAAGGTCAGTGAACAACCGGAAGCGCAGTTTTATTCGTCAACATGTTTCCTGAAGAAATGCCGCCGTCTCCAAGTATTTCCAAAATATAGCAAATGTTCACTGGAAAACTTCTAGAACGAATATTGAAAATTCTTACCTACATTGGAAAGTTATTTTAAGACAAAAACGATGCCTTAAGTGTTCACGTTTACTACATGACCAAGGCACCAGTTTTGCTAATGTCTGCATGAAATGTGGCAAAAATTCTAATAATAAATTGGAACCTTTTTGTGGTTTTCTTATAACCTCCTTTTGAACTATAAATTTATATTATTTTTCTATTAGAATGAAAATTGTTTTTGAAAATAGTTATTTTTGTATTATTAATATAATATGTGTATTTTCATTTAATCATTTTTGTCTTATATTTTTTGCTTTTAATCTAATAAAAAAAATTTTGTACAAAAAAAAAGATTGGCCATCTGTACCGTAATGTAAAAAAAAGGTACTGATAACCTCTCCCTGGCATTACGGGACAGATGACCAGTTTACTCTCTTAGGAAGGACCGTATTTCAAAACTTTTTGGCTCTCATATATTTCAATTAGTTGACTAGTTTTGGCTAGTTGTGATATTTCGGTTCTCATTGTTTTCAGAATATGTTAATTATTTACCAAGTTGGCCAGCTAACCCGGATTTAAAGTTTTCCAAAGTCCAGAATCGTTATAAAATTTCATTTGCAAAAGTTATGGTACGCATCACCTCTACCTTACAAGAGTGCAAGTGTGAATTTTAATATCCTGTGGAGACTTGATTTGTTTAGATCAAAATACAAGAGTTCTAACCACACTACACCAAAACTTGTTACGTTCTGGACGCGCGTTTCGCTAACCAAGTTAGCATCATCAGCAGATGATAAAACAGTTTATATCATCTGCTGATGATGCTAACTTGGTTAGCGAAACGCGCGTCCAGAACGTAACAAGTTGTGGTGTAGTGTAGTTAGAATTCTTGTATTTTGTTCTATCTTCCACCACAGGTTCCAGTGTTAGGACTTGATTTGTTTACATTTAAAGCCATAGCAGGAATTATGTTTGGGGCGGGCTGCATCAGTATAATAAATGTCTCCCTGAATATTTCATATTCATCTCATTCCCCATTTCATGTGTACCGTGACCTATACAATGTAATAAAATATCTAAATAATTTTTATTTTAAACATAACATAATAATATATTGCTACTGCTACTACTCACTACCTACTGTATGTACGCCTAACTTGTGACTTAACAAAGGTCTTAAAAATAAAAATATTCTTGGGATTGAACTAAACAACAAAACAAATTTTATTTAATTTTTATTATCACATAAGATGAAACTTCTGTGGGGGGGGCTGCAGCCCAGTAGCCCGCCCCCTTAATTCGTTTATATTTAAAGCACTGCCTTATTTTCCTAAACAGCGGCGTGGATAAAGCGCCACTGAAACTCTTACACATTCAATGTTTTCATTTCTCCACGTTCTTCTGCGTCGACCAATAGGCTTTAAATTTGTTGTTACATCTGTACGCTCTAACTTCCTTGTCCATAGATTGATTAAATATGTATTAGGTACTTCGCGAATATTAAAAGTACTCGAAATCCACTACAAACTATCACGTAGGAATGGGTTTCAGCAGAAGTGCCGATACAAAAACTCGCTGCGCTCTGCCATTGTAAACTAAATTTGCAAAGCTAATAGTTTCAAAACTGCGAAGCAAAAAGTGCATTCCGTTCAGTGACATCCGTTATTGACTTTCTGACACCCTGTATCCTGAAAACTAAGTTTTTCTTTTATGGAATAAATTATCTCCTAGAGATTCGAATATTAGTTACATTCTGCATAGTATGTATTCATTAAGTAATATGTCAAACAGAACATTTTCTCAGTGACATGTAATTAACAATGGTAATAATAACAACATTTTATCCAACACTTACATATAATCGTTTTCTAAATAGCTTTTTTAAAATCAAAATAACTAACATTTTAAGCCATTGAGAGAAGAAATCATTCAAAAAAATTCCTAGGGGTTAAGACCTTGTTAAAATCAAAATCATTAATAAAGACATAGGAGAAAAGTGTGGCATTTCTAAAGTTTAAGTATCAAATTTGGGTCTTAGAAATGTAAGGTAAATATCAGAAAATTGATTTTTGCTCTAGTTTGAATTGCTTTATTTTGTAACGGTTACGTATAGTTTATTAATACATTTTTCGTAGTTTTAAATTAGTTTTTTGAAAAAAACTGGAAAGCTTATTTTATGTCGTTATAGTTATTAGCCAGCATAAGTTAGCCACAATATTCTTTCTATTTCCAACATTTCGCCTTAGACTACACAAGGCATCTTCAGGGATCTTTATCACGAGATCGGAACACTGAATGAGCTCGGAGATATTAAGGCTGGCATTTTATATCTGACTTGTGCTCACGAAAGTGATTCGGTGTAATGATCCGAGTAACGATCAATTTCCACGTTGTTGTTGATGTATTGAAATTATTAGAATGTTTATAAATTTTAATTATATACTGTAATTTTCCGTTTATAGAATCCCGAGAGAGACGCTTTTTTTATTTATGGCGTCTCCAATGCTGATTATACAGCAGACTGTACAATTTGTTTCTGTCTAATACATTGCATAGCAAACATTATCCAATTTCTTATGTGTACCGAAGATTGTACGTATGTTGGATCGTCGAAGTAAACTTGCAATCTTGTCCGTGTTCCATGTATAAATGGAAGAAATACACATGAGTTACTTCTTATTAGTTTTCTGTGGTTGAGAGAGATTATATCTTCTAGATGATCGTCTAATACCTTTAGTGCAATATCCATTCCTGCTTTAGCTTTAGTGTGTTTTACTTTTTCGATTGTAAAGAGTATTGATCAAGAATTGCGAGAGCTCTATAAATCAAACAATTAATAACTGATTGCTTCTGTATCGAAAGGTAATAAGAATTTACATTTAGGTACCTATTCGTTGGTTTTATATATACAGGATGAGGGCCACTTTCGTTCACCTGATATGGGTTATTTAAAAAAAAATCATTGCCTTCTAAAAGCCGTCCTTAACAACGATAAATACAAATTTTCCTGCAGAAGTACATCATTTCCATTTAGCACACTTTAGAATACCTGAAATCAGTTACATGAAAACTTTGCTTTGCATCTAATTCCAAACATTTTTTCAAACAGTAAAATTTCAAAATGTTCCCGCGGAAATTTGTCGTTTCCATTTTCCGTGGAAATTTTGTACACTTTAGAATACCCGAAATAAGTTAAGCCTTCTAGAAGCCCTTTTTATCAACAGCAAATATAAATTTTCCTGCGGAAATGTATTATTTCCATTTTCCATTTGTCACACTTTAGAATACCTGAATAAAAATGTAACACAATCTTGCGGAATTAGGCCATTTCTATTTTCAGAGGAAATTTCGCTTCCATTTTCCAGTCATTAGAATAGCTAACACCTGTTACATGGAAACTTTGTTTTGCTTTGCATTCTACACATTTTTCTGAACATAAAAATGCAAAATGTTCCTGCGGAAATACGTCATTTCTATTTTCCTAGTAAACTTTAGCTGGAATGTCATATATTCACCAAATATTTTTTTAGCTTCTATAAAATTTCTCACTGAAATGTGGTACATTCACAACACATTTTTTTTTATTTCGATAAAGCCTTCTGAATGTGGAATTTAAAAACTTAATGCGATTTTATAACTGGTTTATGGCTTTAAAGATGATTTTATCGACGAATCTAACACTTAACGAGATAGATCCTAACCTAACCTACCCTAACAGTATAGGTTATCTTTAAGAAATCGCGTGTTTTCTTTACCGCAAACCTAACCGATCCTAACCTAACCTAGTTCGCATTTTTATTATAGTTTACTTCTATAAAGCCTTCTGAATATAGAACATAAAAAAATAATGTGATTGTATAACGTAAATAATAGTTTATGGCCTTAATGATGGTTTTATCGTCGAACCTTACGAGTTAGATCCACCTAACAGTACATGTTTTGTTAAAAAAATCCAAGTTTTAATATATTAAGAATAGGAATTTTGTTGGTGCGCTACCGCGCGCTTTCTTTAAAGCAAACTTAACCAACCCTAACATAACCTAGTCAGCATTTTTATTATAGTTCAAAAAAATAAATACAAATTGAGACTTCCGCAGGAATTTTTTTTTAAGTTCAACAGTCAGAAGGCTTTTTAGAAGTCAAAAAAATATGTTTTGAATATATCATACTTCAGTTTTGAAAAAGAAATAAAAATAAATAAACAAAATAAAAATTTTCAGAGTAGTCTAAATAAATCCTTCAAACTCAACTGTGTTTATATGTCACAACCTTTCCTTGGTCGAGTGTAAAGGCATGAAAAAAAATGATATCTGATTTCCTAGGAAAATCAAATATGTTCAAAAAAGTGTTTGGAATGGCCAACAGATTATCAAGAAACACGGGGAAATTGAGATTTGACCATAAGGCCATATGACAAAAGTGCCATTGAACGTCATGTACATTTTAATATCTGAATCACGATTTTGGCTTTAATGGAGACGACCCAAAAGTTTTCTCTTCAAAAGCTTCCATGAAGACATTGGCTACCATAGGAAGTCGTGGAGTAAAGATCCCTAATCATGAATTCTGCAATTAAAGGTGAAACGTCGGAAAGTAAGTCCAATTTGACAATATCTAGTCCAAATAACCATCTTGTCTTACTTGATCAAAGACGAAAAACTTCCGTTCTTTCGAAATACTTTTAATATATCACCACTAGCCAATAAATCTTATATTTATAGCTCTAAAACATTGATATTTAGGAATTATTTACAAGAAGGCATTCTGAAAATCCTCTAAATAATAAATGCACGTTAGGCTGCGAGAAATTACTATTATTAATGTATTTTAAACCGTGAAACCACACCGTACGCTAATTTATTTACAATAAAATTTAAGCATAACGTTATATAATAATGTTCAAGGGGTTAAGCACAGGTCAGTTTTGCAATAATAGTATTATATTCGCTGAAACTATCAAAATAGGCATTCCGCTATGGGGCATGCTAAATTATTAAATAATATGCGAATATGAATAGTGAGGGAAATTATTACCGATTTATAGTTAGATTTCCTGCGTATATAAAGTGACAAAAGGGAGAGGTTTTTCACAAACAGACCGATTCCATGGATATGCAGAGTTAGCTAATCAACATATTCTTAGGAAACGTTTCCAGAATGTCTTTCACTAGTAAGATCAAAGGTTAACAAAAAAAATTTTGGCAATAACAAATACTGCTTTATTAATCTTGCTTTTGATTGTAAAGATTGACCCATTTATTAAGAACAAACTCAAACAACAGTGCGTTTAAGTGCAATAGCTCGGGTATTGTGGGAATTAGAAAAAACATTATACGAAAGTGGTAGGGACTGCTGGGAGGTACAACCTAAAATTATTTTCGATTATACAGGGTTGAGGATAAGTTTGCCACAAACAAAAAAACATTTTTTTTAAAATGGACAAAAATGAACTTTTTTCTTTAGGGCTTTGATAAAAAATTAGTCTATCAAACCCCTCCGACTACAAAAGAAAATATGAAGGAGAGAATACGAAATGTATCTTTAAACGTTTTCGACCCATCTATGCTGGTATGAATAAATTTAAAAAAAATCGATATTGAAAGAAGAACACTTTGTAATATTTTGCCGTAATAAATTGAGATGTCCACCTCTAATATTTTCGAAAAGTGGCCAGTAAAACCTGTGGTAAAAGAATATAAAAATCTTGGCATTATATTTGACACTAAACTTAGGTTTAGAACTCATGTGGGTAAAGTAATTCAGAAATCCTCTTTCTCACTTAGAAATCTTTATAAGAACAACTATGTTTTAAGAACATATGTGAAAAAGAAATTATGTGAATCCCTCGTTCTGTCTCACTCATATGTGTAAAAACAGATTGCAGAGAATCCAAAATTCTTGTATTCGCTTTGTATATGGGTTGAGAGCTAGAGAACATATAAGTTTTAAATTGTCCGAGTTAGGGTGGCTACGGATGGAAGACCGACAAAAGTTTCATTTTGCTTTTTTTCTCTATCGCTTACTTTCATTTAGTATTCCGCCTGATCTTGAAAAAAGTTTATGTTTCGTTGTTCTACACATGCCCAGGCAACTTGTTTTAATGACTTTTTGAATATCCCAACGCATCGAACCGCTCTATTTCAACGTAGTTTCCCTTATTTGGCTATCCAAAACGTTCATACAGAGCTATACAATAAAATGAACAATATAGGTTTGAATTCACTTAAGTCAAGATATAAGCGATACATGCTGAGTGAATATTAAATACTGTTTTCAAGATATATTGGCAGCTTCCTAATAGTTTAGTTTTTGTATTGATTTATCTACTTTTAATTATTTTTAATAATATTTTTTTGGTACATCCAAATAGGTACATACGTTTTCATTTTCGTTTAATGTAAGAATGTATAATGGTAATTGTCTGTTGGGTAGATTTGCATAGTTCAGATTGTCAAACATATTATGTATTGTAGTACTTTATATTTTGATATTACAAGCTCGGTCAAGCAAACAGCTCCGCTGGCCTTCGCCGAGTTTAAAATAAAGACGTTTGTTATTATTATTATAAATCTTGAACGACCCCTCAAACCCTATATTATGTAAATGACTAAAGAAGGAGAATTCTGAAAATACAGTAATATACAGGGCGTTTCATTTAAATTAATCTAGACAATTTGCATCCAAGAAAATATCGCAGTTGAAAGAAGATCACATTTGGAAGTTTTTATCGTGCTAAAATGATTTATGCTATTGCATTAAAAAGAAATACAGGGCGTCAAATGTACCCTGATATTTCCGAAAAAGGGCCATACATCTTAAATGACTCTTTAGAGAGAGTTAGAGACCCCACAAATCCTATAAATAACCAAAAAGGGATCAAAAATAATTTTAGGTTGTGGGTCTCAGC
Source organism: Kuschelorhynchus macadamiae (assembly GCA_030620095.1). Taxonomy (NCBI): domain Eukaryota; kingdom Metazoa; phylum Arthropoda; class Insecta; order Coleoptera; family Curculionidae; genus Kuschelorhynchus; species Kuschelorhynchus macadamiae. The sequence goes on from JAUTXW010005231.1 coordinate 54,099, forward strand.
AGGCCCTATAACTTTCGGATAGTTTTTTTTAATTCCCACAATAACCGAGCTAATTGTGGACTTGAACGCACTGTTGGACCACCCTGTATATAATAATGGGTCTGCGGTCCACTACTTCGGACTTATTGCCAGTTATCTCCAGGAATTCATAAATATTCATATGCAATCTCCTCAATGGACTTAATATTAAAAAAGTTTTCTGGCAGCTAATGCTAAATATTTTATTTATTAAATATTGACCCGTTTTTTAAAGACAAACTCTAAAATAAATCGTTGGAGTTATTACCAAGAGAAAACATCAAAAATCTTTTACATCCCTCTCATTCAACTATTTAAATCCACAGTAGAGCAGATATTGGAACATATATTATGTACCCTATAGTGGATTTCTCTTACCTTTTTTTATAAGCATTTTTGTGCTATGGCTTTAACGGTGATACATCCGCTTTGCCGCGTTCAATCTCTACCAAAGTTTAACATGATAAACATGATTTTTTTACGAATACAAACATTTTATTTGGCCGCCATTTTGTTAGGCCATCTTGAATTAGTACTAATATTTTACTAATTGATCCCTGTACCACAACTAGTGGCACACAATTTAAAATCAAACTATTAAGCAGGCTTATTCGGGCTAAATTTTTAAATATTTTATTACGCCGGCATTTTGTTCCGCCATGTTGTATTCAAACCAAAATTTTACCACTTAATTTCAAAATAATACATTTTGTTTCGCCATATTGGATTTTTACCAAAATGTTACCAGGTCATCCCCATATGACCCTTAATTTTTGACCAAAATTTGAAGTCAATTGGATTAGTATTTTTTTAGCTACGCCGCGAACAGATAGACAGACAGACCGACGGAATTGGGAAAACATGCTTTTCGTCATCTAGGGACCCTGAAACGTGTGAAGATCGGAAAAAATCTCGGAGAGTGATTTTTTTACGATTATAATACTTCCCCTTTACAAGGGAAGTAAAAAGAAACATAAAGTATTGATTTCACCAAAGCTGAAATTTTTGTATACTTATTGTTGAGGTAATATAATGTCTCAAAAATTGTCGTTGGTGGCCTCAGTTGCGTTGCGCAATATATCACCTGCTCATATGAACGTGTAAAAAATATATTAATATGACCGATTTCACTAAAATTATAAAAACAGAAAAACGATAGTCAGCTGGCAATCTCATGTTCGGATGATCACGACTGACTTCAATGAAGATGCAGCACTGCGCTCCCGCGATTGTGACCGCACTGCACTTTTGTTCACGTCAATCGTGATCTTCGCAACATGAAATTGCCAGGTGACTATCATTTTCGTGTATTAAATTGTTTCACCTAGTAGTGTACCTACTTTTACACTTCGATATACAATATTACTAAAATATTTTCGGTACAAAATGAACTCTAAATCGGATTATTTTTGAAATTCTGGTAAAAACAAATTCAAGCCCATACCTATTGAACAGTGGCGTCCCATATCGGAGTGACGTGGCTTAAAATAATTCAAGAAGGGGTAATAATGGGGTAATTTGGTCTGGTAAGTCTCGTTAGGCATTTTAGAACTCAAACTATAATAGCTATAACCACAAACTCCGGAAAAAAGGTCGAAATTAAAAAGAAAATAAAAACGTTTTTGTACGTATGTTTTTCGCATATTTCATCGATTTTATCAAAAATCGATAAAATTACGCTCCGATTTATAACGAGCTATTAGAAGTTAAATTTTTGTAGGTTTTTCGTTTGGCCCTGTATCATCTAAACAATTGAACTCAAGCAAATGAAGTAAATACACTGAAACCGTATAAAATTTACCCCGATCGGTGTTAAGGTAGAATTTTGAGAAATTTATGACTTTAAAATTATTTGATCCGTACCCGAGTACGTCCCTATATTTTTCCCATATTTCACAGGTCCGGGAAGTTAGCGCCCAAAGTGTTTCCGATTTGCTCAAATTTGGTGTTATTCGTTAGTGCATATTAACGCTTTATATGGTTTCGTTAGTGCTTCCTTAGTTTCGCAAATATTATTTTTTAAATTTCAAGGGCTTCCCCCAAAGTTTTTCTGATCGACCCAAAGTATTTGCTATTCGATCTGGACTGAATATTGAGTAAGAAAATGTATTTAAGGAGATTAACAACATTCGAAACAACAAAAGAATAAACTGTGTCGCAGTGTTACTTCTATTTTGTGAAGTATAGACATATTATGAAAAAATAAACCAGCAACTTTGTGCTTTAATAACCACTGAGGGAATAAGATGTACAAGTGGAATTTTCAAAGCATTTGGAGTTAATTAACGAAATTTAAAATACTAATCCCCAACTGTACAAATTTAAGGTAATAAATATGAAATGTACTTCGTGATTGCCGCTAAAGTAGGGAAATGTCCACTTTTTAAAAACACAATAAAACAAATATTTTATTATATATTTTTTTGCATTTCGATTTGGGATTTCGTTATTAGATGAGGATTTATTGTTTAAAAAAATATATAACATCTAACACAAAATGGATTTAGTCTAATGTTTAAATGGCTTAAAATATTGATTTTGGGTTTTCGATAATAGATAGAATCTTTGATGTTTCCGATAAAAATATTTGACAGTTTGATGTCCAACATTTAAACGTTATTTTAAAAGGTATCTATTTACTATTTTGCGGACTACACAGTATTTTGGATATACGCGCTTTTAGATTAGGAATTGACAGCTGTCAAAGTACAAAATGCCATCATAATAGGGGTCTGAAGCCTTACTTTCAAGTAAAGTTATCAACTCAGAGTTTAGCGATTATGGTTTCCACCTTTCCCAATAGAGGCGGGACATCTATCTATCTCTTCTGTAACAAAAGTAAATTGGATCCAAAAATATTTTTTCTAAGGAGGTATTAAAATTATTAAGAAATAATTATATGTAGCTAGCTAAAAAAATTACATTTGAAAGACTATCCAAAAGAAAACATTTTCGGTTTTTTTTTATTATATCCTTTAAAACCTTTAATTTTCACCTACACAAATAATATTTATAACGAGCACACATGAAAACAAAAAATAGTATGTCAACATTCATAAAAATTCTACACTAAACATAGTGTCGTGCCGAACTAAACTGATTTGTAGAACTACAGCATATTAAGGTCGAGAAATCCATGTATTTTTTTTTATTGTATATGTTTTTTTTTCTTCACGTTAGTTTAAAATTAAAGACAAATTGATTAATTTGGATGTGACATAATTTAAAACTGATATTTATTTATTTTTAGAATGAGGAGAACGCAAATTAATTTTGTTTTAATTATTAATTTATTTGTGATGGTGTCTATATTTAATGTGAACTTATTTGATGACGTTATAATATATTTGGCTCAACATTTTTATCTGTTTTGTCGTTTATTGCATTATTTTCCTGTTTAAGATATAACATTTCCAGAAATTCTCTCTTTTTTTGGTTAATTTCCGTGTTCAAAATAATAGTATTTTGAAAATTAAACTTGTGTTTACATTCTGTTTCATGCTTTGTAAGTGCTGTTTCAGTTTTTTTTGTCAAAAAGATAATAATTTTGTTAAAAAGATAATAATACAAAAAAATCAATACCGTACTCTTAAAAAAAGTAAAGATGAGCAAAACTCTAATAAAATCCACACTGAAAATGATTGACTGGAAAATCTAACTAATATCGAAATTCCAAACTATGCTACTGATATCATAAGTCTCGGTTCAGGTTTCCTATCATTAACTCACAAGAAATCCCTAGCCCAAAAATTATCTCATCCATTGACTCAGCCATAGACAACTTAATTAAGTGAGTAAAAAAAGATGAGATTAGAATGACATGTTGTAATGCCCTCACATGTTACAAAAATAAACTTAATTCTACAAAATATAAAACAAAGAACCAAAATATAGATGATTTTGTAAAAAGTTAGAAAAACAAAAGCCTTTCTAAAAGAACACCAAAACCTAAAAATCTTAAGACAAGAAAAATCAAACAAAACAGTATTAATTATGTACGTGAACGAATACGATAATAAAATCAAACTTAAACGACAGGAAAACCTATAAACTCATTCCCAAAGAGCCTACTAACATTTTTCATAAAAAAAATAAACTAGTCAAATTTTGGAAAGGCAAAAATTTATTTCCCCCAACATAGCAAGAAAATTAAAAATACATAATACGCAAGCACCAAAAATTTACGGCTTGCCAAAACTGCATAAAAACGGAATACCTTTAAGTTTAAGACCTATTATGTGAGGTATTCAATCACCTCTAAATGGCCTTTTGAAGTTCCTCAAAACTATTTTAGCAAATGTTATCAATAAAACCGATACTTCCATCAAGGACTCTTGCGCAATGAGCTCATCTACCTCAAGTGTCGTTGCACAATTAGTGATGGAAGAATTACAGGACAATGTTATCAAGAACCTAAATATTAAACTTCCATTTTTTTATAGATACGTTGATCGTTGTTTAACAACTATACCAAAAGAAAAGTGACTATATCCCCAACGCGTTTAACAATTTCCACGATAAATTTAAATTCGCTATCGAAATTGAAAAAGACGAAATAAATTTCCTAGACTTGACCTTATACAATGGAAGAGACTGAATAAAAACAAAATGGTATACAAAAGACACTTGGTCTGGTAGATACATAAACTGTCTCACACAGCACTCAGATTCCCAAAGAAAATCTGTTATTATAGGGCTCGCAGATAGGTCAATCAAACTAAGCGATCTAGAATTTCGCCAAGAAGCTATCCAAAAAGCAAAAGATACTTTACTAAAAAACAGTTACTCAATAAAATTATTAAACTCCAACTTTAAATCAAGATTAAACAACATAAATAAAACTAATTCCAACCCCAGCAATATTCATAACACACCAAATAATAAAAATAAATACATTTCAATACCTTACGTACGTTGTCAGAAACTTTGCAAAAATCACTTAAAAAACAGGATCGAACCATATGTCACAATACCTTACAAAACAATCGTTTTTCTTCTTTCAAATCAAAAACATCTATGTTTCAGAGAACACGTACTATCTATAAAATACAAACTACACAGTATCTTAAAAACCGATTAAATGGGCATAAGCTTGATGAAAAAAATAAAACAGCACTTACAAAACATGAAACAGAATGTACACACGTTCAATTTTCAAGATACTACTATTTTGAATAAGGAAATTATCCAAAAAAAGAGAGAATTTTTGGAAATGTTATATATTAAGCGGTAAAATAATGCAATAAACGACAAAACAGATATAAAAAATTTGATATTATGACGTCATCAAATAAGTTCAAATTAAATATAAACCCTATCACAAATAAATTAATAATTAAAACAAAATTAATTTGCATTCTCCTCATTCTAAAAATAAATAAATATCAATTTTTAACTATAAATCAAATTCAAATTAATCAATTTGTCCTAAAACAATAAAAAAATACATGGATTTCTCGACCTTAATACGCTTCCGTTCCCCCAGCCAAATCAGTTTCGTTCGACACGACACTATGTTAAGTATATAATTTTTATGAATGCTGACGTACTATTTTTTGCTTTCAAGTGTGCTCGTTATAAATGTTGTTTGTGTAGAAGAAACTTAACTTTGGATGATATAAAAAACCGAAAATTTCTTCTTTTGGTAGTCTTTCAAATGTAAAATGTTGAAAACCCTTAGCTACATATAATTATTTCTTAACAATGTTAATACATCCCTAGAAAAAATATTTTAGCTCCATTTTTCTAATGTTACAGAAAAAAAAACTGATGGAGACGAACCCTGAATGGTCGAAACGTTTAATAAATAAAAAAAACAACATCAGCATTAAGAAAAATGAAATAAATTTGTTTAATTTTATCTTTTCTCTTGAACCACAACCACTTGTTAACATGTTTGGTTAATGCTTTTTAAAATTAAGGAGAGTATTTTCAATGCCAACGGTTAGTAGGTTGCGATATATTAGTAGAGATGGGAGTTTTCTATAAAATTTGTTATGGTTGGCATAGGAATTAGGAAACTACAAGTGTAATTTTATTTTCTGCGACGTGGGTTAATACAATTCGGATTGAACATAACTTAGGTAAGTTCGTCTGACCTAATATTTTAACGTGTAAACTATGTAATATACGTGTACACAAAAATATATGAATCGGAAAACATTAATCGTTTTCAAGATCTTTTATCAATATACCTTTTAGACGTCATATTTTATGATACCTGTAAAATTCCTCCCAGCGATGTAAATAGCGAATAAGTTTCATTTCAAAGCTTAAAAAAATAGTTACAAAACAGGTTGGTGACAAAATCAGATTGCGCAATTATATTTGGAAAAAATCTAATTAACCGCATTTATGTTCTTCCATCTACTAACTAGTTTTCTGACAAGAATGCATCGCCATAGATTCGATATCATTTTATAAAATAAATCAAGTCCAACTGCCTCATAATTTTTTGCCAACGATTGTTATTATTCTAGAGGTGAATCCAGTAAAAGAAAAACATAACATGAATTCGAATCGGTCATTAATGTTATGCAAATTTTGAGGTAAATTTGTTTTTAATTAAACACTTAATAAGGAGATGAATTAATTTTACCCTCTATACTTCAGCGTTGCACAAAAGGATAAATGTTACTCCAACCCATTTAATCAAATAATTATATTTTCAAGCTCGTAGATGGAGATAACCATTATTTATTCAGCCACATCTTGCACTTTAGTATTGTCTGCAACCATACCACTTAAGGATAACAGCTAACTGTACTCGCCATATAAACAATTAAGGCAAGAAGTCCTTTTAATATATTTTTTGACTATAAAGACCAATAGTCTTTCTGGGTTACTTAAGCTAATGGATTGGTCTTTTAGATTGTGATTAAGTTGCTTCGTGAATCTCGATTGCTACTGTTATGCATATATGGCACTTTGTTATTATACGTGCAGCATTATTATTGGCCCGATCAGGTATCGTAAATTGATTCTATACATCCGGCGCCTAAAATAAAAATATGCATCCGAAATAACGAACCGTTGCTTTTATTAGCCCACCGTAGTAAAGGTAAGTACCTATATGTGAAAACAAAAAAAAACGTTTTTGTAAGAAAGCTAGCCTAAATTAATATTATAAAAAAATCTGATATAGTGTTATGACATTTATCATTTAATTAATAAAAAGAAATCAATACAAATTGTATAAAATATGTATATATCGATCTGTCTGTGTCTTCGCGGCATAGGTAAAAAACTACCTACCATTTGACTTACATGGGGACGACCTGGTAACATTTTGCACAAAAGTCAATTGTTTTATAGGAATGAATTGGTAACATTTCGGTACGAATACACGACGGTAAAACCAAACGGCGAATTAATAAAATGTTTAAAAATTAATTTAATTTTTAAATAGATTAATTTTAAATTTTACGCAAGTATTAAACGTGGCATAAAGATAAACTGGTAAAATTGTGGTACGAATTCAAGTTGGTGGACAAATAAAATGTTTACAACAGTGAAATATATACTAGGTAACTGGAACTGATTCGTCCGTCAATGAGGCAGGCGCAACAGAGCAAGAAAGAAGATCTAAGTAGGATTTCTTGCTCTGTTTTATATATTGTGTTGAATGGCGACTCGTGATTCTTTGAGATTTAATTTTTTTTAACTATTTTAGTTCCAAAAGTGATTTTACATCATTTCTCGTCCTCAAATATTTTCTACCTTGATGCTGTATGAAGATATTTTGTGTAAACTCCCTTTTGTGCGATATAGACGGTATTTGAAGAAGTTAACCTAATCAGCCCTTCTGTACAGTGTTATCATTTATATTTCGCCACCTATTTTCAGGATTTATTTTTGTAGATAGAAAAAATAAAAAACACAAAATTTGTATGGATTTCAGGGAACTTCCTAGAAAAAATAAATTTTAATATGACTCAGAAACTGGTACCATACCAAATTTGTTTTTTTTTATGAAATGCCCCGTATATTTTCGATTTTTTAAATGATTTCTGAAATTTAAAAATCTCTTTAACTGAAATTCAACATTTAATATCCTAGTTGATTTAGGTGACATCGTGTATAAGGCGTCTTGATGATAATGTAAAAAATGATTAATATGATCTTAAAGTAAAGAAATATTTTATTATGCACAATAAATACTAAATGAAAATTTATATAATTAAAAAATAATGACAAATAAAATTAAAAAGCATCAATTCTAGTTATTCATATGTCCTCCTTTGATTGGCGAAGTACCTCTGGATATTATGTAACAAATTGCGATTAATGCAGTTAAAAATAAAATCAGAGTGATTTTGTTTATTCTTGCAATTTCTTTTTCTTCTCCTTCCTAATTCTCTATTCCAATACAGCTATATTTTCGGATCTATTGTATGAAAGTTTGTTTTGGAGATAACCCCGTAGAAATACGTCAGGTCTGGACTGCTTGCTGGCCATCTTATATATCATATATATCCATTTCGTCCATTCCACAGATCATAGTTCCGATGCAAAAATTGAGTAGCATTTAAAACATTGTGCGCTGGGGCGCCATCCTGTTGCGAAATGAATATAAATCTCTGATTTAATTAAAGGAATGTTACCTAACTGCTATATAATTTTCCAGATTTTGGAGATATCTGACATCAGATAACCTTATTTTTTAGAATGCCACACCAAACACTTAAACTTTGTCGTCCTTGAATTTTGACTACTTGAATTTTGTGAGGATTGTTGGTCGCCCAGAAATGTCTATTGCGACGTTTAAACATACCATTAATAGTAAATATAGCTTCATCGGTAAAAAGTATATTGTGTAAAAAAAACGGATTTAACAAACATCTTAAAATTTCTTGACAAAAAATTAATCTTTGTCGTTTATCTTCTTCAGTTAGACGTAGAAGGGGTAGAAATTTATATGAGTGGTAATTATAATGATGAAGAGTTTGTTAAATTTTGCCAAACGATTTTTGAAATTAAATCGCTGCATCAGTAATTGATCGTTCAGGGTTTTCTGCAATAAAATGAACCAGATATAGTCCTAAGTATAGAAAACTAACAATAATTTACCTGTAAAGGATAGCAACATGCTTAAGTCAAAATGTTCGTTTGGATTTGCAGTTCTTCTATTTAAACTTTTGGTTATCTTCAATTTTATGTACTATATATGTTATCGTGCTCCGGGTTGGGACGGTTCTACCGGGAAATGATAAGTCAAATATCTCCTCTATTCAAGCATAGACATATCACACATTTTTGAAAAGTGTGATATGTCTGATATTAAAATAATAAAGAGAACCTAAAAAATCAAAAATATACAGGGCATTTCATTAAAAAAAAAAACAAAATTTCTACTAGTTTCTGATTCACCCTGTATATTCAAAGTTATTTTTTCTAGAAAGTTGCCTAAAATCCATACAACTTTTGTATTTATTATTTTTTTTCTATCTACAAAAATAAACCCTGAAAATGGGTGGCGAAATATAAATAATGACACTGTACTTATAAAGATACGTGTTAAGTTGGTGTTGGGTTTATCATTCTGCGGCTGCCGTGTTATGTCGTAGAGTTTATAAATAGAAAGAAAACTAGAGATCTACTAAGTTTTGGCTTATTTTATATAATGACTATGTTGTATTATTGTTACGAGTAATACTTTTATTGAAAATAGAACAGATACATTTATACAAGTACCGGTACCTAGGTGTTAGTTTGCATACATAGTGTTCAATATTAGCATTAAAAAAATAAAATGTTTGTGAATAACTTTATGGGATATTTTTTCTTCGAGACATATATAATGATTTTAATAATAAAAATTCAATTTAGGCGATCCTACATAATTTCCTATCTGTTCTCTAAACAAATCAAATTTTCAGAATTATATTTATAAGATAAGTATATGAAAAATGAATATTAGAATTTTGAATTCACTTGTACTCAGCAGTAGGTACATAATCTATCAGGTAATCCAATATATTTCTGTGACTAGAATATTTGTGAAAAACGCATATCTATTTATAAATTTTAAACTTAAGAGTTCAGTCACTAAGTTTTGTAATGATTAAATACATGGCAATTCTTTTCCAACCAGTTCATTGGAAATCAAAAATATAAAATTGATTGTTTCGTCATATAAGCAACGTGTGTGTGTGTGTGCGAGAGAGAAGGGTATACTATATACGTACTAGTTATCCAATTGTCTCGTTTTGTTTCTATTAAAGGGTCCGTTCCTGGTACAAAATAAACGTAAAAAAAAAATCTTGTTATTCAAGTGACTTCAAATTTTGCAGAAAAAACAAATGTGACCTAGGGACAAACGGGTACGAATTGAATATAACGGAACAAATAGCGAGAGCTGAGATTTTGATAATTTTATGTTTTAATTTATTCTAGAAATATTATCACTTGATTTTTTTATTATTTGATTTCAACTCAAGATTGCATATATCTAGATGATATCACCAAGTTTCAACTGAAAAACATTTCTGCTTTTGCTGCAATTTTTTTTTAACAAATTATACTAGGAACTTTTTATTAAAAATCATAAAATAATTAAGATGTGTAAGATATTCACGATTTTTTACTCTATGGTATCATATTATTGCATTTCACCAAAGTTATTTACAATTGCTTTTAAGCCAATCTTAGTTTTGCAGCAAGCAAAACTTTTTATGAAAAATTTTTTTTTGTTAAAACCAATAATAAAAAAGTTTCCCCACATTTTAATTTCCTAATTAGTTAAAAAATTCAAAAATTTTTCCTATATGTAAAAAGGATGACAAAACTAAATCGCATCGAACATGTTTTGTATTATTTCTAAAAAGATATTTTATTTATTATTATTACATGATATGTTTAAAAATTCTACTTGGAAACAAAATTTTTCCAATTATTTTGAAGATAATATCGCTGAGTATCAACTGAGAAAAAAATTTAACAATTTACACATAGAAACTTTTTAATAAAAATTAAACAATTAAAAAAATTTCCCAATACTTCAAGTTTTCGACTCGTCCTGTATAATGTATATTCACAATTTTTTACTTAGGTACTTTTTTTAACTAAGGTACTTTTTCGACATTTAGGTAGTTTTTGCACAGAAACCAGCACGACAGATAGGAATGACATATGATAAATATGACACTTTTATCTTTTTTCTTTTATGCGAAAACTAACAACAGCAATCGAAAGTACATAAAAATTAACTCTAGATTTGGATTTTGTATTTGCAGATGGGAAGCGAAGTCCCTGCTGAAAAGCGATACCAACTAGGCTATACGTCTATCATCCATCTCAGTCTTGGAAAATTGTGTTGGATTCAAGTGCACTATCGTCAGCATAACTGTGAATAGGATTCCGGCAGTAGAAAGCAAATCATTGATGTGAAAAAGGAATAGGATAGACGTTAACACTAAACCCTGTCGAATGTTTGCATTGATTTTGTGAAAATAAATGCTATCATGTACTACGGAAATACTTTTGGAAAGAAAACTGGCAATTCAAGTAAATAATTTTGGAGGAAGACCATGTACAGGAAGTTTGTTAAGAAGTGAGTCATGTCAGACTCGATTTGTGCTTCCCCACTGAATTCAATGGCATTGTTCCAGTTGCGAATTACGAAGGTAAAAAGAACTACTATAAACCTTTGGTAGCGGAAACCGTATCGTCTACCACGGATAAGTTTAAACCATTCAAGGCAATTCAAAAGATCAGTAAAATATTTAAAGATAAAGGGTACCAAATCTAATATATTTGTAATCAGTAGGATGAGATCATTTTCATATGTAATATACAGGTGTTCCATTTAAAAAAATAGTAATTTTTCGATCTACCCTGTATACTATTAAGTTTACCTAATTTTCCGATATGTGTGTAAAAAGTATAGAGAAATCCTAGGAGCTCAATTTCTTTTGCAGAGGTATTAAAAATAAATCGGCAAACTGAGTGTTCAAAAGTTGAAGGTAATCAAAATTTTAAAATAAAATTCCTGTCAATGTATTTGCACTTAGATCTGAGTTTATTTTTACAATAACATCTATTTAGCAGTAATTCACGTTTAACAATATTCAAAAAAAATTGGCTCCTCTGCCAGATAAATTGCAAATAGAAAATCGTTCTAGTCCATTATGATGGGTTGTTTGTCACAATTAAAGTTCATATCTTTTGTGCTAGAGGTAGATAGACTAAATTATTGATTTATAAGTTTGAATTATGTGGCAAATTTGATGTAATGCGTGTATTAGTAGTATTCCTTTTGAAAGTGTCACAAAAAAAACGAATAATAAAGACCTCATCAACATGTTAAACTGTTTAAAACACTCTAGAAGCCTAAATTTATAGAAGATTGTTATCACTTGATATTCATGGTCGTTTAACTCAAGAAGTAGGCAACAAAAAGTGCAATATTTGCAAAAATGTCGACCATTCAGATTAAATTCGTGTGTCGGTGGAGAACCATAAGCTTGTAACGGTACCCAGCGCGATCAGAGATTACCGGTAATATAGCACCACGGTACTTCTTGCCCAACTACCAACATAAAGAACCCAGAATATCGCATTGCATTGTCTTTGGCACAGCTGACATGCGAACCGTCTATTTTTTGTTCTTAGATCGACTGTACAGTTTAATATTTCGAATTATAACCGTATCGGTTTTAAGAGACTTATATGACACTCCAAAGAACGATCTATAAAAGATTATTTCTATTCCTGGTATTAGTTTACCGTATATTTTACTTCATTGTTGAATGAAATATATTTATTATAACATTTTATTTATTACATTGTTAAAATTGGAAGTTATTAAGTAACGGATTTTTTGCATTCTCATTGCATAGAAAAGACAAAAAGTGAAAATTTAAAAAAATATGTCATTTTATAATAGTAATATTGTCAAGGAATGATTGTACATGCGAAGAAATCAGTATTATATATATCTATATAGTCCCTTTTCAGAAATTATAGACCTTACAAAGTAATGGACATTCGAAGTGGATATAAAATTTCGTGTAGGTGTGCAGCCAGTGAACTAACCCAAAGAAAAAATCAAAAATAAGTAAAAATATAATGTGATATATCTATCCCGACCCAGCGGTGCAAACTTGCTTAACAGTGACACTTTTAATCATCTGCGTTTTCAAAGGTAATAGGTTGTTAACTAATTGTTTCTTCTAATGAAAACGTCCAAAAAACACGCAAACAGCAAGGTCTCAAACAGAACTGGGTATTATTTAATTTTTTAATTCCCTTTTTGCATTCAATTACCTTTCAGTATTTCAATACACACAATAACTACTTTCGAAAAGTATTTAGGAATTAGTATTTAAAAATGTATTTAATTACATGAAAAAGTAATTAAAATACATTATCTGTATTTAAATTATTTTATGTATTTAAAAAGAATTTAAATATATGTACATGAATTGCATTTTAATATGTTTTATGCATGAATTTAAATAATAAAGTGTTAATTTTAGAACAGATCGACATTCAATATATTCGCGATTGAATATTACAGAATACTATTAGAATCAGAAACTGTATAGTAATCCTAAAAAGCGAATATCTCAAAAACTCTACGAGTTAAATATAATATATACTTCTAGAAGCAATTTCTAACCTTTGAGTAAATTATAAACATATTCCATAAAAAGTGTTTCTTGACAACTTTGGAGGCAGCACTTAATTGTTTTTGTGTCCGACAAGCTTTCCGGCAGCGCGCGACGCGCTTGGTCGTGTTTATCTGCGCAGTGGTGTGGTACTCAGTTGGGAGGGCTCCAAATGCAAAAAATGTGAGAAATTTTGTATTACTCGCATTCCAATGATTCCTAGCATCTATTAATTTAAAAACTCCAAAAAAGTAGGATTTGCCAGAACTATAAATAATTGAATTCAATTCAATAAATCATTATTCAGAAAACAAAGAACATAAGCGAAACAATCATTATGATTAATAATATATAGGTATAATTTCACCGCTTACCTGAATTTAATGAAAATTTGTACATTAAGTACGAAATTATGCTGGATCCAATGGCGATTTTAGCATGGCTGCCAAGTTTACCGTTTATCTGTTATGAAAGGATTTTTTTTTAATGGAACACCCTATCTTATATTACTATTTTAAAATCTGCGTAAAATTCTCAATACTTTTTATTAAGAGCACTTTTTATGAAAGTTGACAGTTTTTGCGAAAATAAGGGTATAATATCCATAATTTAATGTATGATTTTATTAAAATATCTGTACACAATAGGTTACCTGATATGTTTGACAATGTCAGTTTTGTTGATTTACAAAAATGGATCGTTTAACTGAAACCTAAAGAATTGAAATTTTAATTGTACTGGATTATGGGGATATAATGGGAAACCTCAAGATGTTTAATGATAAATATCCTAACAAATCAATAACTAAATCTACCGTAAGTAAAATTAACAAAACATTTCGTGAAACTGGAAAGGTACAAGATGCTGTACGGTTTGGCAGACCGGAAAACACAATAATTCCTCATCTTGCTACCAAAATATGAGCAAGAGAAAACAGCGTCTCAACTTTAAAAGTAAGTTGTAAAAACAATGGAAACAATACAATATAAAAAAGAAATACCTAATGCAACAAACAATAAACTAATAAAGCTAAGTAAGGTGTTTAAAATATTGTCTATTTATTTACTGACAGTAGGCAAAATACTGTGGGAAAACATTTAATACATTAAAAAGAATTCCAGCCTTCTCGATTCGCTACATTCGATTTATATTCGTTCCTTTAAATCCTCGAGGTCATTGGGCTTAGTTTTATACGCCACATTTTTAAGGTGTCCTTATAAAAAGTTGAGGGGACTACCTAAAAAAAATCAAGTTTAAATACTTAATACAGAAGGTAAAGTAAGGAACGTACGGTTATTCGGAAATAATTTTACAATAGCTGGGACAATTTCGATACATAAAAGATTCAAATATCTATCTCCTGTTAATGTGTCTTCCATGAAGAAGGGCCCAATTATTTTTGAACTCTTTGGTTTGGTATTGCAACGTTCCATCATGATTTGACAAGATTCAAAGTGCTTATCGCCTAACTAAGAGAGTTCTTGCACCAAAGTTATTTTGTATGGATGAAACTTTTCGGTTTTTCGAAGTCTGTCTACGGATATGTTCCTAATGTTCTGGTAGAAAGGTGCGGATTTTCTTCTAAACTGATTAAAACGTTCAGAGCCTTATCACCATCTGTTGTCCTTTTAGGTCTGCCCGAATGTACAACATCTTTTACCTTTCCTGTTTTACGAAATGTTTTGTTAAATTTTACTTACGGTAGATTTACTTATTGGATTTTTGTTAGTATATTTGTCATTAAAAATATTACAAACATCTTGCAGGCTTCACATTCTCATAACCCAGTATAATTAAAATTTCAATTCATTGGGTTTCAGTTAAACGATCCATTTTTGTTAATCAACCAACCTGACATTGTCAAACATATCAGGTAACCTTTGTGTGCAGATATTTTAATAAAAGGTAATTCGTTAAATTATGGATATTATACCCGTATTTTCACAAAAAATGTTGACTTTCATAAAAAGTGCTCGTAATAAAAAGTATTGATAATTTCACGCAGATTTTAAAATAATAATATAATATAGTGTGTTCCATTAAAAAAAAATCCTTTTATAACAGAAAAAAGGTAAACTTGGCAGCAATACGGAACTCGGGTATATTTTTATACCTAAGTGTACATACTTTCCTTAAATTCGGGTAAGCGGTACCTGAGATATTTCTCCGTTTCCTTACTTTTGTTACACGCTGTATAAAGGTTTATTATTTTGAAATGTTGTATTGAAAAGGTATATTTTGTATAATTTTGTTTTCCCCCTGTATTTTATATCGCATCTGAAAAAATGTAGTACCCTTGAAAACCGCTCTAACGATTTGATGAAGTAACTTTTGCTCAGAATTTTGAAAACTAAAACTTACTAAATATTCAAGAGTTCTTCCTGAAACCGCCTTATCATAAAATTACTGAAGTTTACTGGAAACAATCACGTGGACCTAAAACCTCAAATCAGATTTTCACTTTTAAATGAAACTTAAATATTTTTAACCATTTTTGAAATCTCATTATTGGAAATATTTTATTAAGAAACTTTTAATACGAAGAGTATTCTAGTGAATCTTTATTTCTTTGATGACACATATGCGCCTGCATATTATGTGTTGAGTTTGCTTAACTGAAACAACTCCATTATTAACAGCCCCACCTTTGCTAGTCTATAAGAATGCAGTGTGCCCACAAGAGTTTTCCAAAACACTTGCAAAAGATATCGGTATCAATCTAGCAATTTTTCTGGGCAGAATAACTAGCTCCAAAGTAATCTTCTTCTTTTTGGCAAGACAATTTTTACAAACTTATATTATCTTGAAAAATTATTTGCCGTAAGGCATTACCACATAATAAGACCGTTGTACATTTTCCCCGGAGCCCCAAATTCGATTTTATTTTAACATCCGATCAATTATCCTACCTTCTTTCGGATCATAACCAAAACCCGTTTCATCACAATTGTATATACAGTAACCATCTTCTGGACCGATGTTTTTTTTTTTAAAAATGTTTCGAAATGTGCCGTACCACTGACCTATTGCGAAAGGATTAGCTGCTTTAACTGCTCGAACTCATTTTTTCACCTTTACATAATGACAAATTGGTTATTTACACCAAGAAAAATTCAATTAACCTATAAAATTTGGTACCTTAAATTTTTAGCTATTTAAGAATGGAGCTTTTCGCTTCCCGAATGTTCTATTGCCTCCTTTAACAGTTACTAATCGTTTATCCCAAATTACCTTCCTGGATATATTTAATCCGCACAAAAACACAAATTTGAAAGCTAATCGATACAATATTCAACGTTCGACAAAACCTATTTGTCATCTATATACTACTCGAACGCATTATTATTCCTAATAAGAAACCTGGTAATATTTGTTAGAACTTGTTCAGTTTTGCTATGATATAAAACACAATACCCAGATTGAAAAGATTCCAATGGACTTTCTAAGTATTGCCATGAATTTTGTTTTATTTAGTATAATTTTAAAAGATACTGACTTGTTCAGTTTTGATGTAAATTAGAAATTTTTACAATTTAATTTCTAAAGGACTAACTACAGATATGTTTCTACTCAAGATTTTCGACGCAAAATCACTTTGGCCTATATGTGGACTTGTTGGGTTTTGCAGAAAAACTCTTCACATCTTGACACACTGGGTTTATCAACCCCTGTATGAAGATGTGGTCGTGGATGGGATAGTGGGTGAAATTCGTCACATATCTTAAGCAAACTGTTCTAGGTGTGCATTATACTCTAGTTAATTATAATCGTAAAAAAATCACCCTCCGAGATTTTTTCAGATCTGTACGTTTCAGGATCCCTCATCCCTAGATGCCGAAAAATATGTTTTCTCAATTCCGTAGGTCTGTCTCTCTCTCTGTTTTCGGCATAACTAAAAAACTACTTACCCTAATCCATATCCTAAAATGAAGGGTTATATGGGGATGACGTGGTCACATTTTGATAAAAATCCAATATGGCGAAACAACATGGAGGCCTAGTGAAATGTTAAAAAACTATTGTTACAAAAACTACTTACTACTACAAAAATCAAGTATTAGGTTGGAACCAACTGGTAAAATTTTGGTACGAATCCAAGATGGCGAAAGAAAATGGCGGCTTGATGAAATATTTATAAATTTAACCTGAAAAAACTACTTAATAAATTATTTTCAAATTGTGCCATAACTAATTGTGGTATAGATATAAAATAAAATGTTGGCAATTAAGAAAAAAATCACCCTCTCAGGTTTTACATATCTTCACGTTTTTAGCATCACTACATGCCAAAAAATAAGGTTTATCAATTCAGTCTGTCCGTCTGCCGGTCTTTCTGTGTGTCTGTCAGTTCGCGGCATAGTTTAAAATTTACCAGCTTGACTCCAAATTTTAGTCAAATATTAAGGGTCATATAAGGATAACCTGGAGATATTTTGGTAAAAATCTAATATGCTAGAACAAAATGAAAGGTTAAGAAATATTACTAGAAAAACTAATTATGCGATTTATCTCAAATTTTGCACAAAAATCAAACATAGGGATGAACTGATAAAATTTTGGTATAAATCCAAGTTGCAAAACAAAAAGGCGACCTAATAAATTATTGAAAAAATTATTTATTGAATTAAATACTAGTTATAAAATCAATTTCAATTTTTGTGCAAGAATTAAGTATGATATAGAGGTAAATTGGTAAAGATGTGGTAAGACGATGAAACAAAATATGGACCAAATAAAATATTTAAAAAATCAACGTAAAAAAAACTTGTTCATTTGACTTTAAATTTTGTATAAAAATTAAATGTAAAAATAGGACAAACTGAAACTATTTTAAATTATGCCCAAAAGTCAAGTGTGGCATAGGTAGCAAGAAACTGGTAACATAATGGTTGGAATCCAAAATGATGGAACAAAATGGCGCCCAATAAAAATGTTTGAAAAGACATTATATGTAACACATATGTATATACTGTGACTATGTACTGAACCAATTTGAAAAAAAATCATAACGAGGGAAGTCCGGGTAAAGGAAATACACCGATTTTTTTAAATTATGCTCAAAAATCAAGTGTGGCATAGGTAGAAAGAAACTGGTAAAATATTAGTAGGAATTCAATTTTACGACTTTTCTTCCTTGTAATACTAAGTGATGGATCAAATGCTTGAGTTCATTGGTTTTTAGAGAAAAATGAAATGTTTTGCCTATAGACAGATTACGACTTCTGTTAATATCCTTTATAAATGTAAATATTTTTCAACCGAACTAGGATGATTTCCAGATGGGACTACACAAGGTGAATAAGACGGCGATTCAATGTTTTCACAGAACACTGATATAATAATATATTATTGTCTCGGAAGCACATAACTCAAGGTCATAAGTGTAAGCCGCAAGGTTGCGGTACCCGTATTAAAACCTAATGATATAATCAAAACGCATAACACACTGCGACGCAAAGTAACAAGACAGCGGACCGCCTAGCAAAACAGTTATTTTTAGGTTATTTAATATCTTGCGGACTCCTTATATCTCTTCCTTAAAACGGTTGGCAAAAACAGACTGTATAAGAATGTCAAGTTGAGAGCTTAAACATGTTGGAAAGAAGGTGCAGGGATAAAGTACGCATCCCTTGAAAATTTTCGTCAAAAGTAGAATTTTTTATTGTAATATCACCTAGGCCCCATTGGGTATCTTGTACATCTACCGTGATAAACCGCTCAATAAAACTATTTACCTCCGTTGGCGATGATGACCCAGAGTTATTCAAAGATGTATTCTCTAAATGATGAATCAGTCTCAAAATGTACATGTGAACATTTATTTACACAACCAATAGACTCAGTCTATTTAATTTTATACAAATAATGTCATTTAAAACAGCAATTTCTGTATTTGTACTTTTAAAGAATTTATAATACAACTTTTCGGGGAGAAAATATTTTCAATCTTTTACTTTAAGACAAATTTCTTGTTTTTCCGCCACCGTGTCTGTGTCATTTTAAGTTTTAATACTGCGTTTTGGCTGGTTAGACTCTTCGGCATTCTACACGTGAGTACCACTTTTTTTTGTTTAAGGTCATGTTATTTTTCCCAATAATTCGAGTTCTATAATCTTTACCAAAAAAAGGTTTTTTTTCTCCATCACTGTACATATAATATCTAATATAAAATATTTATGATAGAAAATATTGGACTATGGATTTGGAGAAAAATTATTTGGTACATAAATAATCGCTTCACGCCTTAAAGTTCGTGAGCATCCCGTGACAACTACAGGTACAATATATATTTAGTTCAAACATATTGAAAAACAAATTACATTCCAAAAAATACTTACCACATTCTCTGGAGAAAATCTGTTTGACATTATGGTGAATGATGATCTTACCTAAAAATGAAAAAAATACTTTTATTACTAATATCCATTTTTTTCCACATTCGGGTATTTACAATGTACAAAAATCAAAGAAATTTGAAATAAAGTTACGCTACTAAATATTTTTCGATAACAAAGGAGAAAAAAAACATAGAACTGGACAAACTTGAACAAAACCTTGTTCTCTATAGGATTTGGATTAATTTAAGGAGTTTTTTCTTTAATTAGTCCTGAAACACCTACCTATGACCCACATATTTTGAATTTCAATGCTGTACAGGGTGGCTTACGAAAGATAACCAACCCATTATCTGGAAAACTATAGCAGGGAAAACTTTAAAAATAAAAGGTTATTGCTTTTTCCCAATATTTGTATACACAGAGTGAGTCATTTTCCTTGGACTACTATCAAATTCGCTATTTTAAATGAGACATCCTACATATTTTTACATTTTTAAATTATACAATGAATTCTAATTCATGTAACATGTCCTGTACCCAGATTAATTTGTTTTCGAGATTGTAGAATTTAAAAATGTAAAAATATATAGGATGTCCCATTTAAAATAACGAAGTTGATAGTGGCTCAAGGAAACCGACTCACTCCATATACACAAAAATATTTTAAAATACAACTTCGTTTTACGACAATAAAATTGTATATTTAACTTTTTTCCCTAACTCCTATAGTGGGCCACCCTGTACTAATGGGAGCAATAATCTGGATTTTAAGCTAAGTTATTTTCAAATGAAATCTGATTGGACAAGTATATGGAGATAAACTACTGATCCATTGCTAACAATAATTACAATAATTACAATTTCACGACTATTTTCAAAACCGAATATTTTATATTACTTAAGACTGAGCCTTAGTGGATTGATATTAAAGTAAAGACAAATAATACTATGAATAGACGATCCATCCAATATTAAATAAAACCCTCAAATTGAAGCCTAACTTTATATATTGAATTCCCTATAATTTAAGTTACCCAAAATTTGGCTAAATATGGAAAGGTAACGAAAGGAAAGTTATCAAGATTCCATTGTTATAATAGACGGGAATGGGCTATTATTATTCGCATTCGACATAGTTGCAAGAAGTTTAGCTCAAAAATGTGATTTTATTTACCTTTGCATAGTCGTCGTTTCGAAACGGTTGCAGGAAGAGGTCTGAATTTTGGCAGGTTTTTAATAGGCGGTGGTATACGAGGATATAAAGTGTTTGACGGTGAGGGCTCCGAGTGTAGCTCTGTAAAACGAAAAACTCGAACCATGTGAAAAAAATAGTTTATTTTCGAACATTGAGGAACATATTAAGTTACGTCTATGAAAATTTTCAACGAGAAATTATAGGAGGCAAAAATCTTAAATGAGCCCCTATTCTAACGTTCGAAAAGTCGAAATAATTTCTCGGTAAAACGTAAATTTTTTACATTAATCTACGTTCAAATATTTTAAAAAGCCACACTTTCCCTATCGGTATCTTTTTACTTACGGGGAGCGAAATCTTAAACTAAACTTTTTTTTATCGTTCCCACCTATTTCCTGTAGTTATTGATTAACAACCCCGGGCTTATAATTGCTTGGCCTACCGGATTTTAATACGATATAGGGCCATATTTTGACTAAAACCCCTAAAAATTCCAGATCGGACGCTTAAACAGTTTTAGAGATACGATTTTTTCTTATCGAAAGACAAGTTGCGACTTTTTTCGAAGAGTGCGGGATTATGCGGCCCTTTTTTTAAAAAAATCTAAAACGAACAGATAGCTAATATAATTTAATCCGACTCCCGCATTTAACTGGTCTTCAAAAAATGTAAAACGAGCGTCGAAGAAAAAATGACGGATTTTTTCAATTCTTCGGGCATTTTCTGGTTAAATTTTAATTAAACTCGCGTATTCTTTGCTGCGAATGTCTATGACGAGGGGATTCAGTATACGAGGTGACTTTTTTCGCGGTAAGTTGCGAATTCGACTAGATCCAGGCGGAAAAGTTTTCAAAAATATAATTTAGATTTTTTTACGAATAGTATTACCGTTTAGCCGAGATTTTCAAACGATTTCTATATAAAATCTCGAAATAAATACGTCTTAAGATTTTACAATGCTTCTATGAAATCACTTTTTTGTAATCCCTGTCTATATGAAATCACACTATTAAATATGGTTCATCTAAGTGAAAAAGAGGGGATCATAATCCTTACGATGCGATGGATCGGATATAACGAAGAAGTTGTAAATTTATTTAACGATGAATTCCCAGATTGCACTTCTATGCCAAACTCAACTGCCCAGAGAACAGTCAATAAATTCGGGGTAAATGGTGCTGTTAAAGACAAAGTAAGAAACGGCCAACCAAAAAGTGCAACAAATGATGAAAAATGTTTAGAAGCGTTCTAAATGTTCATCGAAAACCCACACGCTTTAGTGGGAAATGTTAGACAAGCAATAGATGGTAGTCATGCATCGACTGAAATAATTTTATATCCACATAAATTTTACCCTAACAAAATTCATTTAGTACAAGAACAATCAGAAGATGATTTTGACAAAAGAATGATAGTTTTTCGCTGTATACGAATGTGCCTATAAATGATTCAATTTCCATAATATCAGACTTATTTCACCATAATAGTATCGACAACTCACTTTTAGATCTAATTGAAACATGTCTTACATTAACGTATTTTGTCTTTCAAGGAACTTTCTATGAGCAAACCTCAGGAGCAGCCATGGGATCTCTAATGTCACCGGTGGTAGCCAATATCTCCATGGAAGCTTTTGAGGAGGAAGCCTTAGAGTCGTCTCCACTAAAACCAAAATCATGGTTCAGATATGTAGACGACACTTTTGTAATATGGCCACATGGTCCAGAAAACCTCCCTGGGTTTCTTGATCATCTAAATCAACAACATGCTAACATAAAATTTACAATGGAAATTGAATCAGAAGGCACGATTCTCTTTCTAGATGTTCTTGTACAAAGGAAAGGGGATGGTTCCTTAGGACACTCTATATACAGAAAACCAACGCATACGAACAGGTACTTAAATACAAATTCTCATCGTCATCCAACACAAAAGCAATCAGTCATTAATTCATTGGTTTACAGAGCTCTCGCGATTTGTGACCAAAATTCTTTATAATCGGAAATAGAGAAACTGACTCAAGCTTGAAGAGGTAATGGATATTGCACTGATGATATTAGACGATCAATTAGAAAATATAATAATCCTACTCCACGAAATGATTCTAAGAAGGAATTACGGATAGGAAATGTAGTTCTTCCATTTATACACGGAACCACAGACAATATTGCTAGGTTACTTCGCCGGTCCAACATACGTACAATCTTCAACACACACAAGAAAATTGGACAATGTTTGAGATCGCCAAAGGACATTATTCCTTTTCAAACGGAAGGAGTATATGCAATTCCTTGTTCCTGTGGTGATGTTTATATTGGAGAAACTGGACGATCTATATCGACTAGGCTTAAGGAACATGAACGATGTATCAGAAAGAAACAAATTGTACAATCTGCTGTATCTGAACACCAACATTTTACTGGGCATGCCATAAATGTAAAAGAAACCAAAGTTCTTGCATTGGTTTCGGGCTTTATAACGCAAAATTAGAGAATCTATTGAAATTTATAAGCATCCTAACAATTTTAATAGAGATACGGGCTTCAGTCTACATCATACGTGGAAACCATAACATCGAGTTATGCTTCGGTAAACACAGGTCGACTATAAATACCCGGCCTGGGTCTCTCCGAGTTCATTCAGTGTTCCGATCTCGTGAAGTGAAGATCCTTGAAGATGCCTCGTGCAATCGAAGGCGAAACGTCGAAAAGTGATTCCATTTAGACACGGTCTAATCCCAAGAACCATGATCTCTTAAATATATTTCCAATTTCCACACTGCCAAGCAGAGAAAGAAAACAATTTGAACCTTTGATTAGATGCAAGTCACATTTAGAAAGTATTTTATTGGTTTTTATTAATGTATTATTTATATCTATTATTTTTAAATATTTGTTTTGTAAGGGTGACATTTACGTTGAACTGAAATCCAACTTCTCTTATCATTCATGAAATCATCTGAAATACTTCTAGACTTATTTTATCATTTATTGCACTTTTTGTTAGTTTTGTGTAAAAAGTTATTTGCATAAATCATATTTGTTTTCATATTTTTCCCTAAAAAAATATTTTTCCAGACAAAAAAATAAAACTGGCAATAGGACAGTGTCAGTTAACTCGACATTGACATTTTGACATTTATTATTTAAAATTTACTGGTGTCTTCTAGTAAGGTAAAACATAAGTTAAAACATTTTTTTCCTCAAACATACTTTTAATTGACGAAGAAATGCGAAAAAAGTAAAAAATACATGGAAAATAAGAAAATCAAAACATAGTGCCAATACCTGACAAGAGGTAGGTCTGACAACGTCACAGATATCACTAACGATCAAAACCATTTTTTACCCCTACGTCCCAAACTTGAAGCAGGTCGATACAGGGGGGTTTACTTTTGTACCACACTGTATATTATACTACGTATAATTAATATTAAAAAGAGTTTAATTTATAGTTTATTAATGGCTTAATATGGGTTACTTAGACTGCGTATCGTAGTTTCTTTTTATTACAGTAATACTGACTTTTAATTCGTATTTTGTTTTCTATTATGAGGATGATCTGATAAACCGAATTGTTTCTTGAATTTTACTATTCTGTACTTCATAAAAAATAGTGTGCAGAACTTTAAATTTGAAAATTAAATAAAAAAAAATAAAAAAGTTGACCAACAAAACAAACCTCAAAGACCGTTCTTTCCGATCTATTACATATCCGGTCTATTATAATCAAAACAGAGCTGTTTTGGATGTGCTAAATAAAAAATAGTGTGTAAAATTTCAAATTTGAAAATCAGCTTAAAAAAATAATAAAAAAACTGACAAAATTAACAGACCCCAAAAACTTTCTTTGTGACCTAACGCTCATAATGTTAGTGAACAGCCACGCCTACATACAAAAAAATAACTACTTTATTTCAAGCCTAGACATCAGTCGGTTATGAAGTTCCCTACAAACGGTACGAAAACAAGTTGACAAGTATAACAGAGCTGGCAAGTAACAATATTTTGGTAACCAGAAATTTAGCAGACCAACACAACCTGGCTAAATTATGAATATGAAAATATGACGGATCAGAACTCAATAACAATGTGCGTTGCGATTCTTATTTTATTTAAATAATTATATATAATAAAAATATTAAATATGCAGGAATAAACCTGTATATATAGGTAAAGTTGTAGCAATAGAACAGGTATTAAAATATTGTCTGAATTACCGCTAAAATTTCAGCGAATTTAAAACATCTTTTAGTAAACATGCAGGCATTGCTCAATGATAATAACAAGTACGTTCCTCTACTCTGGGTTAAAGGTCATAATGGAATTAACCAAAATGAGACAGTAAATCGGTTAGCGAAACAAGCTTCCCTACATGGTGAAGCATTAGAACCTTTGGAAATATCGGTACCAGACCTATTTTGTTTAACTAAAACAAAATTGTTTTCAGATTGACAAAATCTCTTTCAAAGCACCGTAAAAGTTGAATTGTATATGGTTATAAATCCAGTGGCCAAAAAAAGATGGTTTCTAAAAGAAACTAATAAAAATTATATTAAAACAATTTTTAGGATAAGGAGTTCACATGCCATCCGTCCTGTACATAGGAGAATGGTAGGTTTAAGCGATAACAATTTGTGCACATGCGGAGAAGCCGGACATATTTATAATGGTATTTTATGTTGTTCTCACAAAGGTCAAAAAAACTGGCTATTTTACCATAAATTGAAAAACTCTTCCTACTAACTTAAATTTCTTAATGGATACGCAAAATAAGGACCTCTATATAACCATATCGTAAAAATAAACTTGAAAATATACCTTCTAAACTTGAAAAAATAAAAATAATAAAAACTAAAAAAGCAAAAAGAAAGAAAAAAAATGAAATAAAAATAATTTTATAAATATTTTTTTAAGACAATAAATAATATATTACGAGAATCAAATAATTACATTTTGTTTCCCATAATAATAATTACATATTGATCACATTAATTTTTATTTTAATTGTCACACAAATAGTCCTGCAATCAATTTGTCCCGAAGCAGCTAAATGTTTCTGGTAATGGGACACATAATTAATAAATAATTTGCTAACATCTCTGTCTTATCACGACCTAAACTTATTTTTAATGAAACCATTTTTGAATAATCGCAAACCATAACTTCCAGTTACTGTTTAAGGTAACAAATTGAAACTCCTCATGCACTGACTAAATGGATTATTTATACCTATATTGGTTCTTGGATTGTTCAGAAAATACTTTCCCCTGGCTTCGCGTAACGTGATCATGAATCTGATTTACAAAGTTAAATTGGGTGTTACATTTTTGTATGTTTATGTATATTTTTTGTGACCTTATAAATAAACTTAGCCTGTTCCAGTTCTAAAATATCTCTCATCCTCCAAATACCTGTAGTTTTATATATCGTTTCAGTTGAAGTCCTATAATCAAGATTGAATACAATTTTTACAATTTTATTTTGTAGATTTTCTGCTTTATTAAACAAGGCCACTCCACATGTGCTCCAGAGCGGTATTGGGTATCTGAACACTGAGAGAAAGTAAGCATTGTAGATTAGATGCAAAGAAGAATGTTGTAAATAATCGCCACATCTATATAATGCATCAATCATGGGAATGACCCTGTTCTTTATATGTTCAATGTGTTGTCCCCAATTTAATCTGTCATCGACGATCAATCCCAAGTATTTTGCACTGTGGACTCTCAATAATAGATCCGCCAATATTTATATTTATTGGTGTGATATTTATATTTTTCTACGCAAAAATCAAGTATGTAGTTTTATTAGTGTTAATTTTTAATTTATTTTTCAATAGCCATGAACAGTAAAAATCAAGATCATTATTTATTAAAGTTTGCAAATTTAAAAAATCAGTGTCGCTGTATACTATAGCTATATTATCGGCGAACATAAAATATTTACCAACGATTCCAGACTTGGCCAAGCTTCTGACACACAGAGAGTAAAGAAAGGGGCCCAGGATTGACCCCTGGGGCACTCTGCAGTTAATATGTTTGGTGCTACTACAAATTGAATTTACTGTGGTATATTGTTCTCTGTTAGTAAGATATGAAGTTAAAAATGATAATGCTTTATTTCTTACCCCCATTTTTTCTAATTTATTTATATCATGGTCTACCACATCGAATGCTTTACTTAGGTCTATCAGAACAGCTACAGCAAGTTTTCCAGTGCAGTAGAGATGTTACTGACAAAGTCCACAGTTGCACCAAGTGTGCTACTCTGTTCTTGAAACACGTACTGATATTGATCACAACCGACATATTTAACAATAAAAGACATAGGTCGCTTTTTAAAAATCAACTCTAATATTTTTGACAAGATTGAAATTATAGTTATTGGGCGGTAGTTTTCAATTTTCGTAGTAGATTCTGATTTATGTATTGGTGTTACTCTTTCAACCTCGAGTATACCTGGAAAGTTACCATTTTCAAATGCTTGTTTTGTTAATTTTACTAATATAGGCACTATTGAATTTTTTAAAGTTAAAATGTCTTTGGTATTAATATTATCATGTCCTGGAGAGGACTGTTTATTGAGTTTATTAATTACTTCCAACATTTCAGAACAATTTGTTTCCACCAGGAATAGTGAATTTTGAATATAGATTTCCTCAAAGTTGGCAAGAAAACCACTGTGATTCCCATTTATACCAACTACAATTTGTTTACCTATCCCTACAAAGTAACCATTAAAACTCTCTGAAATTTCATTATAATTTTTTATTGTATGCCCCGGGTGTTCAACAGAATGTGTGTGGCTCAACTTTAATCAGACTATTAATTAAATTCCATTGGGGGTTCCTTTTTAGGGTTTGTACCTGCCTGATTCAATTTTGTTTTAAAGTACTGTTTTTTAGTTCTTTGCGTTTTTTCTGAACTAACTTTTTTTGATTAGAAAAATTATTAGCAATTTGAACATTAAATGGGTTCTATTTTTTTTATACAGTGCATCACGCTTTTTCATGAATTTTAAAAATTCATCAGTAATCCAATCGTTATTTTCCCTATGTTTTATAGTAATGCATTTTGTTGCAAGATTTTTACTTTCTTGGATTGCAGATATTAGCTGTTCAAACAACTCAATTTCCTGCTTAAATATAAGATCATGAAAATTATTTATAAAAAAGTCCTGACTTAACCCTAATTTTTTTTATTTTTACACTTAATATTTTTGTTCTCTAAAACATATATTTTTAATAATTTGTGATCAGATATTTCACTATCAAACCAGGCCATATCACAGTTAATATTTTTATTGCTTAATACATGGTATAATTGTTTTGGTGTTTATAGTTACCCGTGTGGCCTGAGCTTGATCAATAGTGTTTTTCACTGTTAAACCCTTGAGTGTCAACACATTTACATATTCATACGTTGTAGTGTCATTCTTCAGTAGGTCAATGTTGAGCTCTCCAATCACTAAAGTCTTTCTTTTATACTGACCAAGTATCAGTCTAGTTCTGGAAAAAATTCATCAACTTCGAGGTCTGTATATTGCACAGATTTTGAAGTCCAAAATCCAATACACCAATGCAGATTTGGTTGTATTTTTTATCACTGTTACAGGTGTTAATTGTGTTACATTTGATTAGATTATTTACATAAATAGATGTTTCTCCACCCCTTCCATCTCTACAGGAGTGGAAACCTTGGTATCCATTTATCACATAATGGTCAGTTTCATTTAGATTAAACCATGTTTCTGTTTTCACCAATAAATCACAGATATTTTGTTTGACATAACAAGAAATTTCATCAAACTTATTTCGTGCACCACGTGCATTTATATAGATTACTGTTTACTTAATTAATCGTTTTTTGAGTCCTCTTCAGTTTGGTGCTCTTGGACCTATCGCGTAGATTTTTGTGCAATTTTGGCAATAAATGGGTTGCCATTCCTATATCTGATTAATAAGTTTTCTTCTGCCCCTTTCTTTCGTCTGTTAAGTTTTGCATAAAGTACTTTAATCTGGTTTCTCTGCATCAGCGTACGGTCTGCCTTCATTTGAAAGGGGCAGTCCCTAAGCTTGTTTCTGAGGTTCCTGCTTACATAGTTTGCCTCAGAGAAGCATACTTTCATTGGCCTTCGCCTCTGTCCCACATGGCCCATTCTCAGGACGTTGAAGTCACCAGCAGTCCGGACTTCTAGTTTATCAAGTATTCCTACAGTGTGTGCTTTGTCATGATTTATACGATTACTTGTTACCTTTGAGGAGCTTTCCACAATATTAAAGATTATCATATTCTTTGCTCTAACATTTCTTTCTTGAATTTCTTCAAGCATATTTTGTTGCTTATTTGGCAGTAAATTACTATCTTGTAGAGGAGGTATAGTGGGGTATACTTTTAGGTTTTGAATTTCATTTTCAAGCTCAATAACTCGGTTTTCTAACTGTTGGATTCTTTCATTTTTGTTATTTTGTGTTACTTTAATCCCATTCAGGGTAGATTGAAGCATGTTATTCTGCCCCAGAAGGATCTCCACAACATTTGAGAGTCTAGCTAGAACGTCTTTATTTGTGGTATTGCTCTTTTTTAAAAGTTCCGCTATTTGTTTTTCTAAGAAAACCTCATTTGAATCATTTGTTGGAGTGGCTACTTTTCCGGAGATTGTACTTTTTGATGATTCGCCAACTTCACGGTAACGGTCCGTTTCTTTATTATAGACGTATGTTAAGCGGGTAGGTGCACTTCGTCGACCTGCGGTCAAGGAGTCACCGCTCATTCAGATGAATATACGCCTAACTTCACTATTTTTGCAATTTTTACATGACCAGTTATGTGATTTGGTTTTTTTTTAAATGAAGCACAGATTTTTTCGTACGCCATCTACTTCTTTTTGTCCTTTTAAAAATGATCGGCTAAATCTCAAACCAATCCAGTCCGAATGACAGTTGCAAACTTGTACCAATCCAGTACAATTTTCACTTGAACAGTACGATAGATAACAGATACTTTATGTGTTTAGCTTATGATGGACCACTGATTGTGGTATTGTTGAATGGTACAATTATATATGGCAACACAGATCGATTTGCACGTTGTGATTTTTATTCATGAAAAATTTTTGTTATAAAAGCCACTAGGGACACCGCCTTAACTTTCACTCGCGACTTACACAGTAATAAACCACTCAAAACTTAATTTCAACAATTTTTGATCAATGTTTATACAATAATTCGACGATTCTTGAGGACGACAACAAAAGCTATACTGACAAGGCATAAGATAAACACGACACTATCACAATATCATGAACATACAAAAACAATTAAAAAAATTATGATAATTAAAACTTTTTGTACTTATTCATATTTATTGCTCATAAACAAAATATCGATAAAAAATTGAGAAAGACCAGAATAAAAGAGCAAAATAAATCAAATTTGGCATGATATTTAATTATAAGTATCTATCCAGATAGCTGGGATAGTTTTTGAGAAAATAGAAAGCTGGCCAGTTGGTTCATTCCAGTACCGAATAAACTTAACTACACACACATACAAATATTAAAGTTTTTCAAACTTTTCAGTTCAATAGTTCACATATAAACCCTTTTTTTAAAAAATCTTTTTTTACATTTATTTTTTTAAATTGATATAATTGACATACTTGCTTTGTTACAGAATTTCAAAAACTAAAATTTCTATAAAGCATGTTTATCTTTTCTTGTATCAGTAATATACGATACACACACATAAAGCTTATACAAATACTAGGTAAATACCCATTTTACATTTACCTTCCCGTTGGGTCTTTAGTTAAAATTATCACGGCTTTTATACTCTTGAAACACCTACCTACGTCGACATTTTGAAAAAAAAAATGATATTCTTAAAGTTTCAATTCTATACAATTCGAAATAAAGTATGGCTTTTGAGTTAAGTCATTATTAAACGAAGTATAACTGAAAATGTATTTGGTTAAACTACTTTGGAAATATAATAGTAAGGAACATTAAAAAATGTGTACTATTTTAAAAATCGAATATCTCTCAAAATAAATGCGGTTTTTACGTTAAACAGATTCTTCTATTTTTTAAGCTTAAGCCTTAGTGGATTTGTCATAATGTCACACTTTCACCGAAAAGGTGGCAACGGTTTCCCAAAAATGTAGCACCGTTAGAAAAAACAACTGCAAGCAAAAAACCCAGTGAAGTACAAACTGTTTGCTTGTTATAAATAAAAAAATCTGATAGAAAATAGTTTTAAAAACTTATTTGTTTTAATTCGTTTTTATTTAAAAAATTATTTTTTTAAATACATTTTCTTGGCTAAATATATTTATTAAATAGATACTTTATAAATCCTTAAATATATATAAATTTTATTATTATAATCAGCTAAAACTAAATCACTACACTTATAAAGAATATCAGTGACAATACTAAAGGCATCCTGAATGCCCATAAAAGTAACAACAAAAATTCATATTAGTGCGCCACTGATGCATATAATCCAACTACTCATCCAGTTATCCTTCTCAAGTGCGATAAATCATCAATGCGTGCGAATGTAAACCACGGTCGAAGGAATGGCCAATCGAAAAGTAGACGTTTCGATGTTTTTTGGCCGCTTCCGGGTCATATGTCACGAGTATTTGACGTTTACACGACTAGACGCTTCGAGAGCGCTCTGTAATATCGACCAATGAACAAGCGTGTGAGGAATTTAAAAATAGAACACTTACATGGTTTCATTGTTTCCTGGGTCGATTCTGGTCAGATAGGAGTTTTTGCATGTCCCGTTTCACTATTAATTTTTTCAACAAAAAACATTTTTAATAAATGTGATAAACGTGCACAATATTAGGAGGAATGTGTTAAGGATTTTTCGATGAATTTAAATAAAAATGTAGAAACCATTAGAGAGAGCTAACCATTTTCTTTCTTTATACAATTATGTCGAAACTGTATAGATATACAGAGTGTTCTAATGGTGTGCCGTTGAAAAATGACATGTTATCTGGGACTAAAGAAGGCATATTATAAAAATAATTTTATATGTAGATAGCTGCTGGAACAATTATGGTAAAATCAACAAGTTTTTTTAAATGAACCAAGCTGTAGGTATATATTTGTTTTACCTCAAAATCCGTTGTAAACGTAAAAACACAACTGAATCCAATACAGTAATGCAATTTTTTTTAATGACAGATATTCATTTAAATTCATATTATTTTCAGCATGAGCTGGAATTATGCAGAGTTGTCACATTTATTAAACTGTCAAATGTGTATTTTTCGTAAAGAGAACACAATATGCATTTCTTAATTTCTGAAAAACTTCCTACATTTGCTTTCTACTGATGCCTCTAGCTCTTACTGTTTTCTGGGGGGCACGTTAACCTATTTTATGTCAGTTTTGACATATCTTATGATCAACATTGTCAAAACTTTCGATCTTTTCATCTTGATCATATTGGCACTTAATATCACTACTACGGGTCAAATAGTAAAAACTTCCAGAGGTTCGAGCGAAGAAAACTCTAATATACACTCATTATAACCTAACAATGAAGTGTGTCAAATTCACATTTCATTCGGTCATTCAACATTAATGTATGTATTTAGAAACTTCCGAGATAACTTCTAACCAGCATAGTAGATATTTTAGGTTTGAAAAAAAACTAAGTATCTAAAATAACATAAGTTCAATTAAAAGACACAAATATAGTCTAAATTTAATAGTATTTTTGAAAGTAACTATATTGCCTCTAAAATTGGTAGAGTAAACTATTCTTAGTTCGCCAAAAATTCTTTCTTTAACTAACAAATTAGGCGATTATTTTTTCATTAGATATGTGAATTTCATAATACAATTTTTTTGTCTCAATATACAATAAATTATGTATTTCCAGCAAAACGTGTTCTTTCCTGCTCTCGACCAAAAACCTGAAAAAGCATAAGAAAGTTTCTTGAATTTTTTTTTCCAAAGGAGTATCAGGGTGTCATAAAAATTGACCACCACAATAGAGAAAACTTGTCTCAGCAGTTTTTACAAATTGGGAATGTCTTACTCAATTAAATGAACTATTTTTGAGATTAAATAATCGTTACCTCTTCTACTTTTTGTATGCAAGCGCCTGTAATTTTCCGGATGTGTGATAGATTCGTCGTTATTTCTGTGACGTTGATTGTCAACTGTCTCGCCATCTCTCTGGTGGCCATCCGGGTCGTCTTTTACCATGAGGCTTTTCTTGTGCACTATCTTGGTCGTCCTGTGTTCGTCGATTCTAGTCACGCGCTCGTTTTATTCTCTTCTTACAGTGGCTAATTTTTCAGCTGTAATTTTGAAGGTGTAGGATATTATTTTCAGGTCGTTCTTGGATTCGGCCAGAACTCCGTCATTTGCGTACCACCAGACACTTAACAGGTTGCCACCTAGTCTGTATCAAAGTTTATCTAACTGTATGGCTTCTATTGTTAAAATGTTGAAAAACAAGAACTGACTGACTGACTGACTTGACTGAAGCTGTCGCCTTAGTGGATTAAATGTTTATTTCCCTTGTTAGCTTCTTGTCAACTCTTATTTTGGTAGTGTTATTAGTATTTTGGTAAAGATACTGGTAGCATATTTAAATCTTAATTGGTTATTAAGTGTAACAAAAAGCAATTTTCATTTAGGTATATTTGAAATACCCTGTATAAAATTTTCTTTTTTAAATATAACGTCTGCTTACAGCCCAAGTAGTAAATAAAATGAATAACTTAAAAATAACAAAGTAGGGATGGTAAAATTATTATCAATAGTGTTATAGAGGATAGCTAAGTTATGATCAGATGCAGCGAAACTCAAAGTTAAAATATACATATAAAGGTCGTGTCAAAAAATGGTAGAAGATTTTACTCAAAAAATCTAGAAGGCAAAAGATTAATTTAATTGTACTTAATAATAGCTCGAACATGATTCGTAACATATTTTACTGCTGTTTAGTAATATGAAACTTATCGAGGGAGAGACATGAGTTAAATCTGCTAATAATAAATCAATAATTTATAACAATATTATGAACCACTTAAAGACAATGATACCGCGAATTTTAAATAAGTTTCACAACTTTCTTATATTCTACTTACATAATTTTTTTCGAAGACCCTTTAACACAATTAATATATATTTGTAATTAAAAGCTGCTATAAGTTAAATGGCCAGTTACTCTCAATTGTTCAGTGCGGCCAACCATAAAAAAAGCAAGTAAACAAAATCATTACAAAGAGTTGTGGTAAAACATTAAGTGGCAAAAAGTAAAGTAAAATAAGTATATAAGAATTAATACAATCGGATTAAGAAAAACTAGAAAAACG
The DNA here is from genome assembly GCA_030620095.1 of Kuschelorhynchus macadamiae. NCBI lineage: Eukaryota > Metazoa > Arthropoda > Insecta > Coleoptera > Curculionidae > Kuschelorhynchus > Kuschelorhynchus macadamiae. The sequence goes on from JAUTXW010005231.1 coordinate 88,614, forward strand.
CCTCTTACAAACGAAAACGAAAATTTTAAAATTCGAAATTAGAAATTCTGAAATGGTTAATTCTAGGTAGTTTGACACCTTAAATTAGATATTTATTATTTTCAGTTATACGAATCTTATTTTAAAACACTATTATATTAAAAATATAAAAAATTAACATAATAATTTTTAAAGATTCAAAATCAGAAACCTCTTAACGTTGGCACAGTACTTGTCACTCAAACTAACGTTAAAACCACATTGTTCAAAGAAAATAAACAACGATATTACGCTTGCTATTAAAAATTGAAAAACAAATATTGACCTAGAACAGGTAGAATCTTCATTTAAATAATAAACGATAGGTTTTAGCCAAGTTTTCTATGTGTGTCGTTAAAGGGACGTACACTCTCAAATGTTCAGGTTTTTGGTAAAATTTATTAAGGTTTGTTAAATGAGAGCCTCTTTATGCTGATTATAAATATCCTAGGTTTGAACCTTTATATTTTGATTGATAAAAAAACTGCCACAACACGCAGATTTTTATAACCAGCAAGAGACCTATTTAACAGATATAAAACCTAAAACGTGCATATTGACATTTATAAGTGAATGTCTCTTTGATAAAATACAACCGATCGACGGAATTAATAAAACATATTTTTTGGCATGTAAGGACGCCAAAAAGTGACGATATCTAAAACCTGAGAGAGACTATAAACATTTTACTTAGCCGTCATTTTGTTCCGCCATCTTAATTTAGTACCACAGTTTAACTAGTTCATCTCTATACTACAATTACTAAGTTATGGTACACACTGTAAAATCAGTCCATTAAGTAGTTATCTCAGGCTGAATTTTTAAATATTTTGTTAAGCCGCCATTTCGGATTTTTTGCAAAATTTGAGATAAAATGGGTAAGTAGTTTTTCGTAATATTTTTTTAAACATTTCACTAGGCCGCCATTTTGTTTTGCCACATTGGATTTTTACCAAAATATTTCCAGGTCATCTCTATATGACTCTTAATTTTCGACCAACATTTGAAGTTAATCGGGTAAGTAGTTTTTTAGCTATGGTAATACAGTATCACCCCGTTTTTTAATAAATATGCACAATATTGTTCCAGCTCTACTTTAACAAACAACTATTGTAAGCCTTTTTTATATTTAACAAAATAGTAAATAATAATCTAAACTCTAGATTTCAACACTGGTTAATTGACAAAAAGAGTAGAACAATTTTGGCCGAGTCGCTGTAATTAAATACAAAATTTTGCTACCCTGTATCTATAAATATATATCCATATATATCTATATATATATATATATATATATATATATATATATATATATATACATATATATAAATGTAAAAAAACCCAATTTCATGCATAAATTAACTGATTACGAATCAAGACTCTTTCTATTAATAATACAGGAGATTAAAGATATTAGTTATGTATTTTATGCTAGGTCCCTATTTTACGCATCATAGATGTATAAATAGATTGCATCAAATGTTAATACAGCCCATACGAGCATATCTTAAAATCGGAAATATGGAATGTCCTGACATGTCATGTTAGAGTCTAAATGGTTATGAACGACCAAGGATTGTTTGCTTAAAGAATTGCAATTATACCACTGTCATAGGACGTGACATAAGAACGGCGGGTCGGATGGCTATGAACATTCTGTCTGGAAATAAATGTCAATTGAAACTTGTACGTTGCCGGTTTTATGAAAAATAAAAACAATTATAAAAATTAACAGTTTAGATCACTTCGGGAACGTATACGTTAAAAAGGTAAGGTGGACACTATTCTATAATAAGGGAGAGTGGCTTATTAGAGCCACAACACATTGACACCATTAAAACCCATGCACATTATCACTAAAAACACCGTTCATGCTAGGTCATCAGCCAGCTTCTTACAAAATAAATGATGCCACCTACAGGGCTTCTATTACTAGCGATGGTAGGCAAGCGCTCTCCCAGAGAGGATTCTTGAATTCATGTCTCATCCCCTTGTTTCACAAAGAAAAATCGATAAATATTTATCATGATGTGAATTATTAACTAAAGGGTCAATATATAATAACCTTGTCAAACATTTTAAAAAAGAAAAACAAAATAATAAAATACGCGTTATGAGAACGAACTCTTTTCTTTCCCAAAATTTATTTGAAATTAATTACCGCAAAACAAATTCTTATCCGCCAAATTGAGGTATCCACCAAATTCTCAGAATTTCTTTAAATCTATATCTGTCAAGTTAGAACTGGTCTAAATTTGAAACTTTTTAGTGAATACGGCTGGCCACGATCCCTCTGCAGCCGTTTCATTTGCATCAGTCGCGTGAATTTTGTGGGTTTGAGAGAAGTGCTATCGGCACTTGTTCTTAGGAGAGCCATTTTAGAGATTACCTCGGTAAAAGGAATCAAACTTCTTCACATTCTATATTGGGTGTATACTACCATTTTGCCGATCCACACATTGGAGTAACGCCGTATGTGCCAGTGTTGGTCCCAATAGATTTGAAGCGTTTCATAGCCAGAGCCATCTTACTTAGATACATACATACTAAAATGTAGCAAGCAATGCGGATGTTAAAAATACGGTATAGTTTTTAACATTTTTCTATACGAGGTTAATATTAAAGAAACGTAGTGAAATGTTATCTGTTAGTATGTCAACATAGTTAATTCCCTGTATAAAAGTTAAGAGTATCATTATATGCGTAATGCATCAAATCTCCAGATTTCAATTATATTCCTTCCCTCCTAAAAATTAGCCAGTTTCAAAAGACAATTATTTCTAAAGATGATCAAGAGGCAAAAATTACGAGTTTTATAATTTTTGAATTACCTTTGGAAAATGACTGAAAAATCTTATTGCTATTAATTTCAGCAATTTGTTGATGAAATAGTATTTTTAAAAGGTCCCGGACCCTATTGATCCTCAAATTCAGAGGAACAAATTATTAACAAAAAAATTATAGAACGCGTATTTTAAAGCATAAGAGAACCTGGTTTTCAACGGAGGCGTTTTATGAGTTTCACACTTAAATGTAAACTTCAGCATTAAATCCCATTTTTAAAATGCATAAAAAATCGAATATCGTATTCTGGCAAAGTCAAAAACAGTTCTTTTACTTGCAACCTGTTATTAGTTGGATTTGTAATGTTACAGAAAGTGCAAGAAAAGAATTAAGTCATCATATTAAAATGCAATTACAAGAATTTTATTTATCAAGTTTTTTTGTTTTCGAAATTCTTACATAACTAGTACATAAATGTGAATTACAAATTCCGCGGAAATATACGAAAATTATATAAAATAAACATATTATTATGTAAATCGATGATGTGCGCTCATAAAATTTCTTTATGTGTAATTATTATATGTAGATTAGATTCGAGTTAACTATGTATTAGATATAAATTATGTTGAATTTTTGTACATAAGACATAAGTTAACTCACAGACTATGCAGTTCTTAACATAAATAATATTTAATCTACTGTAATAAAACAAACCGTATCTGCTTAGAAAACAGTATCACATGCGGCCACAGCACTATTATTGTCACATGCTGTAGGGGAAAATTCTTTGTAGGATTTTCAGGTAAACCAGAGCGCTGGGGTGTCAGAGGCGGTCAATCTAAAACCCTTCCATCCTTCCTTCTTCCAGGATCGGCAATGTAAATATTTCAAAATATATTTTTAATTAAGTAATCAATGTGAGTTAATCCATTCATCTTTGTGTACGATGAATCCTTCGGCTCCTATCCTGATACCGATTCACCTAGTGCCTTCACACATTAGTTAACCACCTCTGACACCCTCATATCTGGCATATATTATAAAATCCAAAAAATAACCTGCACCGACCACAAGTAATACTAATATTGAAATGACAGCTTCTGATACGAGATATTATATAGTGATATAAGTGTCTTTTTTGAGAAATGGAATGACTTTTTATTTGATATGCCAATCAATAAAAGATAAAATATTACTAGGCGGTGATTTAAATATTTACTATCATGAAGCTTCTAATGCCGTTCGTGACGTCAGACAACAGATATAAATCATGCACATAATGCATGAAGCATTTTGTAAATGTCTTGAATTTGGAATATGATAAAATTTATTACAATATATACAAAAAAGTTATCAGCAATTACACAATAGTAATTATTTCTTTAAATCAAATAATAAATCAAAGGCATCTTGGCAAATTCTAAACAATATTACTAATATCAATAAGAAACATTTCTTTTGTTAAAAATGAGCAAAGTGCTGTATTAACTACTAAAATCAAGTATTTTGAAAACAGCAAAGGTTGTCCTTCGCTTTAAAAATGAGATACACTTGTTCTTGAGAACTATCAGCCTATAGCAATTTTACCTATAATTTGAAAATAATTGGAACGCATTGTATATGATCAAATAATGAATTTGGGTACTTTACATTATTAAATGCTGTCAACATTGATTCTGCAACCTGACCGGTCCGCGACTTTTAAATAGTATATATGGAACAATAGATAGTAAAATTAAATGCATAGGTACCTTTATGGACCTTAGTAAGCGCTTTATGTACGATTTACGGAAAATTTCACGAGTGGTTGCAATGCTCCTTATACAAGCAACAGATTGATGAGATTAATAAAGTTAAATCTCTAAGTAAATGTAACTTATGGAGTACTACAAGGATCCAACTTGGGTCCTCTTCTATTTTGGTTATTCATTAGTGACCTATCAGACGTTTGCAATAATAAAAATATAACTTTTGTTGTCGATGACAGCAGTTATATAGTAGCAGGTAAGACTGCACAAGAAGCTGTTCAACTGCCAGAACTTATGCTTCAAAGATTCCATGGCTGCGTGGGAAAAATCAATTTTATGTGTTTTACTCCACAACCGCGTGTTGCGTGTATCTAGAAAATAAAACTGCACATTTAAAAAAGTTACATATTGAAGCACTCAAATAATATATTGTTTTTACAAATCAAAAATCTTTTCACTTTTCTTTTAAATGATTTAAGTGTGGGGACTCCAGTTTGCTGGCTAGAGAAGATATCGTGGGGTTTTAAGCTTATTGCGTTTTAAATTTTGGGGTAATTTATGTCTCTTTAGATTTTAATATATTTTAAGTTTTTATTGGTTGCACCATTCGTTTTTCGACATAAGTATGAAAAACATGTTGAACTCTAAAACTAGGTCAAAATGGCACCTAGAGAGATTTCAGCTTATCCAGTTTTTAAATATATGTTAAGATTTATTTTTCTCTATACAGGGAATAAACTATTTTAAATAACACACTCACAACATAAATTAAATCGTTGCAAATTATTTGATGTTAGTTTTAGTTAAGATCCGCAGTGCAACTACGTGCTAAACGACAATTTTCTTATACGTCTCTCCACGGTTGTACGATTATTTTCGATATAATTGCTAGCATGAATAGCCGCTTACCGTCAAGATGTCTATTTAATCGCCTCGAATCAAATCGATGACCAAAAACAGCCCGATAAAGCTTAAAGGCAAAAATTATAACCTAAAAACTTGAGATTCTTTTCTTAACAAAATACTTTAAAAATCTTTACGCAGAATCGTTTATTTTGAGTCGACATTAAATCTATGCGTAATATTAAAACACATTCATAACATACTACATTTTTCTACCAAGGAAAAAATAAGTGATAAAAATATAAACAGTATCAATATTTACCTAAACAACAATGACCTTTTGAAAACTCAATTTCTAATACCACATAATAATTGTACAGTCCTTATTTTGTAGCAGGGATATTGGTTAAACAATTCTAGTCCACAAAAGCTCCAAAATGCCTCACCAAATTTGATGAAATCAATATGGTAAAATTGATTTGTCGCCTTTACGTCCCGAAAAAAAAAACGATCTAATGCATAAAACACTGCAGCATGCTACAAATGATACCAAGGTAACCAGATTTGGTATACTTAAGGTCGAGTTAAACTTTCTGCATCCATAACATTTAAGCTGAAGCAACAGTATTGGTTGATTCATGTAACTATGGCCAGCATGACCCAGGTCGGTCGCTTAAATAGATTATATTCCAAAACATATGTAGCACATTTATAAATCTAAAACGGGGTTAAAAAATTAAATTCGGAAAATTAGCTGGCAAAGTTGAAGATAATTTTAAGAGATCCGAAGGTGCAAAAAATAAATCTTACAGCGTAGCTATAGGCTGCTGCTTTTTAAGTGTGGTCAATTTTCTTAGCAAATATATAGAACACCTCAGAACAGTCATTAGAAATGTGGGAAACAAATATTTCATTACTTAAATCATTGTGTAAAACAGGGAATTAAATTTTCCTCTAGATTTACTATATTTTGCCAAGTATGTATTTCCTGTATTATGCCAAGCATGTATCAGCCAGTAAAATACAGTGGTAAAACACATTTTTATGGATTTGGCAATTAACAGCTAAGTTAAGCTTCGCACTCATGCGCATTTTTTCTTTTTTCTTTTAACGTTTTCAGCTTCTCTTAGTGTTGCATTATTTGAAGATAAGTTGTCCCCAAAAACATTTTTTTAGCTTTTCTCAAAAGACCCTCAAAAGTGTAGTAAGTATCCCCCGTTCCAGTGCTAAAACATATTTTCTTGCTACAAATCTAAGATCCATATCTCAAAATTCAATTGGCTTTGAGTTATTGGTATTATAATGAACAATTTTGTGGGTTTTATATTAAATTGCTATATGAAAAAGGTAGATTATAGCTACATATCAAGTTTATATTTTAACAACAATACCTCGAAACTTACTACATTCTGGGATATAAACTGCAATTTTTAGGAGATTTAAAAATAAAACAACATGGTATTCAATAAAAAATACAACTTTGTTCATCATGATTTACTTATTTTATAAATAAAATATGGATACAATAGATGATCAGGAAGTACAGTTTAAAAATGTTGAAAATAACGGAAGATGCCTACCAATGAGGCAAGAAAGTAATCATTATAGAGGGGGCTGACAAATTAATTATCTACCTATATTACAGATTATGATTTTATATATTATAACAAGTGCCGAAACACGCACATTTCACATGAGTGTGGAAATTTGGTGTCATGGGCCAAAGACGAGTGTAGCAAACATACAAGTATGAAATGTGCTTTTCGCACGTGTTTCACACTATACTTTTTCTACGACTGCACAGGAAACTTATTGAAAATTAAAATAATAATACATTTCTGCTTGCATTGAAAATACCTCATTTCTCACGATATGATGTCACACTGTGCAAAATAATATTTGTCACCAGTCTATCGTACAGCCACACTAGTAGTCAATAGCTGAACTTGTCATGATTTAACTTTAAATTGATTGAAACAAATATTCAAGAAAATTCCATATCTTAACGTGTGGACTAGTTTGCCAGGGTATGTTTCGATATACAGGGTGTTTCAAAGGTAAGGTAAAATATTTAAGGGGGCGATTCTTGGGTTAATTTTACAAAAAAACTTCACATGAACGTATGTCCCAAATGTCTTAAATTTTGAGACATTGGGTGGTAAAGTTTTGAAAATATATATTTTTTTTAATATATATGGTACCACTCTAGATATTTTAATGATATTTGGTATACAGCTACTATGCATTAAGAGGTATTTTCTGATGAACAACAATTTTTTTTTATTTCTTCTAGTAGCGTTCATGCGGATTTGAACTAAATATTTCTAAAGAAAAATATGGTACGCCATTGGTTTTTCTCGTAACAAAAATTAAACTTATAATTCTCAGCCACTTCTAAGCAAATTTGATCTCTTGATTTTCTTTCGTCCGACGCATGGTTTTCGCGTAATAAAATAAGAAACATTTCTACGCATGGTCATATGGCTATAATGTGGAAATTGATACAAGATGCCTTTTACTCTTTTCAAGATCCTCTTGTAAAACGTGTTTTAAAAGTAAGGTAAAAGCTTTGAAGGAGCGAGTCCTTGTGAGAGTTTCTAGATATGTGTCCGAAATTCCGGATTTCGTAAGGCGTTAAAATGTGAAGCTAATATTAATAATTTTAAACATTTTCAACCAATTTTATTGAAACTTGGTAAGATCACTCAGTAGACCAAGATACATTTTTTGAAATAATTGAATTGAGCTGGTTTGGAACAGTGGCGTTCGTTGAAATAATACCGATCAGAAAAAAGTATGAATTAAACAACTATTAAATGAACGTTCATCAATGTACTAAAAACTAATAATAAATTGAAATAATGAAAAAAAATCTACTAATAAATTAACTTAAATATTAAAAGGGTCTTACCCCTTGTTATACTATAACCTGCAATACGACGCAAAATACTGTCGTACGCGCTCAAAGATTCCAAGTGTTTGACGAATCGCCTCCCAGGACTGAATAATAAGCTTTCGCAAATCTTCATGTTGTACAGGTGTTGCATATACCAATTCCTTTAGGTGCCCCGAGAAGAAAAAAATCTAGCGGATTAAGAGCCGGGAATCGCGGTGGCCAAGATTGAGGGCCACCTCTTCCTATCCATCTATTAGAATATACTCTATTTAACAACTAGCGTACGTCCCAAGCAAAATGGATGGGCGCGCAGTCCTGCATGTACAACATGTTCTGTCTAATTCTAATAAGTACGTTTTCTAACAAAGCCGGCAGTTCTGTCTCTAAAAACTGATGGTATAGTTCGCTAGTTAACCTTTGTGGAAAGAAATGTGGGCCTATTAAATAATTGTCAATAATATCCACTCACACATTCTCTGAGAGAAAGGATAATTCACTTCAAACTGTACTGTCCTAGCAGTTCTAGGTCTTACCCTGATATCTTTCGATCTGCCAAAAGTACCAGTTTCTTGGAAAGAATATGAATTTGCGTGAATGTTTTGGACCATGTTAAACGAGGTTGCGGATAACGCTCGGCATCTTGCTTCACGTGCATTACCATTAACTAAGCCGTAGAAAAAAGGGAGGCATTTTTATAAACTATTATTAACTTATTAAACTTTTTTCTTAACTTTAACCTTTCGGAACTCGCTTACTGACCAACACAAATAAAGAGTAATAATGTCTCATTTGTTTTGACAAAATGTCATCTTTATGACATTTTACGTAAGAATTAGCAAAGCCACCGTTGTTTAAAAACCACGCATGGACTCGCTTATTTCATTTCAGATATGAATGTAAAGAAATGTTTCTTATTTTTTTGCTCGAAAACCAGGCGTCGGACGAAAGAAAATCAAAAGATTAAATTTGCTCAGAAGCGAATGAAAATTATAAAAATAATTTTTGTTACGAGAAAAAGCAGTGGCGTACCATATTTTTCTTTAGAAATATTTAGTTCAAATTCCGCACGAACGCTACTAGAACAAATTAAAAAAAATGGCTGTATATCAGAAAATGCCTCTTAATGCAATTTATACAGAATACCAAATTTCATTAAATTATCTAGAGTGGTATCATAGATATTATAAAAAAGGACATTTAGGAAATACGTTCATACGAATTTTTTTTTTATAAAATGAACCCAAGAATCGCCCCGTTAAATATTTTATCTTACTTTGAAACAACTTTTATAATAAAAAAAATATTATTCAAGTAAAAATAAGAAATTGTATCTTTTGTCGAAGATTTTGTAGGCACATAGCAGTTGTACAAGTGCTTTCTTTCATCCTTTTGGGACTTTTTTTAAATATTCGTTTTAATCAATTTAAAGTTAGATATTTTTATTCTGTTGCGAAAAAGCCAAAAAAGAAATTTGTTTTTCATTCTAAGCTCAACAAATAATCTGATCATATTTAAAAAAAAAACATTATAGATGGCTGTCAAACAAATTGACAAATTTTAAAATCAACCAGATCATCTGTTAGAAATGCTTCTCTCCTTCGATCGGCGCGCGCACTGATGAGTCCCCACAGGTTGAAAGCATTTGTACAACTGCTATGTGTCAATGTATAAAAACTTAAGGTAAATGACATAATTTTTGCTTAAATAATATTTCTTACATTATATATCGAAACATTCCGTGGGCAGACTAGTCCACATGTTGAAATATGTAATTTTCTTAAATATTTGTTTTAATCAATTTAAAGTTTTATTCAGTTGGGAAAAAGGAGTATTGTGTATTATAATCCAGGTCAAATAATATTTATGTATTTCATATTGATCAGACATAACAACATTATTATACTAAACTTTTGAACTAGAAGTCGGAACTTGGCAACATCGTGTATTGACCGACTGTCACTTGTCACTACCGTTTGAGAACGTCCGTTTATCGTTTCGGAAGATCTAAGCTACCGCTTGGCAGACCGAGCGGATTCTCTCGGCGGACAGAGAAGCGACATCATCGAAGTTGCGAACTGCTTTCAAGGCAAATAATCGATCAAGAATTTAGTTGACGGTTGCATAGAAGTCTTGCATTTTCAAAGAAATGCATTATTCATACGAACGAAAGGAGAAGAATGGGGAGGAGAGGAATAAGGATGCGTTGTGTTGTCACAGCGAATGATATGAAGGCGGATATGTACGAAAGGCCGCTCGGAAAGTCGCCGATTCTCGCAATGCGGCTATTGTTTGGATATGTTTGTCACATTTACGTTATGAGCATTTTTTTATTATGTTCATTATTAATATTCATGCAAAGTAAAAAAATAAAAAGTAGTTTCCTTGTAGACTTACCAACTTGAGATCTGAACCTATTACCACTTTCTAGAATTTAGCTTTTCTTTTAATACTTGTAGGAGTGTTCAGGTTTACAGTTACGTAACATACCTTAGAGTATTCCATTATTAAAACAGAAATTGAGATTTTTTTGACAGATTTGCGATATTCTATTATTTATTTTGATACAAAACTCCGGCAGTTCAGGCAAAACCCTAAGACTTTTGCATTTTTTCTATATCTAAAAGTAAAAACTGTAGGAGCACGTTGCACGTAAATGGTTTGTTTAAGTTGAGGTTTATATTTAAAAAATTTAGTAAAGTTGTCGTATTTTGCCGTTTTTTAAAATATCATTCTTTGTTTATTAAAATTTAGCATTTTACGCCCTTTAAAAAACTTTACTTTTGTTTTTAACGGAGTTGGTTTACCCTAGTAGATTAAACCTCTTTAAAGGAAAAATTGCACATATATGCAAAACAAGAAACATTTGCACTATAAGGGACTCTTAAAACTTGTTTTACATATCACATATCTACACTATTTCACCCTTTGTTTTCATCCAAACATCGAAACACGCCAAAAATGTTTGGCGTGTTTCGATGTTTTCTAAATAAACTAAATGCTTCTAAAATACATTTTTTTTATTTTCAGGTGACTGTTTCATCCTTCTGGGGCTACCCTGTATAGCTAAAAAAAATGATTTTATATATAAAAAAATAAAAGAAGTTTAACATGTTTCACCGTTTTTTGATTTTTTTTTCGTTTTCATGGGGCTGCCTCATCCTTACTCACCCCTTAAAAATATCAAAGATCTACGCCTCTTTTTATGCAAATTTGAAACGAATCGGTTTAACCGTTTTCGAGTTATGGTTCGACAAAATTTTGTTTATATAGACACGCAGATACACATCCGTAGAGACATAATAATTTTTTTTTAATGTATTTTACTTATTCTAACATGAGTTTTAAAAAGAGCGAAGTCGCGATCGTCGTTTACTGAAATAGATCATTGCGCCTGCGTCATTGCAGGACAGGACATGTTCCAGACAGGGCCATGGTATCCTTGTTGTGACGTTGGTGTAACGTGAAACAAAAATATATTAACATTATTTCTCCCAACGAAAGTAAGGAATCAATAGTGTAATTCAATGCCGGTCGTGGTATTTGCCAGCGCAGTAGTTGTTTCTGTAATTCCATTTGTATACGCTTATAGGAGGATTTTTAATTATTTCTTACGAGAGAAATATACTTTAAGGTTTTCGTTAAATTTTGAACGATAACACAGACGTCGTACCATATTCGCATTTGGTAAACATATCAAATGCAATTTTTAGGAAACCTCAGAAAAATCTCTTTTTTTTGAACGGCTGTACACTTAAATGGGACGTACATATAAAAAAAATTATTACGTTTGACAAAACACATTTTTAATGTTTATATAGACTTTACTATGTATTACAATTTCAAAAATTGGTAAGTTTTCTTTACCGGAACTTCCCTCGTTAGCAATGTTTGCTTTTTTTAGGAATAGTGAAGACTGACCCTATTTAATTCCGCACATAATAACACATATATAAATTGTGTTTTGTTTCACTTATAGAGTAGGCCAAGAGAATTAGGCACAAAACAACCCCTTGGCTTTAAAGTGATGTAACCTAGAATTTGATGATAATCGTAATATTATATATATATATATATATATATATATATATATATATATATATATATCATTTCTGAGAGATTATCATCAAAATATAGATTATGTCACGTCACAGCAAAATCGGGTTGTTTTGGGCTTAATTCTCTGTAAAAATATATTTTTATTTTTTCTAAGTATTGTAATCGTCAAAAAACCACCCTCCTTCAGATCTTTACGTTACAGGGACCCTAGATGCCGAAAAACATGTTTTCTCGATTCCGTTGGACTGTCTATCGGCCTGTCTGTTCGCGGCATAGCTGAAAAACATATGGGGATGTCCTAGTGGCATTTTGGTAAAAATCCAATATGGCCAAACAAAATGGCGGTCTAGTGAAATGTTAAAAAAATTATTGCTAAAAAACTAATACTCCAATTTTTCTCAAATTTGGCACGAAAATGAAGTATTATATAGGAATCAACTGGTAACATTTTGCTACCAATCCGAGATGGAGGAACAAAATGGCGGATAATAAAATATTTAAGAATTCAGTCTAAAAAAACTACTTAATCGATTTTAAATTGTGCCATAACTAATTGTGGTATAGAGATGAATTAGTCAAATTCGGCTACTAATTCAAGATGGCGAAACAAAATGTCGACCAAATAAGGAAATCGTGAAAAAAATCACTCTCTCAGATTTTACATATCTTCACAACTTAGCGTCCCTAGATGCAGGTTCTCGGCATAATTTAAAAACTACTTACCCGATTGATTTCAAATTTTAGTCAAAAATTAAGGGTCATATGAGGATGTCCTGGTAATATTTTGGTAAAAATCCAATATTCCGGAGTAAAATGGCGGCCTAGCGAAACGTTAATAAAATTATTATAAAAAAGACTGATTATCCAATTTACCTCAAATTTTGCACAAAAATTAAGTGTGACAGGAACGAACTTGCAACATTTTGGTATGAATAAAAATCAGCCTGAAAAAAACTACTTATTAGATTAATTTCAAATTCTGTACAACCCTTAAGGCCGATATAGAGATAAACTGGTAAAGTTCTGGTACCAATTCAAGATTGCGAAACAAAATGGCGGCCAAACATTTTTAAAAAATTCAACGTAAAAAAATCAATTGACTTTAAATTTGGCAGAAACATTAATGCAATATCGGGATAAACTGGTACGAATTCAACATGACGTGACAAAATGGCAGTGTGCGTCAATGTAAAATCTACTTATTGAATTTATTTTAAATTATGTTCGAAAATCAAGTGTCGCAAGTAGCTTTGCTGGTAAAATTTTATAGGAATGCAATATGATAGAACAAAATGGCGCCAATTAAAAACGTTTGAAAATACAGTATAATATATGTCTATATATATATATATATATATATATATATATATATATATATATATAATATATATATACATATATATATATATATATATATATATATATATATATATATATATATATATATATATATTTATCTATATATCTATATATTATATATATATATATATATATATATATTATATATATATATATATATATATATATATATATATATATATATAGGCAGGATTCAGTATATATATATGATAAATATATATATATATATATCTATATATCTATATACATTTATATATATATATATATATATATATATATATACGAGGAAATTTCCAGGTAAAGAAACTTTACCAATTTTTTTCTTCATATTTTCGCATTTTTGGATAAAAACAATACTTGTTCATTTGTACGTTATAAAAATCTCTACACGATATAGGTTGTGTAAAAATCGCATATGTAGTACTTTCGTTGAAAATAGTCGGAACTGCGAAAAAAAGAGGGTTCGTTTGGATTTAAGTTCTTTGATGTATTGCAAAACAAAAATCCGAAACTAGGTCGGGTTTCGGATTTCCATTTGTTGCAAACTATTTGCCGGTTACTATAATACAACCTACATTATTTTCAACCCCCTTTGAAACATTATGGTTCTAAAACAAAAATTTAGCCTCTAAATAGACTGCACTGGAAAAGAAACGAGTCTAAAAAAACAATAGTCTGCCTTGGAAAGCAAAAGAAACATAACAACTATTTGACAGTATACTTATTTATTATTACTGGCTATCAAGTGTCAGTTTTAAATCGTAATTAATTTAATTTAATGATCATAATAATATGCCTTATTCACTTGGAGAAAAGCAAGAAGATTTAGTTTCGTATATAAAAAATAATTATAACTACAGATCTGCGCAACAAGAGTTTAGAGCTAATAATCCCCGAATACATGTTCCATGCAAACAAACGTTCTAGAGATTAGACGCAAGGTTCCAAGAAACTTCGGATTTAAAAAGAAAAAAACGAACATCGACACTTAATGAAAATGCTGAGGTAAATATATTACTTTTGATCGAAGAGAATCCAAATACCTCAATTCGAAAAAATCCATGCTGGATATTAAGTAGGATTTTTAATTTTGACAGTTGGTTGATCAAGATTACTTAGGTTGGATCTATCTATGCGTCATGTCACGTAAAGTCTGCCCAGCCTATCTCTGTTTATGAAAAGAATGCACGCCTATGCGCCTAATGCTCGGAACAGCATTTTTTATACAGTTTTCTGCTGCCGCTCTTCAGATATCGTCAACAAATTTAGGCGTGCAAATCTTTGGCTAACAAATAGTTCAGAGTATTAAACAAAAATATAACATAACGCTGTAAAATGTAAAAGCACAATATTCGAGTTCACTGTAGTTGTTCAAAGTGCATTCCTCCTTGTTCACGACACATTTCCGCTCGTTCAATTGCTTCTCTCAACACGTTGTGCAGTATTTGAGGCGTAATACTTCTAAATACACGTACAATCCTTTCTTCTAAGATTTCAAGAGTGGCTGGGGCTGTTACATAGACTCTTTCTTTAACATATCCCCAAATAAAAAAATCGAGAACAGTGAGATCCGGTGAACGAGAGGGCCACCATATTGGGCCATTGGTTGCAATAACTTTATTATTAAAATGTTTAATTAAATAATTAAGAACTTCTCCGGTATTGTTAGGCGATGCTCCATCTTGCTGGAAGTAAATTCGGCGTAAAACTTCTAAAAGTAGATCATTAAGATGTTGCCCAATTTCATTTTGGAGAAAGCCTAAGTACAGTTAGCGTCAGATAAATCTGTACGGTGTCAAATGATTATAACCTCATTTTATGATATTTTGGTAATACGGACTTTTATTTTTACCTGTTACCTAGGTTGCAACCATACGGATTGAGTAGTTTTAAAGGTATATTAAAGTTCAACTTTTGGGGAAATAAAAAAACGGCCGCTAATTTGCTTGTTTTAAGCGTAATTTGGATCGTACCAAGAGTTTGGAGGTCAGTAGACACGAATTTACCAATTACAAGCAGACTGAAATAGTTTTTCGTCAAAAAATATCACCTATTCCCAAAAATTTGCATTTTGCGGAAAATATTCTAAAGCAAACCCGACCCCTTTGTTCTTTATCACTGGACTTTAAGAACAGTTTTGGGGCAGCTGCTCTATTTCTTCTGCTGGAACATTGTATTATATATTCGCGTCCATACAGCCGTTTCAAATGGATTTTGTCTTTCGTCGATCTTTCCAAGGTATGTTCCTCACGTCACTTTACGATTGATATGGTTCCCTGAATAGTGATCTTAGCTGTACCAAAACACCAGTCTTATTCTATTAGAATAATTATGGCAGTTTTTGTAGCTTAAATGTGGCATATTTTGTGCTATTATTTTACCCTTGGCAAAGCAAGACTGACATCAAAAATCAATAAACGTCAATAATTAATCATGTCATCATGTGCTGTTATAACTGTCAAATGCGAAAGGTAATTCGGGTAAATAAAGGAAGACGAAGTACAATTTACAATGAAGCAATTCAGCCGTAGGGATTTATCTGTCGCCAACTGTACCTAGCCCCTGTTAATTAGCCTTGAAATAAAATTGGCCCAATTATTCTGTTATCAACAACACCAGCCCAGACATTGACACCAAACCTTTCTTGAAAATTTCCTACTCTCATTTCATATTGATTTTGTTGGGTCCAGTAACGAGTGTTTTGCTGGTTAAACATATTATTAAATCTGGATTCGTCAGAGAATAAAATAAAGTTGATTCTGCAATTTTGGAGCAACCAATCACAAAACAATACCCGTCTATCGCCATCGTCAGGATATAAATGTTGATGTAACTGGTACTTAAAAGCTCGATATCCGTGATTCTTTAGTATTTTTCTAGCTGATTCATGACTTAAACCCAGTTCGTGATTAATTTTTCTTAAAGAAACAGTTTTATCAACTCCAACCATAGCAAGAACGTTAATCTCCATTTTTTCATTTATAATAAATCTGCCTTCCGCCACTTGATTTCCTTCTTGGTGCCTTAAACGATTCTCGAGATATGGAATCTCTGAGCATATAACTTAGCAGGATTCTTTAAATTTTTATGACATTCTCCAAATATTAATAACATATCGACTTTTACACTTTGAGTATATATTATTTTGACTTTTGAAAACAAAAATAATACTGAAAATCAAGAAAAATAAGGAAATCTTATGTCTACTCAGAAAGAATATGTAAGTGTTACTGTCAAAACAAAAAATCCTAGTTAATATCCAGCATGGCTATCCATGGCACACTTGAAAAAGGTAAATAATTTATTATAATTTTTGAGCTTATTTTTAATCCAATCGCAAAAAAGTTACTACCGTTCGATTCGCAAAAAAATCCTCTTTTCAAAAAGTGCTTGTCTAAAAAGGGTCGCCATAATAGTTAGACACAAAAATTTGATTTTATCAACTTCTTTTGGTCCTAGCTATCAGACTAATCACTAAAACTTATCGATTGTATTATTCTGTCATTATGTCACGTCCTGGATGTCATTTTAAAAATGGCTATAAAAAATCAAGTAGGCGTAAAAAATTTTTAAAATGTCACATTCTGATTCAGAATTGTCTCACGAATCCAAAAATATAAAAATATACAGAGTGTTCCATTTAAAAAATCAAAACTGGAGTTATTTCCGGTGAAAACTCAGAATAATACTTATTGCTACTAATGCATAAAATAAATATTCTTAGATGAAATATAAATATATACATGGTGTTGCCAAAATATGAGCAGAATCAAGTTTTAAAAAATAAACTCCATTTGGTAGCAATCGAATTTTTTAAAAATTATAATTCTTGTAATCGATACTAGTGAAAGTACTGAACCACCCCTGGCGTAACAGTGCTTCTTTTATTGTTATATTGTAGTATGAAAAAGAGGTTAAAAATATATGTATTTGCTAATCATAAAAGAAATATTGCATGCGAATGAAATGAATAACCGATTCTTACAACAAATATTTATATTAGTAATAATATCAAAAAGAATGCAACCATAATAATTATTAATAATTTGTAACACCGCTTTTTTAAAATAAGTTGTTTAAATCTCCGAAGCATGAAAAGAAAGAAGTTATCTGTAAATGCTTGTGATACTTATAGCCCGTTCTTCAAGTATCATTTTTGAATATTTGCTGCTAGGTCTTCTTGCTGCCGCCACTGCAGTTTTAATGGGTTCCCTACGTTTTTGGTGGCCAGCCTAATCGATTAATAAAATGCTCCAAATAATTATTGGCAATTAATTATTTCTGAACGGGGCGGTCTAACATGGCCAAAATGTAGTCCCGCAATACATACTTTTGTGCGATCTTGAGTGTAAGTGGTTTTGATGCATTTATCCCTATATATTTGGACAGTTATTGTCTCTCCAACAAACGTAACCAATTATGTACGTTCATTATACCTTATGCCTTTCAATACCGTTATTCCTCCAGCGCCAGTAGCAACCCTTACAAACAATAACTGCTATAAAATATTTTAGCTTCCTCAATTCACTTTGGCAATACTCAAATACTATCGTCCACATCTATGTCGGCACCGTCTATAAGTATTCTTTGATATTTGACCCTTCATCAAATATATATACGTTGAGCTGTCTTCAGGACCTATCTATCATCTAGGTTAAAATGATGTTGGTCATGTGTCATAATAACACTAACGGAGAGAAAGAAAAAAATATTCGAAACATATTTTCGTAGGGTATCAATTCATCTTATAGATGATTTCAAAAGGTGAATATCTTAGATGATATGCGCCCGATGAAATGTTAAATGCCTCAAAATATAGTTTGCCCCAAATGTATTTTGTACTATTTTTGAACAATTCTGTAAACAATAAATGTAAACAAATGTTTGGGAATGAAGTTATTACAAAATGATCGTAATTGTGCAATATAGGAATATTACAGATATTACTGTCACTAAATTTTAGATAAAATCTAATCTAAAATAATTGTCATGTTATAATATAATACAAATTTAGATGCAAATAATATACTGATATGCGTTTATTACTCGATATTATCAGGAATAGCAATGACATATGACTTGTATTTAACGTAATAAATAAGTTTAAACTGCAAATTACTGAAGCACTAATATTATATCCTCACAGTTAATGATACTTATTAAAAATATTTTTGCTCATAAAGCTTGACTCATTATCAACTTTCTTCGATCTAGCCTCGACTGCAGTTTCGGAATTTAGGTACGGATATCGAGACAATCAAAGGTCCCATTAAATGGACTCTCTACATACAATATTACATAATGTATATCTTGTATTGCATTCCTAATGAATCGGGTTTATAACAGAACAATGCGTATTTTAATGGCCCGAGGAACAGACAGCGCCGGTATCTCGAAGAGTAATCGAGAATATTTCAGGAAAATGAAACCGGCAATTAAACAAAAATGCCGCTAGATATTCGTTGTGATTGCGTAATAAATTGGCTTTGTGTCGTACTGATATCTCGCACAGTCTTTTAATGGATAATGGTAAGATTTGTAAATATTAATAACTAAAATATCCGAATATTCTACTAAGTTCATATTAAACTACACACCCACAGATGCATACACAAACCTACACACATATTACTCATACATATACTCACATATAAATCGCACACAAACCACACATAAATACACACATCCCACACGCCACCTATACACACCATACTTTTTTATAGTTTTAGGAGCTCAATGCTGATGATATTTAAATCAAAGTTACACGCAAATATTAGCTATTTTTATGATATTCACAATATTTTCTTAGTTGAGACAATGTGTGAAGGTATTTCTATCCTTCATTAGATCAAAATATATTTAAAGATAAAAATAGACTGGACATTTTATAAACTCAGAAAATACGTAAATTTTTAAAAATCTTTAATTTAACACTACTTACACATGACTTATGACATGAGTTGTTGAAAAGTTCGCCAAAAAAATCTGAGGTCAAAAGTTCAAATTTTCGCCTTTTCGCAAATATGTTGGATTTGAACGAAGATAGAAAAGTTTTATCTATTACCATTTTTGTAGCACTCTGTGAACGCTACAATTTCGTTTTTTTGTAATTTTTTTGTTAACCACACATTTTCTACGTAATCCAAGCACTGACCAACCCGTTGCCAAAACAATAACATAAAACGATGAGTCATTTAGGAGAAGATTTGACTGGGAAAGTCTTTGAGACCTGTAGAAAAGTTGTTTCTCGTTTGTACGATTCAAAGACAGATGTACAGTGTGTCCATTTTGTTTTTTGAAAAACAAATTGAACATCAAATTTTCGTAATATTATCATAACTTCAGTTTTTTTCAAATTGGAAGGCACATTCATTTATAGCTCATTTTGAACCTAATTTTTTCTCTGCTTACAACAATATAAAATTCATATACTTTTATTTCAGACGTTTTTTAGTTATCAATGAAAATCGATCATATTACTGAAAAGTAACACACATAGACTTCATTTAAATATCTTAGTAAGGCGCGGATCGTTAATTGTTTCAATAATAATAGCTATTTTCGTGGATTCAATTTCGGAAGGCATTCAGGATATAATCATATGCTTACTTCAAAACTCAAAATGTTTAATGTAGTCATTTTCTTTTAAGTTTTGAATCTTTTTGAATTTATTAAGGTGCACTTTTTCAAACAACCCTATCTCACTAGCTAAATCCCTTACTGACTTACTTGGGTAAGCAACGGAAAGTACTAATACTACCTCCATTTCCTGGTTCAGTACACAAACCACAAACTTGGTTTGATTTTTTTTTCCTCTGTAGAACCAGTAGCTGCAACTTCTTCAAACAGCCGGTGAAAAGGCATATTCGTTTATAGCTAATTTTAAAGCATTTTATTACGACATAAAAAACATCTCATATTAATGGAAAAAAGCTCATATGAACTTCGTTTAAATATTTTGGTAGGCCATGGATTGCTAAGGCGGCATTATATCAATTGTTGTATTTATCAACGTTATGTCAAAATTTGATTATTCGTAATGGTGTTCAAAAATGTTTACTAACGAGGAAATACATGTTCATGATATATATAGAAATAGAAGCAGAGAGATACCAGTTAGTATAGGGTCCATTAAGAAAGTGTTCAAAAAATATAAATGGTACCCTGACAAATTCTAAAGGGTTCAAAGATTAAGAGAACATGACTTCAATAAACGTTTTGAGTTCTGTAGAACAATAATGGCAAGGAATGAACCAGACGAAAATTTCATAAATCGCATATTGTGGACTGATGAATCGCCGTTTTCAATGAGCAGGGGATGTCACAGGGGTAACACGCATTTTTAGTGAAATCAAAACTCAAGACCGATAGAAGAAATCCAATATCGAGGAAGACAATACAGACAACTGTTTGGTGCGCTGTGGTCGGAAACTATTATTAGGTCCCATAACATATGATGGCACTTTATCGGGTGAAAGATACCCTAATTTCTTAAGAAACGATATTGATGTTATGCTGGAGGATTTGCCCCTGGGCGTGTATAAAAACGTTATTTGGAAACAAGATGGGGCACCTCCTCATAACGTCAATGCTGTAAGACATTTTATGAGTGCTCGCTATAATGAATGGATTGGGAAGTTTGGGATAGTATATTGGCCACCGAATGGCCAATAAACGATTTAACTGTAGAGGACTTGTTTTTCTGTGGGTGCATAAAAGCTTTAATTTACAAAACTCTCTGATATGATACTGATGAGCTAAGAATAAGAATAGGGAGGGCAGTAAATAAGCTTCGAAACAGCCCTAATATTTTAGAAAAACTCCCTGGGCGTGTAAGAAGAACATACAATAAGGGTACAGAAAATGCTTTCGTTCATCGTTAGACATTTTCGAGAAGTCGATCCGCGTTGAAGAAAGTTTCTTGACAGCGCACGATCAGTTTGCGCATATGATTCTATTTTGAATGAGTTCCGGATTGACTCAGCGAAAACAGCCATTGTTATTGAAACAATACGGAACTAACACAAAAATTATTATATACTATTATAATTAAAAGAAGCACAGAGAAATATTTTATTTTTATGTAATAAATATAAGCAATTTAAAACTACATAACTCAAATCGTTCTTGTAATACGCCGTCGTTTCCTGTGACCGGATATGACGGCATGCAGCTCGTTAGTCGTCAAAATCCTACAACGTCATTGGACATTAATGTTTAACCACAAGCCGCGTGACGTCACGGTCATTGCCGCGAGTTTTATGTCGTTTAAAATGAATAGCTTACTGTCACAACTTTAATTATCTATCGCAAATTAAATATTGCGATTTGAGGGCTGATAAATGTAAATAAATATTATGTAGAAGAAATAGAAAAACACTTTCAAGTTCCTTATTGATATAATAATTAATTACTAAGAAACGATTCCAGAGCTGATTTGGCTGGGAAATTTATGTACAGACTCTACTTCATTTTGAAGCATCAACACGTTTGCAAATTTTCCTAAAATATTTATGAAGTTGTAGGGCTAAAAAGTTTTCATTTCCTTCGGGAGAGTGCAACTACCCAAAAACCTGTTAACTTTGATTTATTAACATTAAAAATAATAAAATAGATTAATAAATAAATAAATATTAATTACTTAAAAAAATATACTTAAACTAAAAAATAAGTGGTATGGAAATTCTAAACCACATTTTTCTGAAAACAGTAATTTCGCGCCCGTGTAGGCCACTGGCTATCTGGTAAAAGGAAATTAAATAAGTACCATTTACCTTTTAACTAAAGGTACAAAAATCAAACCGAAAGGAAAGAACAATGACTTAAAAATGAAAAGGAAACCAACTTAGATTTCGCACGCAAGCTTTGAAATTCTAGAAAATTTTAAAATTGCAGAAACATTTTGAGATATGGTTTTTAGTAATTCAATAGCATATAAATCAAGAATCACAAAATATTTCTCTATGACACAGTCTCGAGTGAAATTTAATCTTTTTACACACGGCTTTACAACGCCCTGTATAACTGGCTAAACCAATAATACGGTTCTCTAATAACAGCACCAGGTACTTAGAGAGTGCAACTAACATATCTAAAATAGAAATCAAAATAAAAAGTAATCGGAAAATTATTAATGTTTGAAAATTGACAAAAGTCGTTCCACTTAGAAGTGCACTGTATTTATCGTTTTGATATTTGTAGGAAATTTATTTTCCAGCAAAAATTATAAAAATGTTTACTGACCTATCGAACGAGTTGCGCAACGCTTACGAGGAAAATATGATGTTAACGGAGAAATGCCAAGGGACCAAAATTTCAAAGCTCAGCGAGCCCTACAAGAACAATAAGTAATGAAATTTGTCTGTTTTTGTTCAATTTCGAGATAATCACGAAAAACCAAAAATCTGTCGTTTTGAGCCCGAATTTAAAGATATTGAGCCTAACGAATTTCTTCCCATCTATACATACCTAATTTGTTCGGTTAGCTGGACTTTGCCATTCATGTTATAACTTCGAGGGCGGACTGCAGGTTTATAGTAAAATAAAAATTAGGATGTACAAATCTGAAAACTACAGGTAATAATTAAACAAATTACAATTCTATCATTTTAATAACACGTTTCCCTCGCAATTTTCTACTAATTTATTTATACATTTTTGATACTGCACAAAAAAATTATATGCATTTCTTACGAAATGGATGTTTTGTTAACTTCACGTGACTCCAGTTCACGTTGTAGGTCTATAACCGCTTCGTTTTTCAGCTTGGCGAATAAATAGATAATTATATTTCATTTAAAACTTACATTGTTATGAAATCGTCTAATCTACCTCCAAAACGGCCATTTTAGGCGAATTAAAATTTTGTATTGTTTTTAACATTCCGGAAAATTTAATGGTATTGTAGTTCATATTTCTCAAATCCATGTTCTGTATATTCCCAAATCAATGAGAAAAGCAAAAATTTAAATACTTTTAGAAAAATTAAAATTTATTTGGTGTTACAGACGGGAAATTTTATTTAAATTGACTAAAAACGTATTCCATAGCACCAGAGTTGATCAAAAGACCATAGTTTCACTTTTTCCGCACTTGATCTTTTTCTAGAAAGTTGCAAAAAAACAATTTTAGCCTTATTAACTAAAGAGGTTTCAATTTGGACCATGCCTAACTTGACAGTTAGGTTTAAGCACGACTCACGAACACTTTAAAATGTCAGAGGCAAGAAAGAATGGTACAAATACTTTTTCATACCGTGACAGTTATAAAATAAGTGTGACTAGAAGTTTTATTTTCTATGGCAGCTAGCTCTGGTGTCTAACTATTAAATTATTTCAATGAATCTGAGTGATGCATGTGTCCAGTTTAGGTTACGTTAGGTTAAGTTTCTCGACAAAAATAGCATCTGTCACGCTTTCGAATTTTTCTTGGATAGAGTAAATCACTTGGCTTAGAAATGATATAAATACAGGAATCTTGGACCTTGCATGTTAGATAAGGACTATTATTATATGTGTAGTGTGTTTACACACTTACACACTACACAACGAGGATTGAACGAGGCTCTTTTTTCAGCTATCTTGCCTATTTAAACAAAATGAAGTAGCTATTGCATGTAACTTTCTCTGCTATTTGAAAAACAACTAAACTGAAAACAAATGAGCAATGTCATAAATATAGCATTTTTTTAATGAAATACTTTATTTTTTATTTAATTTTTTGAATCCTGATTTATTTTTACGTATGTAAAATAACACCTTTGAATGACATACAATTTAAGTGCTTCACTTTGGAATATGCAAATATTTTTAAAGCGATTACTTAATTTTCATTTGCAAGAAACAGATATACAAGATTATTAGAGATTTACTGGTAATCATTTATACACAGACGTAAAGGTTTTCTTTGAATTGTCAAATGTATTACTTATTACAGAGTACAGGGTAGGTATTTAAAAACAACCGCGAAATGGTCATCACTAATTCAATAAACAAAATTGAGTATCTCTTCCAGCGAGTATTTCATAGTACAGGATTAGAGACAATGTAAGAAGTATATGTATTACGATATTATATTTGACAACCAAACTAATCTATCTAGTGTGTATCATGTTTCAATTTAAAAGCATAAATATTTCTCTTAGGTAATTAGACCTTCATATTACCTGATAAAGTAAATCGGGTAATGTTATTAAAATAAGAAGTAATAATTCTAAAAAAAAACTGAATCAATGTCAGTATAATTTATAAAAAAAATATCAAGATATACGTAAACATGAGGATTCCAAATATTAAATTAAATAATATTAAATAAAAAATACCAACTCACTTGTTTTCGATTCATTGCTTTTTATTGGCATTTGCAGAGAAAGATACACGTAATTGCTATTGAGTTTTTTTTAAATATGTAAGATTAGAGCTAAAAAAAAAGATGTGTCCACTCCTCATTGAATGACCCTATACAGTATCCACCAGATTTACAAATATAAATTGTTGAAGTCGAATACAAAGTTGCAGTATCAAAATAAATAAGTTCTATTTTGTTTATATGCACTTTGAGATTTCAACAATAGAAATATAATCTAAATATTCGTTATGTATATACAATTTACTTATTATATCCCTTGGAAAAAACAACTATCTATTTTTTGTATGAAAACAAATATAACCATGATCACCCACTGGTTTATTTAAACTATATAGATTAGATTATCCCAAATCTAATTTTTGATTAAAACATATAAAACTATATTCTAAAAAAAAAGAAGACAAAGGAGACCTAAACAGTTTTCATCTGAATATAATCAGAATTAAAAAGTATGATATTGAGTGATAACATCCATATACAATGATTTATTAAATAGCCTATCAATCTGTCGGCTAACCAATAAGTCAATGTTCATTATATAACCACAATATATTAGTGGCTTCTCCACCGTTCAGTAGCTACGATGAAAAACTAATGGTGTGATCTTACAAGCTTTAGGTTCATTATTAGTATCGGATTAACAGGGTCTCAATTAATAGTTTCCTATATTTTCTAACCGTAAATAATCCGGCTATTCAATAGGCAGTTAAATGCATTAACAATAAATTGTATAAGTGCATTTCTAAAGGTACATTTAAAAAATATGTATGATATATACAAGGGTGTTCATTAATTAACGTCGCCCACTTCAGAGGAAGATTTGTTCGTGGAAATAACAATTAAGTTATATTTCATTCTAATGAATGAAAAACAAAATGAAATTATGTTATAAAGTAAAAATACCACTTACGGAATAATGGTTCATGAGTTTAGACCGTATCAAATTGGAATTATTTTCTGAAATTTCACTTGAGGTTTCACGAGGCATCTTCGGGGATCTTAACTGCATAATTAACATTTAGTGTTTTGATCTCTGAAGATGCCCTGTGTAATCGCAGGCAAAATGCCGGATAATAATTCCAATTTGACACGATCTCAACACGGGAACCATGATTCCAGCCGAAAATAGCTTTCATACTATGTTACTTTATTAAAAAGAACAACCCTTGGTACATTAGTTAACTGGCGCAGCAGGTACGTGTTGGTTTTCCATTTCAACGATATAATCGATAACCGAAAAATGTGTTATGACGTTGCCGGTGGTGCTGGAGACTGGAAAATTTTCCGAATATGTAAAAGATTCCCAGATTATGGTCCGCCTGGTGTAATACTGGTGGAAGTTTTCGATGGGAACCCAAACGATGTTAATTCATACAAACATATCTACTGGCCGTGCAATAACTTATTGATTTATTGTACTACTCAGATAACTCATAACATTTTCAAAGCATCTATGTTGTTTTGAATTCAATAATAGGCAAAATAGTATAAAATAGCCTAAAATACACCCTATGGCTTAGTTTTGTATACCACAGGGTTTAAGCTTGACTAAATATAACTTTGGTAGTTATAAAGCAATTATCAATTAATGGTAGGGTATTAAATATCTTAAATCTGTTATATTCCTGTATTAACTTTTATAAAACTATTCTTTCAGCAAAATATTTGAAAACCAAACATTTTAAACTTTAGATCTTAATGTTAAAACATTTTATAAGACTTAAGAGCACCGCTTGGTGCCTCTATAGAAAATACGCGGTCAGATATTTTAATGCAAGCCTTACAATTTTTACTCAAGAGTACAATATACACAATTTTAAAAATCTAACAAAACTTGGCCGTATAAAGTACTAGTTTTACGCATTCACAACCACACTGTAGTTCTTTTCTACCTAATTTCGCAAATAACTGAAATCATTTACTTATTTGATACACCTAATCTAAACAGACAGCAACAAAAATATTTTACCAATTCTCAAATTTTTTTGATAATATAGCAATACCGCAAACGTTTTTAAACCAAACCGACCTAAACACTTTCAAACATCCACGCCAATGTCAAGCATAGAAACCCCGGTATCTAAAATTAAAATAAAGATTTGCTCAGTGTGATCAATCGCTGTTTCAATGTTACGACCCAAAACATAATTAAACAATATGGATCTTAGACGTATACGTTCTAATACGTACCTACTTAGTGTGACTACTATAATCGCATGTTTATGTTTTTATAATCCCGTAGCTAGCCTTATTTTCATTGCTATATCTGCTTAAAGTTGGATGTTCTTTTTTATCCAGTATCGTCTTGTTAACACTTAAAACGCACTTTTGCCAACCAGGTGTCAATCATGTAAGAAAAAACAGTATCAATGTTATACATTTTTAAGCTCAAATAAATTATTCTAATTATTTAAACTACAAAGCGAACAACAAATAATGTCTCTTGCCACCCCCCGCATAATGCGATGTAGTTCTGCCACTCAGACGTACAAGGTTACAAATCCGATGGGAGAGAGCATTGATATTTTAAAAAAAGTAAGAAATATGAGGTTGTTTAGATCAATGCAAAGTTGCGCAATTTAAAGTCGAATAACATGTCATTGCTCATAAAGTTGGAAAACTGAGTCTACTTCCGAAGATATCCCTGAAAAATGGAAAAAACCTTATTTTACTTTTTATTTTCTTCATACTGCATTTCAAGAGATATTACAAAATAAATATTAATCCTTAAAGTCACTTTTCCTCCTCTATAAGATTTAAAATCCGACGTTTCGTCTTCGAGGTATGATCACCAACTTCATTTTTTAAAGACCTCTCAAAACCAATGATGTAATGCAGTCATCAATTTAGAGTATTTAAAATTATCCTTCGTAAATATGGCCAGATTTTGGTTTTCGGCCTCTCTCTAACTCTAAAAAAAATGAAGTACATGATGACGAAACGTCGGATTTAAATCTTGATGCATAATCTTGTAGAGGTCGAAAAGTGGCTCTAAAGATGTAAAATTTATTTCGTAAAATCTATTCAAATGCAGCCTGAAAAAAAAATAAAAAGAAAAATGACGATTTTCGGTTTTTTACGGATATCTACGGAAGTAATTGGAATTTTCAACGCCATATTATTCGACACTAAATTGCGTACTTTACTTTAATTTAACCTGCCTCTTATCTCTTACAGTTTTTGGGATGCCAATGCAATCCTATCGAATTTGTAGCACCCTGTATACGTTAAAAACAAATATTAATTAATAAAAATGTTTAAAGCTGAAACTTCTTTAAATATAGCTTATATTGTGGTAAGTTAGAAATTATTTTACTGCCATCATTTGGGTGGGGCCTAGCCCTGTCAGGAGCGGTCAAAACTTCCGCGCTGTTAAGCATATCATCAGCATTAATGCTTTTTTGTATTACATTCCACAACATGTTTAAAGTTAAACTTTTTTGCTTATAGTGAACACCATTCTAAATATAAAGAACAAACTATGCTAGTCCTCCATTGGTCAAGTTTTTGGCAGAAGCAATGGTACAACTTGGCGGCTTGCTTGAAGGCGATTTTCTTGCGATCGCAAGTCGGCAAATTATACCATTACCAAGACCATTACCTACTCCTTCCAAAGACTTGACTCATGGCAGGACTAGGAAGATTTATTTTTTACATTAGAACGGTGCTGACTATTCACAAAAAAATTCAGCTTTAAACATGTTAAGGAAAGTAGTGCAAAAAATCTGATAATAGCTTCATGATGCGGCAGCTTTGATAACTCCTGCCGAATCTAGACCCACCTAATGAGTGACAGCAAAATAATTTCATCACAATATAAGCTACTTATATGTAAAAAAATCAGCTTCAAACATTTTTATCAAATAACATTTTTTTTAAACTGTACAGGAGAGCTTTTTTTGATAATTTTATAGTTTAAATACTTTGAATAATAGCTTTGAGCTTTAAACATTTAGAACACTGATACTGTTTTTTCTAGCATAATTGAAAGGTTTTTACTAAGTAATGTCTCCGATAGTGCGACGGCAGGAACGTTGTTTGGGGTTAAGAAAGATAAAAATAGTAAATTATATAAAAACAATAAGCAGATTCCTCGAAAATTAGTGATGCTAGCTATCATACTATTACTTTAAGGTGTATTCAAAAGCACAAGGTAGTAGTCGTGACATAATTTAGACATTAACAATCTCTTTCCTAAATACTTTTGGAATACGGATATCCGATGTCAAGTCAAGCAGCTGGTTCATTAAAACCTATTATTTACTACTTACTATTTTCTAATAGTTATTATTTAAGAACTACAATCCCCTAACTTTAGAAATACAATTTCGAATCCATAGTTATGAGATTTTGACCAGATAGTTTTCGAAATGTACATATACTTAAAAAATCTTCTTGAAAAAGTATTACATAATCATTCAAAAAAAACTGTGATTTTAATGTTCACCAAATCAAAGTCCGAACAAATGATGTGGGTAAATATACAGGATCTGTTCAATTTTAGTTAACAATTGGTTTTTACAAATACAAAAATAGAAGTTTGTAAATTAAAAAAAAATGAAATTCAAATTGTTGCGAACTTAACCAAGGATTTTTTGATTATTTATCATATTTAATTCCAATTTGACGTTTCGACAGGTAGTTCCATGTCTTTTTCAAAAATGTTTTTTTTTTATTGTCTTATGAGACGTAAATTAAAAGGTCAATAACATCAAATAACATTAAAGCAAATTAAATACACCTAACACATTGTCATTTTGTCAAACAAATCCATACACAGCATTGGCGGCTCCTCCAGTAGGTCATATGGTCAATGACCCCCCAATAAATATTTCCAAACAGAAAATAATAAATAATTCATATTTTTTTAATTTCTTTTAAATTTGGAAATTCCTTCTATTATTCTAAGCGTGTAAACTCGTTGAATGTTCATACTGATTCTGCGTCAGTCGCACTATCGATGCCTTGCACAGCGATCTCCAAAGGTTTCGTGTCGTTGGACCACGAGGCTAGTTGGCAAATTTTGGGTCAACAGCCGCGCCGAGGAAACTTAAGCATTTCTGTCAGTTGATGCGTTTAACGTGAATCGTGTGATAGATTGTGGTTACCATTGCGTATTTTTATATAATTTATTTTATTTTTAAGACTTGTTTGTGATTTAAATTAATTGAAAAAAATTATGTTTTAAATAATGGAAGCCACAGTGGTTTAGAATCTTAAGACTTCAAAAGCCGCCCGTGAGCTGAACTTTGAGAAATGTGTCGACTTTAAGGCCAGATGTCGACCTTTGCCGGAAGGTAAAATTCGGCAGAAAAGTAAAGGCAAAAACAAAAAAGTAAATTGTTATTTTAGCAAAAATATGTACAATTTATGTGACTGGATATGTGATTACGAAGGAATAAGGGCATTGCATTGTTTCGTGTCTTTGATTTTTTTAAAGGACTCTGTGGTGTATAATATAATAATTAGGAAATTAGGTGTATGTATATATGTATGTATGTATGTATGTATGTATGTATATATGTATGTATGTATATATATATATATATATATATATATATATATATATATATATATATATATATATATATATATATATATATATATATATATATATATATATATATATATATATATATATATATATATATATATATATATATATATATATATATATATATATATATATATATATATATATATATATATATATATATATATATATATATATATATATATATATATATATATATATATATATATTGGCGCCCTTGAAAAGTTAACCATAAGCCGCCACTGATACACAGAACACCTATTGAAGTGGTGTTCTGTGTATGTATTTGCTCGACAAAATGATAATGCGCTACGTGTATTTAATTTGCTTTAATGTTATTTGATGTTATTGACCTTTTAATTTACGTCTCATGGAAAAATAAAAAAAAACATTTTTGAAAAAGACATGGAACTACCTGTCGAAACGTCAAATTGGAATTAAATATGACAAATAATTAAAAAATCCTTTTTAATTTATAAACGCGTATCCCAAGAAAAGAAATACCTAATACAATATATATTCGAAGGTTCAAGAAAAATATTTGCGAAACTATATATATATATAAATATATATATATATATATATATATATATATATATATATATATATATATATATATATATATATATATATATATATATATATATATATATATATATATATATAATTAAATAGTTAAATGGGTTTGCATTGTTAACTACTAAAATTTCCATGATGGAAATATTTTTAGAACAAAAAGAACAAAATCTTAGGATGTACAAGGAAGTTTTTACTTTTACAGAAAAGTACATGCTACCTTGTTTTCTTCTTTTTAGTCAGTAAATCTTTTACACGCGTCTCTAAGCAGTCGGATATTTCGTTTTTTTAAATGATCAATTTATGAGTATTAAAATAAAAGCTCGTGCAAGTCTAAATATACATATTTAATTATGATAAGCGGGAATAAATCGATAGCGAAACATGCAGAAAAAATTCCTGGTAAAGTAAATAACTTAAAATAAAATTCTTGACGCGATGTGACATTAATGGAATTTTAATTGTATAAAATCAATAAAGGTCTGTTTCATAGATAATTATACATACAGGTTAATTAATGTACGAGGTAGTTCACCACGGGTGTATCGTTAACGGCATAATAAACACGTAATTTTTAGAATAGTTACTAGTTATGTCCGCAATTAAAATGCGTATTTTTTATTTTAAAGAAATATGATACATACATGGTTTATTTACAGACAAGATCTTATTTCTTCCTGGGTGAAACTTTATTTATTATTTTGTTAGGGATAAGGCCACGTTGTCACGTTGTGCTGCTAATTTTCCACATGCTACGGTATTAAAAATAATCTAAGTATTTTACACTTCATCTCTACAATAGCGTTAACAGCTCACCAGACTAAACTTTGTTTTTAGAAATTTTGGGTATATAGATACATATAAATAGTAGAGACAATACAGGGGTAAAACCTGGAATCCCCCAAGAATCTTCATTCAAGACTGGGATCGCATATACCTAAGTAACAAGAGAAAAATTGTTTTACCATGTCAAATAAATTACTTCTAAAAAGCCGTTGAGTTGTTTTTAAACTAGAATTAAACATTAGTCACATTTTAAATTCTTATATAGACAACGGCTCGAATCCAAACGTTCTCTAATCAAAATCTAAAATATGACATGATGACTTGCGCAATCTAACGAAAATGATAATGAAGGGACAGGGCTATGTTTTTAAGGTAAGTGTAGCGGTCTTGATTTCAAAAATATATTATTATAAAGCTGTTGGTATTTCTAAATATAGGTATCCAGGACGAAGATAACCTTGTAACATTATTAGATTTCTTAGATTAAAAAGAAACCTACTTAATTTTGAATCCATTACTAAGCCCCAAAGCAAAAGTTGAATTCCACAATTTTTCATTTTCAGAACACTTACCCCAACCAATATTAATTTTTTACGTCTTTATACACCCTAAAAGCATCGAAGGTCTCCGCCCATGACCCCCAAAATCTAATCCCAGCGAGACTCTCCCGATTTTTGGTGAAATAAATCGGTTTGACTGTTTTTAAAATATCGTTCGCCAGAATTTTGTTTACATACACACATCCGTACAGACATCATAAATTTTTTTTCAAAAATATATTTTTCGGGGAGATCTAAAAAACAATTAAGCACTAATATTACAAAATATAACAAGAAACCTTTAAAAAAATTGACATTATATTAAAAAAAACAATTTTGTCAGGAATTCTACGTATAATTATACTAGATTCGTGTCATATAAAACACTTTATAGACATTTTCATATTTTTTTCAGATATTCAAACTTGAAAAGTGACAATTATTTGGGAAACTCTAATCATATGACGGTTCCAAATTAGCCTTACATTACATTTTTTCCCCCGACTTTTTTTCTTAAGCAGAATAACTTTTACTTCTGCTTATACCCAGAGTTGAAGCATGTAATAAGATAGAAATATATCATTCGTTTAGCCATAAGTCAAACTGTTTAGATTTTACAACCGTTCCCATATCTCAAACTTTACATTTTCAACTGTTTAAAAGTTGATGCTAAAACTTGACTGGCTTTTTTATATTAGGTTTGAAAAGGCTACAAAAATGCTCAAAAAAATTTAAAATGCTTCAACTATCACTAACAAATTCTTTTATTTGTTAAACAATAATACTTTATGGTGAAAAAATCCATTAGCATTTTTTTTAAAACCGTGTGTTCTTTCAACACATATTATTCCTTGCTCTACCTAATATAATACAGTGGAGGTAAAATTGAATTTAATCGTCCATTATGTTCGAATGGACAATGATCGGCATACTCAAAAAAGCGTTTCCAAGTAATTGCATATCATGCGCTACATATAAAACAAAGGCCACCAGCTACGAAATAATGC
Organism: Kuschelorhynchus macadamiae; assembly: GCA_030620095.1. Lineage (NCBI taxonomy): Eukaryota > Metazoa > Arthropoda > Insecta > Coleoptera > Curculionidae > Kuschelorhynchus > Kuschelorhynchus macadamiae. The sequence continues at coordinate 122,150 of JAUTXW010005231.1, forward strand.
GACGTTTAACTCAAAGTGTGAAAACTACAAATTGAATTTATGCAATTTCCCGGAATACGCTCATCCCGCTTAACAAGCATTAAACAATCTGGAGGCAAAACTTATAAAAATCGAATCGTTTCTCAGAATATATCTCCATGATAAAAAGAATATGAAATCACAAAATATATTTATATACAGCGTGTAACAAAAGTAAGGAAACGGGGAAATATTTCAGGTACCGCTTACCTGAATTTAATGAAAATGTGTACACTTACACGTACAAATTATGCTATATACAATAGCGAGTTCCGCATTGCTGCCAAGTTTACTGTTTTTCTATTATACATTTTTTTTATTTTAATGGACCACCCTATATTATATTACGTTTTTAAAATATGCGTAAAATCCTCAATACTATTTATTGAGGGCACTTTTTATGAAAGTCAACAGTTGTTGCGAAAACAAGAGTCTAATATCCATAATTTATTGTATAGTCAAAAGCAGTGTTATCGTGCGGGTCATACGATTTATCAACGACAAACTTTTTAAGTTTGTTTTTCTTTTATTACGTGTAGGCATATCCTTCGCATAAAATCCGGAAGATGAATTAGATAGACCTATGATATTTTCATATGAAAAAAGAGGATAAACATATAAATACCAGCAGTTGCAAAAATCTTTGAGCGATGTCACTTCAAAGTCAGATTGACAAGTCAGTGACAAAATGAGTAATAGAAAACAATTTTCGGGTCTTTTTGCACCCACAAGCGAAAAAAATGGTATTAAATCTAATAAAATATTATGAAAATCAAAATTCACCGGCCAATATCCAGGAGACAGTAGCAAAAGCTCTGGGAATCGGTATAAGGACTGTGCAGAAAATTTTGCATGAAAAAAAGCATACGGCAAACAACGGGAAAATGGACATGAGGTTTTACGACTGCCGCCATACCATCGTCAGTTTAACGCAATAGAATTAATATGGGCTGGTGCAAAATCATATTACGAAAAACACGTGAACGATGGTCTTACATCAGATGAAGTGCAAATTGTTTGGCAAGATTCATTAAATTATATTATGCCGGAGTACTGGAAGAAATCTGTGGAACATACGAAGAAATTAATATGGGATTGGTAGAATCGAGAACAAGTTCTAGAGGTCGAAATAGCACCAATGCTCATTGCGCCATTTGAGGACGACTCAGAAGATGAGGACTTTTTAAGTGATGATGATATTTTTTAGTCTATAATATTAAAAAGTTTCTGAAGGATTATGATAGTCTTTGACGTGTATAAATCATAAATTGCATTATGAATATCCATTTTTGCATTGTAACTTAAGTCTTTTGTCTTTGGATTTTTTCGTGTACATTTCTTAATCTTCTTCGGAAGTAAATTATGTTTTTTTTTCATGCACAAGTTTCTGTACATTCCTTATACCGAGCTTTTGCCACTGGCTCCTGGATGTTAGCCAGTGAATTTTAATTTAAAATTATTTTTATTAGATTTGACACCATTTTTTTGCTTACTGTATTTAGTACATTTGTAATTTTGTAGGCAATAAATAAATAATTATAGAATACTTGTTCCAATTTTAAAGCGTGTTTAAAATAAGTAAATTTTTTTATTAATTATAAGACAAAATTTGATATATAAAAATCGGTAAAATCGCTTTACCAGAATAAAAGAAAAAATAATTCACAATACAAATAAAACAAGTTTTTTTTTGCACAGGGGTGGCCCGCCTTTATATAAATGACACTGTATAAGTGGTTAGATTTTTAGGTCAAGCGGGGCTCATAATTTTTGGTGATTGATAAAAAATCTCTCTTTCATTAAATGGCTGTATAAACAGAACATATCCTGATTGTTCCACTGATTCGAATCGCCTTCCGACTTTATTAAGGCGCTTGCCATTTGGTGTATTTTTGTTTTTGCGAACGAAAAAATTTTGACCAAATACATATTTAGCGAATTTTCTTATCTAGTCCCTCAGCATTTAATATATAAAATAATATTAAGTGGCTATCTTAATAATATTGCGTAATATAATAAAAAAAACTATTTTCTTTCTCCCTGTATATTTGTAAATAGCCCATCGAGATTTAATAGCTCGATAAAAGAATCATACAACATTTTGGCATTCACTGTGTTTTCTGATTTGATTTATAATGTTGGTGACCTTTGGACCCGCACGATAAGACCGCATTCGACTTTATTAGAAGAAAATCCGCACCTCTCTACCAGAACATTAGGAAGAGAAAATGACGTCTTACACGTGACCGTAGACCGACTTCTAAAAACCGAAAAGTTTCATCTATACAAAATAACTTTGGTGCAAGAACTCTCTGAGGATGATCACGATAGGCGCTGGAATTTTGTGAAATCATGATGGAATGTTGCAATACCAATCTAAATTTTGTCAATCAAATTATTTTTTCTGATGAAATAACTTTTTTTTTGAAAAGAAAAGTTAAAAGATAAGACTTTTGGTATGGTATAAAGAGTGCTAAAATAATCGGCCGCTTCTTCATGGAAGACATATTAACTGGAGGAAGATATTTGAATCTTTTAAGGACCGAAATTATACCAGCTCTTGCAGAGCTATTTCCAAATAACCGCAAGTGTCTCACATTACCTGCTATATTAAGTATTTAAACTTAATTTTTTTTTAGTTAATGGTGCACCCAATGATGAAATATGGTTCAGACAATCTTTTTTTTGGAAGAGCGATTGGATGTAGGGGTACAATAGAGTGGCCACCTCGGTCTCCGGACATGACGTCCCTTGACTACTTTTTGTCAGGACACCTTAAAAATGTGGTGTCTAAAACTAAGCCCAATGACCTCGAGGTGCGCATAGAAATCGAATATCGACGAATCGATGAGGCTGGCTTTCATTTAATGTATTAAAAAAAATGTTTTCCCACAGTATTTGGCCTACTGTCAGGAAGTAAATGGACAACATTTTAAACACCTTACTTAGTTTTATTAATTTATTGTTTGTTGTATTAGGTATTTCTTTTTTGTATTTATTGTTTCCCTCGTTTTTTACAACCTACTGTTAAAGTTGAGCAGCTGTTTTCTCTTGCTAGTGTTTTGGTAGCAAGATGAGGTGATTTTTGTTGTTAATTTTACTTACGATAGATTTAGTTATTGGATCTCTGTAGGGTATTTGTCATTAAAAATGTTACAACATCTTGCAGGTTTCGCATTCTATCCCCATAACCCAGTATAATTAAAACTTCAAATTTTTTAAGTTTCAATTAAAGAATCCATTTTTGTAAATCAATAAAACTGACATTGTCAAACATATCAAGTAATCTTTTGTGTGCAGGTACTTTAATAAAAGGTAATATATTAAATTATGGATATTACACCCTTATTTTCGCAAAAACTGTTAACTTTCATAAAAAGTGCTCTTAATAAAAAGTATTGAGAATTTTACGCAGATTTTAAAAAGTATTATAACATAGGGTGGTCCATTAAAAAAAATCTTTTTATAATAGAAAAACAGTAAACTTGGCAGCAATGCGGAACTCGCTATTGGATCTGGCATGATTTCATATCTAAGTTTGTATATTTTCAATAAATTCAGGTAAGCGGACCTGACATAAATCGCCGTTTCCTTATTTTTGTTACACGCTGTATGTTGCGCTCTATGACAATATTCCTAATACAACTGATTAAAACAGACTTATTATATTAGAGTATTTTGCAAAGCTATAATGCAACTCTTGTAAAAACTCAAAAGATAAGATAAGGTTCAAATGAATTATTAATAATTATGACAGTCATTTATGCTTCCTTTCATTTGTCATTTTAATATTTTTTGTTTCATAATATTTATACTCTTTTTGGAGTCAAGGTATTGGGTAATTTAATTGTGTTCACTCCTTTGAATTTGTAAACCAACTCTCAAAACTGGAATTCATGTTGACTCGTCAGTTTTGATCTTTAGAAATAAATTACAATAAACTAGAATTTTCGAGTTCTTAGTAACGTAATATTTGGCGTCCCCTTGTGAAAGAAAAACTACAAAAGTGATCTATTCCAGTGTTTTGACTGTTGAAATTTTTCGGTTTATAAATGCAACAACTGTTTTGAAAAATAACTTTTGGCATATCAATTATCTGCTGGGATAAGTAAGAGGGAGCTAGTCGTACACTGCTTGGTAACCATTGTTTGCTAAACGAAATAAAATAGTTTTATTTTCTTTATTGACAAAATCCCATCCTTTGGACGAGAGCAAATTTTACCTACATCATTTAAATTAAACTAATATTAATAGAAACTGTGTCCAGTGAGTGTGACGGATACCATAGTCTGAAATTGCCATAAAAAACGATTAAGTTAAGTAATTTTTAAATGACTGTTTTTTGAGAAATGATTCGTATAATATAAAGTATCGAAAAAAGAATGTCAACCCTTTCTGCTAGAACAAAGGAGGTACCAGTCGTAGTCAAAGTTGCATTTTTCAACCTATTATTTATGCCGCACAATTTGAAGGGGTCTGCAAATTTTATATCTTTATCTTTACGACAAAAAACAGAGAAAATTGACAAAAGCATTGTAAAAATATATTTTTTTAATATAAGAGAAGTTTAGCAATAATAATTATTGCTTGTTACAATAAAAATCAATTCACACCAGTATCGCTCAAAACTGCATAAGTTTGAGATTCCCGAAGAAAATACTAAATCATCTTATGCAACCTTAACGCCTTTAATAATATGAAAATTAAATTAGCAATTTAAAACACGCTTAATGAGTCAGGAAACTATTTATATTTTAATATATAACCGTTTTCTATCTTCAAAGCGATAAAAACTGTTATTTACATCGTGTAACGTCGCATTTTGATTTAAATCGAAAACTCATGAAATGGCGATTAACATCGATAATAAAACGGATATACCTGGGGAATAGGGAATATACTGTAGTTTTTAGTTTGACCATAAATGGTTAACTCTTTAAAGTACTTAACCCTGGTTAGGTTATAATATGTTTCTTCTATCATATATTTGACTGTAGTGTTGGGAATCATCCTATAGTGAGCATATTAAGTAAAAATAAAAATGACGTAATACCACCATTTTAAATCTTTTTGTGCGAAAGACAGTTGTGACAGACAATGTAAAATATTAGAGGCAAAAGTCTTAAAATTCGATCAAACCTCTACATATGTATACTCAGAATTTAAATTAACATTTGCTTATTTCGTGTTTAAGATTCGAATATAAATCAAAACCTATTTTTTTAAGAAATATTAGGTATAATCTGCTCTACACAAAAACTATCACAAATTGGTAAAGTATATTTTACCAACAGTAACTAAAACTTATCTTAGCATCAAAATATTTATTAATTAAAAGCCAAGAAAAAACAAAACTCGAGCACTCAATGTTGTGCACAAAAAAGCAAAAAAAAAAATATATATATATATATATATATATATATATATATATATATATATATATATATATATATATATATATATATATATATATATATATATATATATATATATATATATATATATATATATATATATATATATATATATATATATAATTCTTCTTGGGTATCTGCTTCTGTAGCATATACCGAAACACTATAGTCATTTCATAAATGTTTTAATTAATTGAGGTTTCGGCTACTTCATCCTTTCTCAAAATTACATATTAAACTAAAAAGGACAGTTTTTATGTTTAAATTGTCTCAAAATTTCACAAAAAATTGCAATTTTTAAGTCGTGTTTATTTCCAAAAACGTAACCTTACCTCTAAAGGTAATATTTTTGGTATGCATACAAGAAAAATGGATTGTATGTTGCACCTTAATTGTTAACACAACTCTTACCATTCCAGGCGGTGGTACAGAGGTATACGGAGCCGTCACACAGAAAAGATGTTTAATAAAAAATTTTTTCATGTTTTTCGATTTTGTATATATGGAATTTCTTTATTTTGTCGTTTGTTAATTTTGATGGATAACAATTTTTTCCTAGTATCGTATAATATAGTTTTCATAGCTTCTTGAGTGCCAAACCTACAACCACAGATTTTTTTTTGGGATGAGGGGTGATTAGAATAATAGTTTAAATATCTTCCTGACCATGTACTTTTAGTAGACCATTCGCTTTTTAAAGTTGATTGTTCGTGGTGTATTGTCATGTTGAGGAAGTTAATTGTACCGTTTACCTCAACTTCAATAGTCAATTTTAGTTTTTCGTGGTAACTATGGAATCTCCCTAAAATTGTTTCATCGTCTTTAGGTATGGCAGTAAGGCAATGGTCTACGTATCTATAAACGAATGGGATTTCAAACTCAGTAGGATACTATTTTCCAAATCTTCCAATTGAGCAGTGACACTCGAAATGCATGAACCCACAGCACAGCCATTTACCTGTTTGTAAAAGATGTTGTTAAAATTAAGATGTCGAGTTTAAAGCTACAGTTATATAACTTCTATGAAATCATTTAGGGGGATGTCTGTAAACTTTTTTATTTCATTTAATTTTTTTTTCGATTATTTTTATGGCAAGATCGGTTGGAACGTATGTACAATAATACCACATCTAATGCTACGGTAATGTAGTTTATTGGAATGATTATATTTTTAATTTTGTTTTTAAAATACTAAGAATCTTTTAGATTCGATTCGTTTTTATTTGCGACATTACTTAATATATTTTTAAAATTTTTTGTCAGAGTAGCCAGAGGTGACAGTACGCATATTACGATTGGTATCGTGGGAATACCAGTTTTGTAGAGTTTCGGCGTTTTTGGTGAGATAGAATTATTTATAATAAGATCTTCTGCTATTTTTGTTGAAATGTAGTTTTTAATTTTCTATTCCTTTATAAGGTTATAATTTTTCTTTTGATATATGTTTGTAGGATCCATTCTTATATGTGTTTTCATCACATAAAAGTTTAAGCATTTTAGTTTCGTAGGTCTCAAAGATCATAATTACAGTTTTGTCTATTTATCGGATTGCAGGCCTTTTAATTTTGGATGTTTTCTAAGGATGTTTGTTGTTGTAAAATACAAGAAAACAGCATTTTATAAAAAGATGTTTATATAATAAGTTATTTTTATTGTTATTTACCGTTAGTTAAATTTAGTTATCATATTACAACAAGATGTCCTCACCTCATTCTTAGATTCAGTTGTAAAAATTTGTATGTTAGTTATGAATTTTGCAATAAATGGGATTGGGATGTCTTTTTGTTAATTAATAGGCACAGCAAAATTTGGTTCTAGGCTGAGAAATTCTGTTATTCAATTCAAAATATAAAAAAGTTTTTCATATTTTGTATTTTGATCATTGAGAAATTTGTAGCAAATCATTCATTATTCACAAAGAGACCTGATTCTAAGTTAAACAGTAAACAGACGCTATATCTCGGTCTCAGTCAAAGTTTATAACATAAAACTGGTAACACGTGTTTCGCCCGGTCAAGTATCATCAGACCTATCAGAAAAACATATCCTAATTACTAACTAGAAGACTTTAAATTAAATAAATAAATAGTACACGTCACACATGCAACGTTAAAACAGTAAACAAACAATCACATTACATAGTTCGACGAATACTGAGAGGTTGAAACCAACTGTAGTAACCAGTGGTACCACGTGTTGTTTAATTTAATTTAAAGGTACTATTTATTTATTTAATTTAAAGGCTTTTAGTTAGTAATTAGGATATGTTTTTCTGATAGATCTGATGATGTCCGACCGGGCGAAGCAGGTGTAACCAGTTTTATGTTATTATAAACTATGACTGAGACCGAGACTTAGCGTCTGTTTACTGTTTAATTAAGAAATTTGTCTAAACTCTCATTAGAAATAAGATTAGCCAATTTTTCTTTTGAGATTGAGTTAAGAGATATTAGCTTCTAAGCGTATAATATTAATTAAGATATTGTGACTGAAATAAGTAAGTTCAATGTACTCACTGTAATTTTTTCTAGAATGTTCTAAAAATTTCTGATTAAAGGTATTTGAAAAAATTATATGATTTGTTTTGGCACTTTTGTGTAAAAAGTATATGATTGGTTTTACCTCAATTGGTTTTGGAAGATTTGGAAAATAGTATCCTACCAAATATTGACTTTGAAATCCCATTCTTTTACAGATACATAGACGATTGCCTCAATATCAGACCTAAAGTTCATGAAACCTTATGTTTAAATAGATTCCATAGTCTCCTCGAAAAACTAAAATTTACTATTGAGGTTGAGGAAAAATATACCACGAACAACCAACTTTAAAAATCGAGTGGTATACTAAAACCACATGATCAGGAAGATATTTGAACTACTTTTCTAATCACCCCTCGTCCCAAGAAAAATCTGTGGTTATAAATTTGGCAGACAGAAAATCAAACTATCTGACGAAACTTTTTGTCAAAAAGCTATAAAAAAAGCTAAAACTATACTAGGACCAAATGGTTATCATCAAAATTAACAAATAGAATTTTGGCAACTCGTCTAAATATTTTTAACAAAATAACGGAAATTAACAAAAGACAAAGTAAACAAATTCATATCCCTTCCATATATACAAAATCTTTCTAAAAACATGAAAAAGTATTTTATTAAACATAAAATTAAAACTCCCAACTTACTTAGAGTAAATTGAAATCAGAAACACCAAAAAATAACTGGTCAATATTTGGGTAGCAGGCAAAACGGTCACAAATATGATAAAACCAACGAGACGGCTCTCACTAAACATGAAAGTTAATTTCAACATAAGTTTAACTATCAGAACACCAAAATCCTCAAAACCGAATCAAATAAACAAAAAAAGGGAAATTCTAGATATATATATATATATATATATATATATATATATATATATATATATATATATATATATATATATTAAAAAAGAACCACACTGGATTAAGGATAAAACAGACATCAAAAATCTTAGCAAAATATATACCAACATTCTGTAGTTCTGTAAAATACGTTTTAATTTTGGGAAGATATACTATACTATGTTCCAAAATTATTACAATAATAATTTTTTGATTTCTGAAGCTCTGACAAGTGGAAAATACATGCCTTTGGACCACCACCTGGTATGATAACAGTTGTGTTAAAAGGTCAGGTGCAACATAAAATCCATTTTTCTTGTATGCTTACGAAAAATATTACCCTTATAAATAAGGTTACCTTTTTGGAAGTAAACACGACTTAAAACTTACAATGGTTTGTGAAATTTTAACAATTAATGTAGTCATTGTGTTTTTTGTCAAAATGTGTCAGGTCTATGTTTCTGTTTTAGGTAAGTGATTTAAAAAAATAACTTTGAGACATTTTAAACATAAAAACTGTTCTTTTTAGTTCTATATGTAATTATGAAAAAAGGCTTACGTAGCCCAAACGAGAATTAATTAAAACATTTATTTTTGATTCAAAAACATTTTATTGTCATGAAAAAAGATTAATTAACATTATTTTATACTTTACCAAATATATTTATTATTACTTTAAATTTTAATTAATTAATATTCGAGCAAAATCTGTATTCTTTATATTTTTTATGTTAAATAAGACAAACTAATTTGTAAAGCAAAAAATTAAGTATATTTTTAACGTACCCGAGACTTCAATGTCTTGTATCTTTCTTAAAACACTACTTCATTTAATCTGTAATACGAAAACGAAAATGGCGTTTCTTTGTCTTATATGATAATCGTTTACAAGGGCTTTAGATTAAGCAAATGACAATATGCTGGATATGTGAAAATGCCTTTCTAGATATGTATAACAAAATTGACTAATAATTTTGCAAAAATTAGAAAACAATTTTTTTTATTAATTATTTGGTAGACCATATAACCTTCGCGTACCTAGTTAGGAGGAAATTTTCTCTTTTTTGCTGTTTAACTTTATTCAAATTTTATTTTTATTATGTGAAATATATTTAAACAAATTTTCGAGATGAAGTTCAATTTTAGATTAAGAGGTTAAATGTTACTTTTGGTAATTTATTATAAAGGATGTATATACTAAAATACAAAAATCTATAAATTAAGAAATATTCCGTTCAATACCATTACAGAGCCACTCCTGTATGCATGAACTTCTTAAACATATCTATGGTTTACCCTAGTATTCCGAGGCCTCCACAGACTCGTACCGAGTTTATGTTATGTTATCATATAGTTCCATTCTAGTCACAGTTAAGCTAAAAATTTATAGGTTTTTGTATTTATTTCCATATAATGAAGTGACAAAGTACAATTCAACATGTCAAACATAAGATTAAATAGATCTCAGTAATAAAATCCAAAATTTCAAAATAAAAGGTAAAATGTTTAATTTCTGTTAGAGTGTTTTCGTTTTAGCTATATAAAAGTGCTATCTAAAAGAAAATGTTATTGTTTTCCAATTTTCACAAAAACACAAGATAATTAATTTTGTTACATGTGCAGATACATTTTCACACACTCTATATATTGAGTCTCGTATATCTAAAGCTGGGATTAGTTTATTTAAACCTCCTGTAGGTATAGAATATATTTAATAAGCGAGTTTTTTGAACTGTTAACCCTCATGATGAAGTTGGATAAAAAATTACGAATTTTTGTTCCTTCACATGTGGAACTTTTTTTAAATAACTGCCCTAAGTAAAATGTGAGTTTGCAAAAAGTTTTTGTTCAAATAACAAAAAAGGTTGTCACGTGATTTATTTTAACTGCTGCTTTTCTGTCTTGAAATATTTTTTGGATTTCATTTTCAGGGACATATTTCATTGTCCTAGGAACACCCTGTATAATTGGAAAAAGTCTTTAAATACAAAATAATAAAATAAATTTGACGTATTTCACTGTTTTCTAAGCATGCTGAATGCTTTTGAATTTTTTTATTTTCAGGTGTCGGTTTCATTCTGCTATGGCTACCATGTATAATTGAAAAAATAACTTTTTATATACAAAAAATAAAATAAGTTTGTCGTGTATCACTGTTTTCTAAGCAAGACAAAAAGATATATATATATATATATATATATATATATATATATATATATATATATATTTATATATATATTTCAGAATTTTTTTTTTCGTATCCGGGGGGCTGCCTCCTTCCTTTAGGGTTACCCTGTATACTGTCAAAAATTATCTTGTTTACAAAAAATAAAAAAAATTTGGCGTATTTACTATTTTTGCAAATATTATATATTTTTAAAATATATTATCGGAGAAACAAAACATTAAGTATCTACGCCAATGATTTCTATTTTTTTAATGTTTTTACATATGTTTCGATACATAATATAAACAATATTATCTAAACAAGCATAAGAAATGATGTCATTTACATTAAGTTTTTATAGACACATAGTAGTTATACAAATACTTTCATCCGATCGGCGCAATGATGAGTCCCGATAGGATGAAAGTATTTGTACAACTATTATGTGTCTATAAAAACTTAAGGTAAATGACATAATTTCTTATGCTTGTTTAAATAATATTGTGTATATTATGTATCGAAACATTCCGTCGACAGACTAGTCTACATGTTGAGGTATGTAATTTTATTAAATATTTGCTTCAATTAATTTAAAGTTAAATATTTTTATTCAGTTGCGAAAAAGCAAAAAAGGTTTTTGTTTGTCAACTGAAAACTTATCCCGTTTTTCAGAAAATATGATTACTGGGAAGAACTGTGAAAAATATGAAATTTAGCGATCAAAACAAAAAAAACCTTCACATACATCGCAGATCATCTTAATGGCGATCTGTTTGGGCGAGAATTCACGAGTTGCCCCTATGTAAGCACAACTATAAGGTTTTGTATCTAATATATTTTTTATAGTTTACATTTATGTGTATTGCGATAATTTCGTATAATATTTTAACTCCATTAGATTTTTTATTTTAAGTTTTAAGAAAACATTTTTTAAGGATCGTAGTATAGTCAAATTTGTAGTTTAGAATTTTTTATGTACGTCTGATGTATATGTCGGTCCGTCGGCGTCGCTCGAGTGGAGCCTGTCTCCATTCGAACCCGGAACAGGAAGATATGAAAATGCCTAGTGCCGTTCTTTTCAGAGCAAGAGTAGTGAACAGAATTATACCCGGAAAACATCGCATTTTTCTATACCTAGAAGATTAAAAATCAAAACAACATCAAAAGCGACACTATATAAGAATCTGTTTTGATTTATTTCTAATAGGTGTGGTTCTGGCAACATAAAAAATATTAAAAATATACAATTAGTCATGTTCTGATGAGAAATACGGTGATCCGCTGATTATAGACACAAAATAGATAAATAAATTGTGAAAATCTTTTCTTTGTATTTCGTGCAAATCAATTAATTAAAAACGTAGCAAAGCGCTTTCGGCTTTCGCCATCATCAGTGACCTGAAAGGAAGGAAATCACTTTCTTTAGTTTTCGATAAGTATTTTATGAATGTAATGTCAATGTCAACAATTTAACATGTAACTTACAATTTAAATGTTTACTGTTTTTAACTGTTTGTGGTACTATATGGATTTACTTCCTGTGCACACTTGACTAAGTAAGTAGATCACTTATTGAATTATTATTACAGATTGCTTCTTAATACAAATTATCTTCATAATTACTCTCTTTTACATAGTTTCTTTGTCCTTATTCAATTTTGCTTCTACATTAGTAACTCTCTTCATAAAATACTTATCGAAAACTAAAGAAAGTGATTTCCTTCCTTTCAGGTGGCACTGATGATGGCGAAAGCCGAAAGCGCTTTGCTACGTTTTTAATAAATTGATTTGCACGAAATACAAAGAAAAGATTTTCACAATTTATTTACCTCTACGTGCACACAGCCCTTCCCCTTTCACAAAATAGATATTTGTTACTTTTCCACTAGAGTACTGGTATAAAGTACCAAAATTCCTTGACGTTGTTTTCTACTAGAAAAACGACACACGCCTTAACAAAATCAACAACTCGAGAAATAATTTTGCAGAGAAAATTTTTCCCTTGTAAACAATCGGAAAAAAAATACCACATTTATTTTAAATATGCTCGGCTGTAGTGGTTTGTTGGGTTTTCTTAAGGAGATAGTAAAGTTCATTCTCAAGTGCAATAAGTGTAAGAGGCCAACAAAATTGCTAAAAACTCAGGAATGCGTCAAATTCAAATCTAAAAATTCTTTAAAAAATAATTAAAGATATTTAGAATAAAAATTACTCTTTATAAATCGTTTTTTCTCCTAATTTTTAGATTTTAGATAATTAAAAATTACCCTCTTATTACAAAATTAGATATCAAGTTTTTAATGTTATTATTATATCGTCTGTTAACAAATTAGGAATAGTTTTTCTAACTTTTATATTACTTAAGAAGAAACGAGAGACAAGATGAGAGAGGGTATCTGCATTATCGGCGAAACGAGAGGGCACTTTTCCCTTGTGCTACGACGGAAAAGTGCTCCTCTCGTCTTCGTCTCGCGGCACCACTAACTGAGTGAACGGAATACGCAAGAAAATTCTACAAGAATATAGTTAAAGGTTCGAGAAACTTATCATCCTAATATTATATATATATATATATATATATATATATATATATATATATATATATATATATATATATATATATATATATATATATATATATATATATATATACATAATATATAAAATAGAAAATATATAACGCGGCAAGAACTAGTATATAGTAGAAAATGGATTCTTTGGGATGCGCTAGAGCAATGGAATTTGGCTAACCATACACACGTGTTTCTGAGTTAAGGTCTTCATCAGTACAGTCAACTAGTTGAAAGACGAGTACAACTAGCGCCAAAATGAATACTCAAAACAATACCAGAGGCGAAGATTTCGAGTGAAAAATATATGTTGATTGTCTGTTGATTCTTAGTCCGCATAGAGATAGTCCGATTAGAGTCTCTATTTGGACGAGGGAGCAAAAGCTTCGAAAATGCCAAATGTGATTTTGGCGAAATGTCAGCAAAACTGTTCTTTCCAGAACGACAATAGTGAACGAATGTCCAGGATGTCCAAATTTCGATGCTTTTATGGGGTATCTCGGCTATTTGAAAAGATAGAGACTTGCGGTTTTCGCAACACTATGCTCGATTTTTGTGAAACTAAAGATGCCGTAAACAAAAATTTCCCAGCCCGCTTCGTTTCTGAGATACAGGGTGATTTTGAAAATACTGCATTTTGGGACCCCCCTCGTAGCTTGCCTACCGTTTGAGATATCAAAAAGGAAAAAACTGCTTATTACGCAGTTTTTTACGTAGAATCCAGTGGCGTACTCATATTTTTTATCACCTACCTACCAGTTTTGAGTTATTTATCAATATTATGTTTTTTTAAATCTGTATATTTGGTTGGTTTGGTTGACAGTTCGATGGGTTTTTTTTTAGCTTTTCAAATATATATAATTTGTGGTATTTATTTTAAAAAACAACCCCAAAAATCAAAGCGGCCATGGATAAACAAAAAATAAACAATTGTATATGAATTGTTTATTAGCTGTCAAGTTTTGATAAGTAATATATTGTTGAGTTTTTACCTCGCTATCTTACATTTTTTAATATTTATTTACTCATTTATTTATTTCCCATTTATATTTTCTTTATTGCTAAAAATGGCTGAAAGGCGAAGTTATGAAAATTTTGAAAAGTATGATATGTTAGTTTGTTACAAACAGTCAAATGGTCAAATGAAAATAATGTTGAGGCTGCCGCCCTTTATTATAACAGGTATGTAGGTATCTAGTTAACTGGTAGTTAGTAAAATCTATTATAAAGCGTGGTAGGTATATTTATTCGAAGGGGTAGGTGTTTTACCTCTGGGTATTTAAATTAATTTTCCACGGATGCCATTGTCCTAACTATCGTTTTTCTGATAATTATTAAGAGAACAATTAGGATCTAAAAGATGAAAATAATTTTAGGTATCCTGAGCGAAGACAGCCTTTTGCCACAATATTTTCAAGACTGAAAAAAAATTTGAATAATTATGGAGCGTTTATTCAGCCACGACCAAAATCATATAATAAAGAAAATCGCGAAAATGATGAAATCACCGTAGTGGCCTATGTCGAGGCGAACCCTTCAGTTTCATGTAGAGCTATTAAACTAGAGTCGGTGTTATTAAGTCTAGAGCACAGAGAATATTAAAGAAATACAAATTTTTTCCGTACAAAGTAAACATAGTGCAGCATTTGCACCCTGGCGATGCCGAACGTCGATTAAATTTTTGCAATTGGTTCCAACTAAAAGTTAAAGAAAATGTAAATTTTGCAAGAATGGTTATATGGTCTGATGAAGCACACTTCTCAAGTGTTGGTATTTTCAATCGACAAAATACCAGATACTGGCATCAGGAAAATATACATTCAGTATTTGAGCGGGAGCAACAAGGTTGATTTGGCTTTAGTGTTGCATGCTACATTTTGGGCACACAACTCGTTTATCGAATATATGAAGGAGGTCTCTCAGGGGTTTGTTACCTAGAAATATTGCAGGAGGTAATACCGGAGTTGTTGGATAACGTTCCTCTGGCGCATTTAGATAATATCTTCTTTCAGCAAGATGGCGCACCTGCACATAATTCTAATTTAGAACGCCCGTTTTTGGAAAATCAATTTCCTCAAAAGTGGATAGACACTAATGGACCAATAAGGTGGCCAGCGCGGTCTCCCGATCTTTCGGTGCTAGATTTTTTCGTATAGGGCTATATACAAGATAAGGTCTATAAAACACGCCACCGAACAATGGAAGAACTGCGCGAAGCTACCGAAACAGCATTTCGAGATTTACAACGACAATCAATCATATTATGCTTTTAATGGAATTTCAAAACTGACTGAATTATGTGTTAGAGTAAACGGAAATCATTGTCAGCAATTCTTGTAAATAATAAATAAGAAGTAAACTAAACCATTAAGTATTTGTTTTGCTAAAGCTATTAAAGCTATATTTTAAAAAGCTTATGTTGAATTGTTATGTTAACATTGTTCAATTTAAATGGTTAAGTTGTCGAAATGTTATGTCGAAATTGTTAAATTTAAATGGTTGAAATGTTGAATTGATTTGTTATAAACTTACTACTTGTTTTTGATGTTTTCCTAAAATTGTTATTGATGTTTGGTAATATATTTATATTACTTAAGAGTTTAGTATAAAATCTTAATTGAAACTCCAATTTAAGATATCTATCTAAGTGGATCTAGGTAGTGGAATAGATACAGCAAATGTTTTTCATAACTATCTGGGATATTTTAGAAAAAAAATGCAAATTTTAGGCCAACGGATACAGATAAATACCACAAATTATATATTTAAAAAGCTAAAAACCCTATCGAACTGCCAACCAATATACAGGGTGTCCCATTTAAAAAAATGGTAGGTGATAAAAAAAATCTAGATACTGGATTCTACGTAACAAACTGCGTAATAAGCAGTTTTTATCTTTTTGATATCTCAAACGGTAAGCGAGCTACGAGGGGGGTCCCAAATGCAGTATTTTTAAAAGCACCCTGTATCTGAGAAACAAAGCGGGCTAGGAAATTTTTGTTTACGGCGTCTTTTGTTTCACAAACATCGAGCACAGTGTTGCGAAAACCGTAAGTCTCTATCTTTTCAAATAACCGAGATACCCAGCAAAAGCATCGAAATTTGGACACCCTGTACACCCGGATTGAATGAAGTGAATGACTATCACAAGAGATCTCTTTGTCCAAGAGTCCTAGGCGTAATTTCGAAATATCATTCTCTTTTTCGAAATATTATATTAAAAAAATTATATATTGCATTCATGAACGGAGGATATAACATCAAATAACTCCCAAAGAATGCAAAACACTTGGAAAATGCAGGAGGGCAAAAAATTAATGGAAATAACAGGTATATTAATTACCTATAATAAGTCTTAAGCATAAATTATCTAGTAGATTAAGTGTAAAATTAATTTTATTTTGTAATAGCACTAAAAATTAGCAGCGCAAATTTTCTAGCCATTAATTAAATTAGCAAGCGTCAAACATTTTAAATTATATGTATTAAGTAGGTAAATAGAATTCAACTTTAATACAGTGTAATTAAAAAACGAAGCATTCTAGAGCACATACAGGTTCCTATAAGTTTATGTATTGTAGAGATTTTTATTATAGCCATAATAACACACTCTTAATAGAAACCAGGTATCCAATCTACACTCTGGGATAAATTAAAGGAGATAACTTTGTCTATTCAAATAAATTTTATCAAGTTTAGAAATTACGGCGGGTCGGACTTTTTCTTGACAATTTTTTTGACTTTTGTAGAAAAACCGCCTTTTTGATTTTTTTTAATAAAAGTCTCGGCATAAGTATAGTATAGTAAAAAAAATAGCGGCTTCTGCTGGTGCAATCGGAACAAAAAAAAAGCAATTTATTCATTATAAATTTTTTGTTCTGTTTCGGTTCATGATATTGGATTCGTACCAATATTTGACCAATTTCTATCTATGTCATAGTTAATTTTTTGGCATGATTTAAAATAAATCGAATAAGTAGTTTTTGCATTCTTTAAAACTGCCATTTTGTACTGACATGTTGAATTCGTACCAGTTAGTCCCTATATCACGTTCAATTTTGATGCAAGTTTTGAAGTCAACTGCATAAGAAGATTTTTTAGTAATTTTATTTGGCCGCCATTTTGTTTCGTGGTCTTTTTTCCGTCCGATTTCAAGTGTTGAATCTATATTTACCGGTCATTAACGATATTTACCAACTGCATTCAAGCGGTTTTGGTCCCTCCGTTATGACATCATTAACTAGCCTTCATTACGAAATTATTTGACATTTCAATAACCCGTAAATACCGTGCTCGGGAGGTAGATTATTGTATTATTCATCTTTTTCTAAATTCTAATGTCATAATCAAGACGCTAGTTTAACCCAATTTTGTTATTTATCGTTAATTATCTTTTCAGTAATTTTTTCTCATAATTGTTAAATAAAAAATGTCTTCTGATTTCGTATTTGTGTGATGTTTAGTCACTATGGAGGCAGTGCCGGAACGGTATCAAATAAATTAAACTTTGAAGGCCAAGACTAGAAAGTTATTGTTGAGGACTTGAAAGCGGCCACTCTACTTTTAAATGCCAGGATCATTGTTTAATAAATTTTTGCAGAATCAGCAACAATTCATCATTAAACATAAATAAATCCTATATAGACATTATGAAAAAATTCTCGTTCATATTTACAATTAATTAAAAGTAAACGAAACAGCAAAAGAACTTTCACAACGGCTAATCCATGGTTAATCTAACACATTCACGCTTTCTGGTTACTGTCAGTTGGAGAAAACCGGCATGTCGAGAGCTATAACCAAAGCTTGAAATCGCTCTTTAATTCGCACCACAATTTTATCAGTTTATCTATATATCACACTTAATGCTTGCTCAAAATTCTAAATTAATCTAATAAGTTGCTTTTCATTTTTTTAAATAATTTATTAGGTCGCTATTTTGATTTGCTTTCTTGGATTCGTACCAAAATATTACAGGTTGATTCCTATGTAACCCTTGATTTTTTTGCAAAATTTGAGGCAAATTGGATAATTTGTTTTTAGTAATAATATTTTCGGCATTTCACAAGTTCGCCATTTTGATCCCCCATATTTTTATCAAAATATTAGCAGCTAATTCCCACATAACCCTTAATTTTTTACTAAAATTTAGCTACGCCGCGAACTAACATACAGACACACAGATAGACCGACAGACAGGTCAATGGAATTGAGAAAACATAATTTTTGGCATCTAGGGATGCGTAGGGAAAAGTAAAGATATGTAAAAACTGATTACAAACATCTCAAGTAGCCGCCATCATGAATTCGAACCACAGTTTTACCAGTTCCTCTCTATACCACAATTAATTCTCGCACAAATCTTAATCAACCTATTAAGTAGTTTTTTCAGACCGAATATTTAAATATTTTATTAAACCGTCATTTTGTTTTGCCATCTTTGATGTGTACCAACATTTCACGAGTTAATAACTACGTAATACTCAATTTTTGTGCAAAATTTAAGGTAAATTGGATAAGTTGCTTTTTAGTAATAATTTTTTTAACATTTGAGTAACCGCTATTTTGTTTCAACATATTGGTTTTTTAACAAAATGTTACCAGGTTATCCCCATGTGACTTGCAATTGTTGACCAAAATTCGAAAACAATGAGGTAAGTATTTTTTAGCTATGATTTCGACAAAATTTTTGTTTAATATATATTTTTGTAATTAAATGTATAGAAAAAGCAATTATATTCAAAAGAAAATGAAATAATATATTATTTTTAAACAAAGAATTATGATTATTAATATTTTGTTTTTTAAAAATCTATTAAATAACTAATGATATTTATTTTTAGAAAATGTTATTTAAATAATATATACATTTTTTATTTAAAAATAAAATATCATTAATTGCAATTAATTTTTATGTTCAGAAATAAGCTTTTGAAATTATATTGGTTTTCCTTTCGAATAAAATAAATGTTTCTCTACATTTAATTACAAAAATAGTTAATTAAAACAAATTTTGTTAAAATTTATGTTTTTTTTTAAATTAAGACATTAAAAAGAAAAAAAAAACATTTAAAAAAATAAAACCTTTGTTTTGATTTGATTGATTCCACTGAGTGTACTCAGATAAAAGTTGATGAAAACAAATGCACTTTGTACTGGTACAGAAAAATTATTATTTTGTAAGTCGGCTAGTTGTATACAGCACACGGTATTCATGGCGGCTTGAATGTTAAAGACTAAAGAATACAACCGGCGTGAATCTGAAAGATTCATATCAGCACTAACTACCCATCCAAATGTTCCCGTCTTTATTGTTAATTATATTTTATTTTTCGTGTTCCATTATTATTCTGAAAATATGTTGTTATTGTTTAATTGTATACACAACTAAAATGTTCACATATAACTAACTGTATTTTATTTTATTGTATCTACTTATTTACTTCATGTAAGACTGACAAATTCCATTCATAGAAATTTATAAGGATGGTGTACAAATGGATATAAACTGTGAGTGATAATCGAATAACGGAAACCATTACAATTTTCCAAGGTGTCTGATTTGTTTTTATGAGATTCTTATAAAATACAGGCCATTTGAAAGACAATCTACCGAAGAAGAAATTTTTAAACAACACATTTTAATTGAACTTAAATTAAAATACCGCTATTGCTTTATTATATTATTTATGAGTATATGAATAAGGGTTTATATCAAATTTACTTACGTATGGTAAATACTTCTGTAGAGAAAATGTATTACTTTAATAGCACTTAATAATGCTTCTGTTCTGACAATTATCTAAATATGTACATATGTACTCATTGTATTTAAAGCTCAAAGAAAAAGTTAAACGTTTAGATTAAATCATTCTTTATGTTAAGAATTGCATAAAAAACTTTGGTTATATATAAATTAAATACATTACAACATTAGTACATCACATTCCACAAAAGTGTAACCCTGAATGTTGTCGATACAGGGTGTTCGTTTTAAGTGATACCACTATTGCTGCCTCAGAAACGGTAAGTGTTACGAGGTCGGTTTTTAGAGAAAAGTTGTAGTTTTTGATGCCCATTCAAGATCTTTTTACCATGTTGCAAAATTCCTGATGGTTTCTGAGTTACAGGGCGATTTGTAAAAAAACACCTAAATTAATTTAGTCGAATATTTCAAAAAGCATTGATTTTCGAGAGGCAGTTTAAATTTATAAGTTTTATAATTTTTTCGGTTCTACAACACGATATCTTCAAATTTCATTTCTGATTTTTCGTTTTCGAGTCACCACTAACGACTTAAAAATAGCCATCATCAGTTTTTTTCCTAATACGGACCTGATTTGCTCTAATATAGGTAAAGTACAGCATTTCATATAGCAAAATATCTTTTTTTTTCTTAGAGCAAATTTTTGTAAAACACTAAATATGTAAATGTTTATTACTAATAAATACATTTTTGTTTCAATAAATGCCGAATTTATTGAAACAGAAAACAAACATATTATTTATTTATTTAACTGCTTATTTGAACTTAAATACATAACAACAGAAAACACATTTTCAAATGAAATAACAAACCAAAACAGGTTAAATAAAGTAAATTTTGAATATGTTTATCATTATTTTTCAAGCACAAACTTGCATTTTTTATTATTTTCTTTTGAATATTTTCCAGCATTCTTGGCGAAATGTTATTACAAGCCAATCGAATCTTATGTTTCGGATCATCAACATTCAGAAAACTAGTTATGTACACTTGGTCTTTAATATATGTCCAAATGGAAAAGTCCAATGGGCTGAGGTCGGGTGACCGAGGCGGCCACCGATTATTACCGATCTAAAGATTCGGTAAAAAGTTATTTAAAAATCTGGTATATCAGCGATGACGATGAGCAGGGGCACCATCTTGCTGAAAGTACTTAAAATTTCTAAATACATCCAGAGGAACATCATCCAGCATATTCTGAAACTCGTTATTTAAAAAGTTACATTTTACCATTTAAGTTCTCATTCAAAAAGAAGGGACCCATCAATTTCGAATCTAGAATTCCAAGCGAAATATTAATTCCAAATCTTTCTCGAAATGTCGTTTTTCTATAAATATGTTGATTTTCCGGAGTCCATCGGTAGTGTATATTTCGATTAAACCAACCATTATTGCAAAACCTGTTCCCGTCAGACCACAATATTTTCTTACATATGTTTTTTGAAATTCTGTGAACCTCAAATCGTGAACTTTTCGGTATCAAAAAAGTTTGAATTTATTACGGTGCAATTTTTTTTTACTGGCTATATTCGTTTCCTTCTCAATTTCATGTGATGATACATCTTCATTATACGTGTTTTTATAATGTACGTATCCTACACGTTTTATTTTCTAGTACCCTAAATTTTTAACGTGAATAAAAATATTCTAGCACATTTATTTCATTTTTACCCTCTTCAAATGATACTGTTGCTTTTTGAGTTTTGGGCCTACTGAAGGATCCATTCTCTCGCATATTTCATTCTAGTTTGGCGAAATATCTAGCATTGGGCACTCTCCTTTCGGGATACAAATTTTCGTATACCTGAATGGCATTATTTGCGCTGCGCATACATATCGCATAGATAAAAATCATATCAAACTTTTCGTCGTTTGTAAACTCCATTTTAAAATAAAACGATTGAACAAAGTCTTAGGAGAGCAAAAATTAAGATTGTCACAACAATCAACAGATATTATTTAACATTTTGCTAATATGACAATACACGCCATATTTAAGCATCCAGTTGTTTCAAAGCAATCTTTGGTAATTTCGTAATAAAGGGAATTGGCTATTCAAATTAAAATCGTTGTGGTAGTGTGGCAGAATGTGAATTAAAATATCTGAACATTGCATTCCTCCAAATTCATCATACTTTCAAGAAGTCATATTCGTTGCGGTTTCTTACTAGTCCTCAAAATCTTCATGATCTGAAACGTAAGATTCAAGTGGTTTGAAATAAAATTTCACCAAAAATACTGCCACAGTAAAAAGATTTTGAGTGGGCATCAATAACTGGGCAACTTTTCCCTAATTTAACTGACTTCGTAACACTTTTCCGTTTCTAAGATAGCAATAGTGGGATCACTTAAAACAGTGCAAAAGTATTACACATAAAACATTACTACATGTTACAAATTACTTCTTGCAACTATTTTCTTAGAAGAATTTTGCTTTACAAATTTCTCCGTTCTTAACAGCCCACACATTATTAATATGTTATACGTTGTGCAACAAAAATCCGAAAATCTCCAAATATTGTAAGAATCGCTCATCAAATTTTAATTAAATTTGGATTAGCTATGTATGGAAATGCGACAAAGCCGAATGTGATATTTGTAACATTGTCAAGTTTACCTTTTTTCAGTAATTCAAAGAAAATTTTATTTTTAAATGCAACCCTGTATTTTATTACATTTTTCGATTTTATTAAATATTCTAAGGTTCTTTTCTAAAATATATTTAATTTAAAAATTCAATAGTTTTTCAGTGAAGGATCATTTTTTAAAAATTGTGAATATTAATTGTTCACCTGTAAGTACGTCAAATTTAAATAATAGATTTCTAAAGCGAAACTCTAATAACAGAAATTTGAATGATATTGTGGATACCCAGTAATGGAGACCGAAGAAGAACGTTAAAGCAAGTTTGTGAAATGTTTGTTGATAAATACGCTAATCGAAATCCAATAGCAAAGTCTAATGTGTACAAAATTTTGACAACATAGAATCCCCATCTTTCCACAAGACAAAATGGTCTAAGCCAGGACGTAATTCACATGTCCGCATGTCGACTACTACATACTGAAACATCCACCCCTATAAAATAACAGTAGAGCAAGAACATTCCGATCATAATTACGATACGCTTTTAGAATTCTGTGAGACGATCCAAATTTCATTCGTCAAATAATGTTTTTCGCTGAGTCGACTTTCACTTTAAATATGACCGTCAACCGGCATAATTATCTGTATTGGGCGAGAGAAAACCCTAACTGGATACGAGAACATCACATCAAATTTGCACAAAATTTTACCGTTTAGGCTGGGTCGTAGGGTAATTGGGTCCTTTTTCTTAGAGGGAAATCTCAATAGTCAAGTTGAGTGCAGAGCAAGTGAAATAGAGAACTGAAATTGTTCCGGCTTTGGCGCAATTGTTTTCTAATCCTCGTAAGTTCTTTTTTACCGCTGTAAAATACTTTTTATAAATTTATACCCAAAAATGTTCTTTTAGCTAGTACTACAGTACCAAATAATGATATCTGTTTGATGACCATGTGCTTTTTGGAAGGTGGATAGAGATAAAGGCCAGTATTGAATGCACAGCTCGGTGACTAGACTTGACGCCCCTCGATTATTTTTTGTGGGTACACTTTGAGAATTTTGTTTTCAAAACTGAGCCGTTAAACCTAGAGAATCTGAGACGACAAATGGAAAATGAATATAGAAATATCGAACAAACTAACAGCCTTCATAACTTTTTTAATGTGTTTCCGCAATATTTAGCTCACTGTCAAGAAGTAAATGGACAACACTTTAAGCACTTGATATGAATTTTTCAAAATCTATTTTCTTTAGTTGCGATTAGTACTTTAATTAGGTATTTAGTATTTAGTATTTTTAATACATTAAAAAATGATTATTTACTCAAAACCCTTAAATTTAGGAATTAAATATTCTTAATTCTGTTGAACCTTTGCACAATGTAGACTTCGCTATTGGATTTCGATTATTGTATTTATCATTAAATATTTCACTAACTTGCTGCAACGTTCTTCTTCGGTTCCCATAACCCAGTATCATTAGAATTTTGCTTAAGCGTGGAACACTATGCAATTTACGTCATTCGTTTCCGTGCATTTACGTCAAACTTTATTTTTTTATATGTTTTTCGGTGTTTTGTTAGATACTTTTTTGAAATATGGGTTATAAACGATTATATTTAGTACCAGCGTCAAAATTATCACCCATGTTTGTACCATAAATGTGTACTTCCTTTTTAAGTTTTGTTTTTGTAAGTTAGTTTTTAGTTAAACGTTTAGGGAAGTTCCATTGTGTTTCAAGCGTTAACGAATCTATTATTTCAAATTTAACGTTGACAAAATTCAGTTAGTATTTAAGTACTGGTTTCCGTCCAGCTGAACCATTAACTCTATCCAAAAACGGTTGAATTTAGAAATTAAATGTTTCTCAGGAAACATCTTTAGAATAATTAGTAAAATTGAAAAATAATAAAATAGAGGGTATTCCAGTTAAAAAATAAAAGTTTTTATTAACTACTAAAAAACGGTAAACTTGGCAATGTTGCAAATGTTACCTGTGGCTTCGTCGCGTCTCAGTACATGACTAGTCTAAATTTAAATAAAATTGGATGAGTGGTTAAAGTTTCAGAAAATATAGGTTTGGTTTTTTCAATGATTTTAAAGAGTCTAGTTTATCCAAGTCAAATGACTGTGAAAAATGGTTTTCACATATGCTATACACATGTACCATCCATTTCTTACATTACAACTTTTTATGACAAAAATATTTTAAATTTTTTTGAGACCTTGACATTGAAACATACAATCCAATATATCGCTGTATTAAATAAAATATGAAATAGGCGTATTTTGCCCAGCCTGACACATTGGAGCAGACCATTCACGGATCAATTTGAGCCGCGGAAAACAATTTCCAACGACACGCGAAATAAGTCGTTTTCAGAAGTTAAGTGTTTTTACACGTTTTGAGAGCAGTGGTAGAAAAAAAATATTCAAAAAATATATCTAAAATCTCCA
Organism: Kuschelorhynchus macadamiae; assembly: GCA_030620095.1. Taxonomy (NCBI): domain Eukaryota; kingdom Metazoa; phylum Arthropoda; class Insecta; order Coleoptera; family Curculionidae; genus Kuschelorhynchus; species Kuschelorhynchus macadamiae. Next base: position 147,509 of record JAUTXW010005231.1, read on the forward strand.
TTTAAAAAACAAATTATAGCATTCTCAGTCGAGCTTTTATGACGTCCTGTATATTTTATGTGTATTAAATGAGTTTCTTCTTGGTGATTCTAAATAGCCTACCTTTATCTTCAAACAACCGAGGAAACTGAAAATGCAACCTCCGAGCATAAATAGAACGAATGTTACCTGGCAAAGCATTTCATTCAGCAATTTATGAGCTAAAGCCTGTTTATTAGTATCTTTTGGCAATATTTTCCAGATTTTTCTTTCTTTCATATTTTACATTGTATGGCGGAGTATAGTGTCAGGGTGTAGAAATACAAAACAAAATTTGAAAATGATCTCAAGTACCATTTTGCTGGTATAAAGGAATTACAGGGATCCTAAAAAAACCTTTTCACAGTTTAAATCTTAAAATTTCACTATTTCTGCGGAAAAATGTTTTTCTGTCAAATAAACATGCTACCACCTAACCTCTGCACAAAAATCTAGTGTGACAGAGGAATAAATTGTTAAAAAAATGTTGTTACAAAAGGAGTACGGCGAGACGAAATGGCGGTCTAAAAAATATGTAAGTCAGTAGTCTTAAAAAAAACTAGTTATCTAATTGACATAAAATGTTGCACAAGAATCTAGTGTGATAGGGATGAACTGGCCAAATATTGAAGCGAATCCAATATAGAAGGAAGAAATAGCAACCTAACAAATTGTTTAAAAAATCAGTATCAAAAATTTAAAATAATAAATAATGGGTAATTTGTATAGATTAGTAACGCATTTGTATATACGTTAAATGTATTCTTTGATTGGATGAGAAATAACGACAAGAGCAGCAAAATTTGGTAAAAAGTGTTTATTTGATAGGATAAAATCTAAGTATAAGTCCCATTTTCAAAGAGGGTGATATGAGTGTTCTTAGTAATTATAGACCCGTAGCAATTCTATCAGCTACTGCAAAAGTATTATCCATAGTCACCCACATAAATTAATATTCAATAAAATCACTTAACATAAATTTTAAACTAAGAGATCAACAATCACTAATTTAATTAAGATAACCCAATTTTTGTCTCAGAATTTAAATTGCAAATCACAGGTAGGTGTAATTTACACAGATTTTGCTAAAGCATTTGACAAAATCTCACATAAAGTCCTACTTAGTAAGCTGTATACCCGAGTATGGATTTCATGCGCAGCTTTTATGATTTTTGTAATCATATTTGGATTGTAGAAAGCAGAGTCCTATTATCAATGGATACCCTTCAGGCTATTTCCTAGCTGCTGTTTACTATGTCCATAAATAGTAGAAGAAATTAACGATTGTGGTGTACTAATATTTGCTGACGATTTAAAGCTATATTTTCAAATATTGCAGACTGCATTAAACTACAAGAGAATTTGGAACGTTTGCTTTCATGGTCACTATAAAAAAATTACAAAATCAATATAATTATCAAATGAATTAAAAAACACTGTCTAGGGTTTCAGAAATTACTAATCTTGGGGTAATTTTTGATTCATGGCTAACACACATAAATCGCATACTAAATAGGGCGTCTAAAACATATTGTTTCCATCCGCACTTCTAGAAATTTTACTAGCATACAATGTATTACACAGCTCTATATAAGCTTTGTTGGGGATATATTAGAGTATGCTTCAGTGGTAAGGAGCCCTTATTATGGCATTCACAAGAGAATACAAAATAAAATGTTAAGGTATTTATTTTTTAGGGACACAGGGACATATAATTTCATCTATATCTCCAAAATAGAGTTAAGGAACAAATATAAGTTTCAAACGTTAGAACAAAGAAGGCTTAGCTCATCTCTTGTCTTCTTGTACAGTTTATTGCACTATAGGATTGATAATACTATTAGAACAAATTAATTTATATGTGTCTTCACATAGAATCAGAAAAACACAACATACAACAAATAATTTTCTCATTCCCCACTTAACGTTATGTATAAACATGCCAATGAAATACGAGGTGATATTGATATATTTAACATAAGCTCATAGTCATAAATTAGAATAATATAGTTGCAACCACTCCCTACTCTGTAATTGGGTCTCCGGACCTGCTGAGTTTGTAATAAATAAACAAATAAGTATTTACAGATAAAACAAAATCGAACTCTCACTAGTATAGGCGACCCGACGCCAAAAAGAAACAAAACAAATATTTGCTATATAGGGTAAGTTAGTTAAATAATGACTTTTTATCAATGAACTAAACTTAAAGTCATTGACAAAATATCATCAAACTACTAAAAGATTCGCTCTACCACAAACAATATAACAATCATTTGGGTACCAAAAACAAGAGAGTTTTAGAAACTTAGTTAAAGCTTTATTTATAAGAGATCAAAAAAAAAATGAGATAAAAAAATTGTAGGATTTTTTGTATTATCGTTTACGAATATCAAGTTTTTTTTGATCATTAAGAAGTTGAAAATATGAATACTATATTTTGTTAAATGGGACACCCTGTATATTATCATTTCATTAAATAAAAATCTTAAACTACCGAAACACACATTCCTCTCTCTCAATATTACTAAAACCACACAGCTTTTTTAGACAGTAACTTGCATTTCTACTAACGATCCTCTATGTTAGCAACTTTAATAATCTTTTATTACTGCAACTAAACAAAAAAAAATGTGCCCAACTAATCCACGGATACAATATAAGTTCAGGACAAAGTACACTTTAAACAAAAACACAAATACTATTTAAAGTTAATTGTTTGCACTTTTACATACCTTGAGCAATTCTTAGGGGCAATGTAATTATTGTTACTAAGAGTGTTAAATAATACGAATAATGGCTGACAGCCATATGAGATGATGGGCATTTATTCCGACCAATTAGATCTCCTCGTATTATGTGAGCTGCCCGAGGAAAATTCCTATAGTAAATATCACATCGAGCAATTACCACAATACCAAAAATAAGATATTTCAGACAAACGTTCCCTTTAAAAATATATTTTATTGGGTACATACAGGTAACCTCTATTATAACTTATCTGTTTGTCCTACAAACATGACACTGTTAGTTTTAAAACACAATGCACTATTTTTGTAAGCTGTTTCACTGTTAAATAGTGAACAAAAAGAATATGATATGGTTTCAAACCAAAATACTTCAGAGTCCTCTAAACTGTTCCATAACTGATCCTTTGATGCTCCAATAAACATACGTTACCTCCCGTACGCCTGTGGAATAGAACTCGTGGGATTTTTCATAAAATGTTGAGCAATTACTTGATTTCTTAAACGTGTCCTTCTTACATTTCTCCCTTAAAGCTTTTAATTCTTCGAATAGCATTTTAATTCTGACACTGCATCCACTGAAATGCGTCATTAAAAACTATTTTAAACTCTTATCTCGAGCATTATCTCTAATTTTGTAAAATAAGTTTACAATATGTCGCCGGTCATCAATAAATATTTAATTTTTTAACGTTAATTCAAAGTTGCTAATTCGTCGAAAAAAAACCTTTGTCAAAATTTTAAAGTCTGATTTCTTTCTTTGTCATAATGACTTAAGTACCTTGAAAGATAGAACAAGTAGCGCTATCAATACTAGTGCCAATTTCAGATGTTAATGGCAAATATCACGGTAGATGAATATATAGAAGTGCGGAAAATCGACTTCATTTAAACCAAAAAATATACCAGCAGTCGAAAAAGCACATTAAACAGTATGATATTCAATTTGAAAAAAGTATCAAAACGAACTGTAGCAGCTTTATTTGATTTACAATTGTTTATCACTTATCAGCTTCGGATTTCACGGGAAGAAATATACAATTCGATTTTTTGGTTTCCCAAATCAAGAGACCCATGGCAATGAAAACCCGCTAGTCTAGCCCTAGGTTAATTACATTATTTTTATATCTTTCCATAATGTACCAAAAGAACCCAAGCTATCCCGCTTTTACAGGCAAAAGAACCTGATGAACTGGATTTTTTTGTATTTAAATTTTTCTAACTTTGGAACTGAAACTGAAAATTTGGTAAATAAATTAATTTTTTTATGCATAAATTTAAAATTTCTCAAACAATTTACTAAGGATTTATTTTTTTCGTCATTTTGAATTCATATTAGAACCGTACTAATTTGTATGTGTTACTGCGAACAGGCCTGAAAACGGTCGAAAACATGCGTGGTAATGTGATTTCTCATGATTGTAAGGGAAATAAAAATAACGTTTTAGTTGATGGCGATTATCTTTAGAAACAAAACTTCGACATTCCCTGAAACTTTTGACGTTTTAGAAATAAGATCCATCTTTAAATTAATATAATTTTGAATATCTAAAAATATACACGGTGTCTATATTTTTCTAAACTTGTTAAGTTAAGGGTAGTAATTTTGATTTTAAATTACAAATCTAGAGGGTTAGTAGATTTCAAAGAAAACTGTTTAATACATTAAAGTATTTTAAACTAAAATTGAAAAAAAGGGTTTTCCAATAAGAATCATATAATGTTCGTCTGTCATAGCAATTATATGTTGATTATATATTACTAGCTCTCATTTGTATTCTTATACTCTAATCATTTATCCTGATAAAATGCACACTTAAACAACGTTTGGTAAAAACTATATTAAAAATATCTTCTTTTATTAGTACTCAACGAGCACTTGGTGAAAATTTTGTTCCAAAAACAACAATACTTGCCAAACAAATATTTATTAAAGGAAACCAATATTTCACATAAATATTGTTAATGTTATGTAAACATATTAAATATGATATTATTAATGGTTTATTTACTTATATTTGTAAAAATCACTTTTACAATTTATATTTTAAGAAAGCTGTAACAAATGTACTTCCAATATTTATTGTAATTATAAGAGTTGTTTGTGAAAGCCTAACCTAACCTCACAAACCTATAAACACAATAAAATATTATAAACACATTTTTCAAGAGCTTTCTTAATGTGACGCAATTTTTATATGCAACAATTTAAACAAAGCTATTTAGGCCCTAAATGTTATTAAACTTATTTATAACCTATCTATTTTCATTTTTTCAACTGACAAAGGTTTGGGTTTACCATCGTTACTACCATAAAACCAAAAAAATCAATACATTTTCTTTACCTGGAACTTCCCTCGTTATGTTGTTACGTCATGTTGAATTCGTATCAGTTTATCCCTATATCACATTTAATTTTTCTGTAAAATTTAAAGCCATTTTTTAAAAATGTCACATGGCCGCCGTTTTGTTCCCCAATCTTGAATTCGTACCAAAACTTATCAGTTTATCTTTATATCACAATTAATGTTTGCAGAAAATTTGAAAGTAATTTAATACCTAAGTAGGGTTTTCAGGCTGATTTTTTAAATGTTTTAAAAGGCCGCCATTTTGTTTTGCTATCTTATATTCATACCAGTTCATTCCTATATAACACTTGATTTTTGTGCAAAATTAGAAGTAAATAGGATAATTAGTTTCCCAGTAATATTTTTTTAAACTTTTCACTTTTATCAAAATATTACCAGGTCATCCCCATACGGCCCTTAATTTTTGGCCAAAGTAGTTTTTAAGCTACAGGCCGATAGAATTGATAAAACATATTTTTTGGCATCTAGGGACACTAAAATGTGAAGATATGTAAAACCTGAGTAGATGACTTTCACAATTACAAATATTATATTTAGCTGCTATTTTGTTCCATCATCTCGAATTAGTACCACAGATTTACTAGTTTCACTAGGCCGCCATTTTGTTTTGCAATATTGGATTTTTACCAAAATGTTACCAGGTCATCTCCATATGACCCTTAATTTTGGACGAGACAATCGGGTAAGTAGTTTTGCCGTGAACTGACAGACAGACAAACGGACCGGCGGAATTGATAAAACATATTTTTGGCATCTAGGGACGCCAAAACGTGAAGATATGTAAAACCTAGGAGAGAGATGTTTTCACGATTATAAATATTTTCGTTAGCACGCATTTTGTTCCGCCATCCTGAATTAGTACCTCAGTTTTACTAGTTCATCTGTATACCAAAATTATTTTTGGCACACAACTCGAAATCAGTCCATTAAGTAGTTTTGCTAAATTTTTAAATATTTTTCTAAACCGCCATTTTGTTCCGCAATTATGAATTCGTACCAAAATTTTACCAATGGATTCCTACATAATACTTAATTTTTGTGCAAATTTTGAGTTAAATTGAATAAATAGTTTTTTAGTAATAGTTTTTTTAACATTTCACTAGGCCGCCATTTTGTTTTGCCATATTGGATTTTTACCAAAATGTTACCAGGTGATCCCCATGTGACCCTCAATTTTTACCCAAAATTTGATGTCAATCGCATAAGTAGTTTTTAAGCTGTGCCGTGAAATGACATTCAGACAGACAAACCGACAGACGGACCGAAAGAATTGATAAAACATATTTTTTTGGCATTTAGAGACTCTAAAATGTGAAGATATGTAAAATCTGAAAGGGCCATTTTTTCACGATTACAAATATTTTAATTAGCTGCCATTTTGTTCCGCCATCTTGAATTAGTGACACAGTTTTACTAATTCATCTTTATATTACTGATTATTACTGAAAATTAAAGATTAAAAAAAATCTCGGTGGGTGATTTTATTACGATTACAATACTTCCCTTTTATGAGGGAAGTAATGAATAAGTGGCTAAAACTTAAAATAGTTATTTACTGCTATCAATTAAATACTACTGACGACAAAAACTTTTCTTACATTTAAATGACTGCTATAAGTGACATAACTTTAACACATCTGAAATCTAGACCAGCAGCAGTCTGAATAATACAAACGTGTAGTATTTTTATTTCTCACAACACCAAATAATATAAATAATTTAGTAGCTATCATTATACAGGGGTTTTTACGTTTTTGAAATAAACAAAAATTTAGTTAGTCTAAAAAATATATATATTTATAGCAAAAAGTTGTTTAGTTTTACTTAACAAAAATTTATTTGGGTCAACTAATACATTTATTTGGTTAACAGTACATTAATTTAAATGAACGAAATAAGTTCAAACAAATTTTTGGCATATTTTAAACAAATATTTGTTTCGCTTATAGCAAACAAATATTTGTTACAGTAAACTTCATCTTTGTTTAAATTAACTGATTTGTTTCTATCAGTGTATATAATCTTATACGGGTTTACGGGGTGCAAGCCCATATAAGATTATATATGCCTTTAACGTTGTATAGACCATAAAGAAACATGAACCAGAATTGAATGACCATGTGAACCATGATTTTAATGAACTATACGTTTTTTTTTAATAACCAAATTTTGTTCAAGTGAGTATATACTGTATATAAGGATGACAGTTTAAGTGATATTTTATTAAGAGAGTTGCCATGATATTTTAAAAGTATATCATTCTTATTGACAAAATCCCTATATCCTTAAAGAGATATAATTAGAAATTAAAAAGACATTTACATTTTGGTACTGGTAGTACTTCAATAAACAGTAATTTAGGATCATTTTTTACTAAAAATAACAGAGCTTAAAATTTCGCATTTCTCGTTGTTCTGGAAAAAGCCATTACTATAAAGTAGCAATAAAATCTACAGCAATAATAATTTGACTGCGGTGCTGAAAGTACAAATAAATATGGCGACCCACGTAGCGAATATTGCTAATAGCCCAAGCCCATGCGAAGAAACGTTACCAGCGTGAAAGAGGAAAGAGGCCACATTAGAATTATTGTTCGCATTATGTTTAACATAATCGTGACATTTATTCAATATTGGATTATATGAACTAGTATAGCAGGGGCGGCCTCATTTCGAGATAATTTAAATCGAACTATTGTTAGATCACTGTCCAAAATAAAACTAGAACCGGCGTTATTTTTAACTCAGACCTAAGTTTCAGTCATACATTACATAATGCAATTTTATTATGAATTTTACCTAGGTTATTGTTACTGTTTTTAAGTTTACCAAAATTTTAGTAGCTCATCCCCATATCACCTCTAATTTTCCATCAAAATGTAAGTCAATCTGGTAAGCAGTTTTTTAGCTATGCCGCGAACAGTCAGACAGGCAGACCGACAGACATACCGACGGAATTAAGAAAACATGGACCCTAAAACGTAAAAATTTATAAAATCCTGGGTGACTTTTCACGATTACAAAAATTTTATTTAGCCGCTATTTTTTCTGCTATTTTGAATTCGTACTACAATTTTAAAAGTTCAATTATATATTAAACCTAATTCTTGTACACAATTTGAAATTAATCTAATGAGTAGTTTTTCAAGCTAATTCTTTGCCATCTTGGTTTCGTACCAAAATTTTACCAGGTCATTTCTAGGTAATATTTGATTTTTGTGCAACATTTGAGGTAAATTAAACATCGACCATCTACTATTTTAATTCTATTTTATCTAAAAAACCAACTAAAAAAATATCCATAAGCGCTCGCTCATCACCATTTTGTCAACCATTCTACTTGAGTGCGCGTCTTCTGTAAAATCACATATCATATCTAAAACTTTAAAAGTACCTATGACCTTTTAATTTATTCTTGGTATTTTAATACTCATGTTAGAAAATCTTCATAAAACATTTTTAATATTTGGTTCTCTTTTCAGGTGAATTGGAAGTAATTCGAGAAATTCTAGGCAATGGGACAGTGGAGGATGGATTAGAAGAGGGTCTTGATGTCATCAGATCTCACGAACCACAAATTCAAGAAATAGAGAAAATGCACGTGCCAGATGGAGCATTTTAGCGAAGCCTAAATCAAGCATTTGAGGAGGAGTTAGTAGGCTGCGATTGGGTTGGACAACCTAGCCAACTAGATATGATATGGGAAGAAAGAGAAGAGACATTGATAAAAAGAAGACTCCTATAGAAAAAGAAATTTACAGTGCTCTGGATTACAAGGATTACAGAGGAAGTAGTTCTTGTGTTAGTGAGCAGGATATTGTTGAACTTTCTAGAACAGATTCCATTGATCACATGGCTATAGAAAAATTAAATGAACGTTTAAGCAGCAAACTTGACAGTGTTAATATCAAACATCTACAGAGGAAACTTTTAGAATCCCTAATATCACTGTGGTATTAATGAAGAAGCAACTGAGTTGACACAAACAAGAAGATGAAAACTGGACATATTCAAATGCTGTGCGGGATCAAAATGACCTTGTGATGCTTGCTAAAACCGAATTTCTGTCCTTATGTCAGCCTCGTATGATACCGTTCCTCGTTCAACTCCTAACATTTTTCATATAATGTCAGAAAAACCTCCATCTCCTACATGATCTATTTAAAGTGTGCGGACAAGACAAGATGGATACCTAGATCCCGAAAAACCTTCGCGTCAATCGCCTAGTCCTCCTCCTCCTGCACCAACTGAGGGTTTCCTACTAAATGCGCCTTCTATAATCTCTATCAACGGTTTTCTTGGACAAAGCGATTTAATGCCGTCTTCATCCATTGCCAATCAAAAGCACCATAGCCCTAAACATCATTCTCCTAGGTTTCCTAAAATGTCTCCTAAATGAAGCAAATCACATGCATCCGATATCGTTACTGCAAAAAGTGATTCCGGACTTTCTTCAATGTCCGGATGGTCTAGTTTAGAAAAGTCACCAGATTCTCTTAAAAATATTAATGTAAAACCCTATAACTGCTTTGCCTTTAACAATAGACCAGTATCACCAAGCCCAAATAGCTGTCCGGAAAAAGCGGAAAAATCAGAGGATATGCAGAGTCATCCGTAGATTCGAGAATTTCACCTATCAACTAATGATCATATCAATATATGAACTAGGATAGCAGGGGCGACGGTCTCATTTCGAGATAATTTAAATCGAACTATTATCAGATCACTGTTTAAAATAAAATTAAAACCGGCGTTATTTTTAACTCAGACCTAGGTTTCAGTCATACATTACATTATGCAGACCTAGGTTTCAGTTATATATTACATAACGCAATTTTATTATGAATTTTACCTAGGTTATTGTTACTGTTTCTAGGTAGTATAATAAATATTAATTTTTTTATTATGTTATTGTTGAATGTAAAAAAGTGAGAAAATCGTTAAATTTCCTTTACCCGGAACTTCCCTCGTAATGAATATTACTTTTTATTAGGAATACTTCACTAAAGTGTGACCCAATTTAGTTCCGCACATAATCAGTTAGTAACACATAATCTATATCACATCTAATTTGTGTGTAAAATTTAACGTCAATTGAATAACAAGGTGTTTTTTACGTCGATTATTTAAACATTTTATTTAACCGCCATTTTCAATTTGTACCACAATTTTAATAGTTTATCTCTACATCACACTTAATTCTTGCACAAAATTTGAAATCAATCTAACAAGTAGTTTTTCAGAATGTTTTTTAAAATATTTGTTACCGGTTTATTACTCCGTAACACAGAGACTTAATTTTTGTGCAACATTTGAGGTGAATTAGATAGGTAAGTTTTTAATATTTTTTATTAATTTCACTAGGCCGCCATCTTGTTCCGTCATGGAATTTTTACCAAAATGTTACCATGTCATGCCCTAATTTTCATTAAAAAGTCAATCGAGTAAACAGTTTTTTAGCTATGTCAGCGAACAGTCAGACAGGCAGACCGACAAACATACCGACGGAATTAAGAAAAAAGGACCCTAAAACGTAAAAATTTATAAAACCCTGAGTGACTTATTACAAACATATTATTTCGCCGCTATTTTTTTGCCATTTTGAATTTGTGCCACAATTTGAAAAGTTCATTTATATATCGAACTTAATTCTTGCACACAATTTGAAATCAATCTAATGAGTAGTTTTGCAAGCTGATTTTTTGCCATCTTGGATTCGTACCAAAATTTTACCAGATCGTTTCTATTTAATACTCGACTTTTGTGCAAAATTTTACGTAAATTGGATAAGTAGTTTTAGTAGAGTAATCATTTTTGAAAGATTTTATTAGGCTGCCATTTTGTTCCGCTACATTGGATTTTTACCAATTTGATCCCCGACTGACCGAAAATTCAATCGAATAAGTAGTTTTTACATATGCCGCGAACCGACCGATAAACAGACCGACTGAGTTGAGAGAACATGTTTTTGGGTATCTAGGGACCCCGAAACGTGAAGATCTGAAAGAATTTCGGAGGGTGATTTTTTACATTTACAATACTAAAAAAGAATTGTAACAACCTTAACCCAGGATACAGCTAAACTTCACTCATACTAAATTTAATATTTTGCAAATAAATGTCCATTCATTATTACTATTAATATTAATATTGTTGCTACTGTATACATGATGCTGCGATTCGCAATATTTATACTTTTTTATAGAATTTTCGAATTTGGTAAAAACAAACAAGTAGCAGCAAGCATTTTTAGTTGTATGTTTAGCTTTAGTAATAAGAATTCACCCTGTTATAGATTGTTTTTACTCATGTGACTTCAATAAACTTAATGATTAAAATTATATATTTATATCATTCTGACATGCAAAGCTGTATTTTATTTCATTTGTATTTTACAATATAGAGTGCTGTGATTTAGCAAAAATGACTAATTTTGCAACTAAGGTTATAAGATGCATGTAAGTACCAAATAGTATTTTGGACACCCACAATATAAGGTTCTTTTTTGACACGTGGTTGAACCTAGAACTGGAAATAAAAAAAGACATTCCAACGCCGTTATGGTAAAAAAAATATTAGAAATTATGCCCGATTTAATCAACCAAAGGTAATACCTTGGTAAACAAAAAAGTTAAAAGGTGAACCACTTATTTGTGGCACTTTTATACCATACAATATTGTGGAAAAACTGGTTTGTTAACTTACAGCAAAAACAGTAACTTACATATATAGATAAAACATACTACTCTTACAGAATATCAGATATTAATAAAATCTCTACAACAAAAGTAACAAAAAAATACTCTTGCTTACATTCTTTTGTTTTCCGAGACAAGTGCATTTTTTAAGTATTTCCCAACATTCAGTTTTTACCTGTTAAACGTTTAATTATAGTTTCATATTCAGTTGCGAAATGACCAAAAAAGATTTTTGTTTGTCAACCTCATTAAGGTTAAAAATAGAAAACTATAAAAGTAATCCATTATAAATTTACTCATCTAGATGACTTAGGACTTTAATTATTTTTTCCAAAAAGAAATTGTCCATAGAAATACGTCAAAACGTTTGCACATCTCCGTTACTGACAAAAGTAGAAAATGACTCTGCGATATCTTTAACCTGTTTTGAAATATTATACAGAAACTATTTTTAAAATATTTTCTGGGTATCTGGAGAACCAGGCGTTTGTCGAATATTTTATAAATTTATTTTCATATTTTTAGTTCTAGAAATTAACCCCAAAATTTGCAGAATCACTATACTGCTATTATTTAAGTTCCATGTGAAAACTAACCGTCTGGTAATTTGTTCACGAAAGGGTCATAAAGTTTTAGAATTGACTAAAATATACAACGGTGCACTATTAATTTTACTTTTTACTTCCTTCGTAAAAAGGAAGTATTGTGATCGTGAAAAAATCAACGTCCGAGATTTTTTCAGATCTTTACGTTTCAGGGTCCCTAGATACCGAAAAACATATTTTCTCAATTCGGTCGGTTTGTCTGCCGGGCTGTTTGTTCGCGGCATAGCAAAAAGCTATTTACCCGATTGACTTCAAACTTTGGTCAAAAATTAGAGGTCATATGGGAATAACCTGATAACATTTTGGTAAAAATCCAATATGGCAAAACAAAATGGCGGCCTAGTGAATAGTTAAAAAAATATTACTTAAAAGCTACTCATGCAATTTATCTCAAATTTTACACAAAAATCAAGTATCATATAGAAATCATCTGGTAAAATTTTTGGTATAAATCCAAAATGGCGGAACAAAATGGCGACTTAATAAAATATTTAAAAATTGAGGCTGATAAAACTACTAAATGTATTGACTTCAAATTATGTGCCATAACTAATTGTAGTATAGAGACACCACCAAACTTTGGTTGTAATTCAAGATACCAGAAAAAAGTAGCGGCCAAATAAAATATTTAATAATCGTAAAAAAAAATCTCTCAGGCTTTACATATCTTCAGATTTCAGCGTCCCTAGGTGCCAAGAAATATGTTTTATCAATTGAGTCCGTCTGTCGGTTTGTCTCTCTGTCAATTGCCTTCAAAATATAGTCAAAAATTAAGGGTAATATGATAATCGCCTGGTAATATTTTGGTAAAAATTCAATATGGCAAAACAAAATGGCGGCCTAGTGAAATGTTAAAAAACTTATTACTAAAAAACCACTTACGCAATTCATCCCAAATTTTGTACAAAAATCAAGTATGTGAGAAACGAAATGGCGGTTTAATAAATTATTTAAAAATTCAGCCTGAAAAAAACTACTTAATAGACTGATTTCAAATTGTGTGCTATAACTAATTGTAGTATAGAGATGAATTAGTAAAATTGTGGTACTAATTTAAGATGGCCGAATAAAATGGCAATCAAATAAAATATTTTGTAATCGTGAAACGCGGCATAGCTTAAAAACTATTCATCAAACTGACTTCAAATTTTCAAAAAGAAACTTTTCCACACGGAAAAAATTTTGCGGAAAATGAACTTTTTCGTGCGATTTGTTAAATTAATGAATATCTTATCTAAAACGCTCAATCAGGTGAAATACTTGTAAAGTAAGTTTTTTTTATGTAATTACAGTATATTATTATTGAACTCAAACCTAATTGACGTTTATTTGAGGACTATATCGATCGTAGGAAAAATGTTGTACCTAACACATGCGGAAAGTGTCTTTTCCGTCCTTGACAGCTTGTCATATGCCGTCGCGTGGGGAAAAGTACTACTTTCCGGACTTCTTAGGTAAATAACTATTACATCAATATTCTCAAAGAAATGTAAATCGAACAGTAACTGATACCATGTGCCAATTCATAAAATAACTTAATACCATTTATAATTAACTAATGGTTGGACCTAACAAAAAAATAATTAATACAATTCTAGATTTAGAAAATGTATTTTAATACACAATTAAAATTAACCAGTCATTCAAAATATATAATATGCACTTTTTACATATTGAAAATACATATTAAAACCTATCATGATATCACTTTAAAATTATAAGTTCATAATTGAACAAATATGCGCGCTCACACAAAACCAGGGCTAATTAAAAACACATGGGAATTTCTGACGAGTTTATTGCCTTTACAAATAATCTATGTTCTCGTATTTTTTCCACACCTTGTTTTAGTATTTCCTGTACATGAACTTTGCAGTGCCTCATTAGTATGGTCTATAGTTAGTAATAACAATTTTCTAGTGCATCTCTTATTTGCAGACCTTTAATCAGCATTTATAGATAATCGAGAATGCAATGCGCACTAATTTAATTACACATCTGAACTAGTCTACAAAAAACGGTACCTACCCGACACTTTTACTTCCCTCGTCACGTAAAATTCCAGTTCCTGGAATAAAATCTTTTTATGGAGAAAGAAAATAAAGAACACAATTTATTTCTTGTAGACTACGTAAATAATGTTATGAAAAATAAATAAACAATAATAATAATTAAAAGTAATAATAAAAATAATAGTAATATTAATAAATAAAATAAAAACTTAAAACAAAATTGAAATAAGTAACAGTTTATAGGATTTGTATAAAGTATTACTAAATAGAGTCCGAAATTGGAAGGAAATGTATTGTGATCTTGAAAACTATAAAAGATAGAAAATTGGTTACATCGGAAAAGTTGTAGCATATTTAACTACCAGTTCAATGCCGCTTTGATAATGATTATGATCGTGTTTTTTTTCGTTTTTGAAATATTTGAAAAAAAATTGGCATTTAAAAAAGTGCTGTTACTTTTTTAATTTAAGATATTTATAAAACCTGTAAAAACAATAATAGGACAACTTTTTGCAAGCGATACATCTCTGCATTCAGTTTTGAATTCTGAAGTTTCGATTTTGAGATACCATCATCGACTTTGTTTTTCTTAAAGCCTCCATTTTTTTAACGCACTTATAAACTACTTTTTTTTTCTTTCTTATGATATGTAACAGTTCATAAAAATATTTTATTTTTATGGCAAAAAGCAGCAAAACTTATTTTTTGTTGAGGTAGCTATGACTGCGGAGGCCAGCCGCACAAAAGAATTGCTAGTGAAAACTTACTGAATGGTGGTTCCTGGTACAAGTAAATCTTTAAGCTACTCTTGCCGAGATGTTTTTTAACAATATTATCAAGCCCTGAACATTTTACGAGAATTAAGCCGACATGCTTGAATTTTTTATTTTAACATTTCGGTCTGGAGTCATTATCAACTTTTGCGTTCCTTCTGGAGTCTATTAAATTCTACGATTCTACTCTTCAACGATGTAGCACAGTTACGTAAAATAATATTGATAAGGCTAATAAAAACGATTTTCGCACAACAAATCAGCTGTTAATATTTCCCACTTATTCTCTTTGATTTTGTTTTGAAATATGGCGTCCAAATTTATCAACTGTCATGTTGAGCTTTCATTAAACAATAAATATGATTATATTTGATAGCTGTTATTTATAGTATTACTTTATCTTCTCTTAATTCTTCAATAATAGAGATAATCTCGTTACTATGAGCATTATTTCCCGCATCACTTGATGAAATTAATAAACGTAGCCTATCAACAATTTCGTTAACATTATTCCAGTATACATAGTCTGTATTTGATCTGTTTGTTTTCAAAATTAATCCCTTTCCTGTAGATTTGGCTCTAGTTGTTCTAAACGGAGGTTTTGGTTTGTTAAATGCTGTAACTAATCTTGGCAAGGTTTTTGTCTTTGTAATCCCCTTTTTTTGTAAATATGGTCCTATTATTGTAACATATTTGTGTGATGTATTTCCTTGAACTTGTTCATTTGAATCAAAATTCCTACGATATACATTTGTTTTAGCTAGAATGTTCATGTAATTATCTAAATCTTCCTTCTTATAACCTTTCGGTTCTTTTTTGAAAAGCAATTCGTATAAACCTGGCGTGCCTGTGTACGTTATTCCTCCCACTTTAATGTCTTTTCCAATAATTTCTACCGGTATCTGTGTTAAACCAAAAGAAAACTTATCCGTTTCGAGGTCATGAACTATTCCATAATAATGGTCAAATTTATGTTGTGTATCTTTCACACCCTCATCAATATATGATCTAGGTAATTCATGAAAATCTGCTAAGTAATCTTTATATGATAGTGTACCAACATAGGTTTGAATGGTTTTTCTAGTTTGTTCCAATATGTCTGACAAGTTTAAATTTGTTGTTGTGTCACTAGAAGGATCTGAAGTTTCTGCTATAACAGTTGATGAGTTGATGGTTGTACTACAGGAGAGGAAGAAGTGATACTACTGTCATTTAAAAATGTTGGTAGTTCTGTAGGGAGTGACGGAGTTTTTCCTGTTTTCTGAATATTTTTCGTCGGAGTTGATGTTTTATAAAGCTTTGTAGGTGTTTTGAAATCTTCATACTTTGAAACTCTTTCTTCTTTTAAATCGAATGGTTCGGATTTACCAATACTTGAAATTAGCTGTTTAAGTGGTTGTGTTATTGGTCTATAAGTTTGTTCTAATTCGGACTGAGCAGTAGAAGTAGCTAATTTCAAGCTTTGATATTTCTGCTTCACGGCTTGTCTCGATCTTATTAATTCTCGAGCTAAAAGTTTATCCATGCTGTACAAGTTTTAAATGAAATAAAACTGCAAATTTTTTACTTTTATAAATATATAAAGGAATCGAATTTACTCCTATATCTGCCGTGATTTACTTCACAATCTTTGTCAATTACAAGAAAGCCATATTGATCCATCCAACAGTTAGCACAAATATTTTTAAACTGATCAAATGTCATATCCAATATACAGTGGTCATTATATATATGTTTTAAACTCAAACAGTCCTGTTTAAATAAAATTAATAAGTTTGCATTTTCTCGAATTAGACGTTTAAGGATTAAGGAATATCCTTGAAAAATAAAAAAACAATCGGTGTTTCTATGCCTTCCATGCGTGAAATAGTCCCTAATAATAGATTGATTATGACAAGGAATATCATCAAAAATGATAACGGAATTTGGCTTTATCTCATGAGGTGAAATAATGTTCTCATCGCTATCATATTCAAAGTATCCAATTTCTTTCATAGGTTTTAACAACTTTCTTAAATATTCATATTTTGGTTGATCTAATGACTTTGAATAAACATAGACATTTTCAAACCTAATTCCATTTGGATGCTCGAGCAGTGTAAGCATAACGTTGGTTTTACCGCTACCACTGCAACCAACTATAAGCCCTCTTTTTGAACCACCGCAAAATAAGTCACCATGCTTTCTCAACTGTTTACTTAAAATTTTTTCATCATGATTATTTACTGGTAATGAGAATTTTTGTTTTTCAATCCTCATTCTTAATCACACTAGTAAATATTTTTAGCTGTAAAAGTATTTATACCAGAAAAATGTCAATGTGCTTTTAGTATAAAAAGAACTTCAATGACTGTGGGTCGCCATAAGTTGAAAAAAACTATTAAAACACGTAATAGAAAAGGCTCTGGTTTAGTAAATAAATTAATTAGCAAACTACCTTTCGAAGTTTATATACCAGGATATAATTATTGTGGTCCCGGCACCAACTTGGAAAAAAGATTAACTAGAGGTGACGTTGGTATAAATCCATTGGATTCCGCTTGCAAAGAACATGATATATCTTACTCTCAGACTGAAGATTTATCAAAAAGACACATATCTGACCAAATATTAGAAAAAAAAAGCCTGGGATAGGGTAAAAGCTAAAGATTCTTCTATTGGTGAAAAAATTGCAGCTTTAAGTGTTGCAGGAATAATGAAGGGTAAAAGAAAGTTCGGTTTGGGATTAAAAAATACAAAAGGGGGTAAACTTAAATTGAGAAAAAAACGTATCATTCGAACGCCCAAAAAAATTGGAGGATTTCTACCTCTTTTGTTTCCCATTCTTGGCGCCCTGGGTGCACTAGGTTATATAACACTATCAACAAAGTAAAAACTTATAAAAAGAAAAAGCCTAAACAACAGTTCAGTATCAAATCCAACACCAACAAGTTAAGACGAGATAATCGTAAATTTCTCACATCCTTGGGTTTCACTGTTTTAAAATAATGAACATATTAAACGTAAACGAAAAGCTTTATGTAGACAATTCCATCGTCAGTTCTGAGCTTCACACATATCAACCATATATTTCTTCAAAATTCGATTACAATGATGAAATAAGGATCCCAATTCAAGAACTCGATGCTTACACTCTACCATCAGATAGTTTACTTTATATCGAAGGAAAATTAACTAATACAGAAGGTAAATATAAGAAAGAATTGCTATTTATTAACAATGGTATAGCCTTTTTGTTCAGAGAAATCCGCTATGAACTAAACGGAATTACTATAGATTCAATAAGAAATGTTGGATTAGCATCAACCTTAAAAAGCTACCTTTCTCACAATACCAACGAAAGTTTAAAACTGGAAAATGCAGGTTGGTTTTCACATCGGAAAGAAGGTGATACAATTTTAGTTGATAATGATGGAAAATTCTCCGTATCCATACCACTAAAAATGCTTTTAGGATTTTTTGAAGATTACAGAAAAATTATTATGAATATGAAACAGGAATTGGTTCTTATTAGATCAACTGATGATTTAGATGGTGTTATTTTCAAAGAAGATCCGGCACACCTTGTTACTGCTCCTGACACTCCATTGGTTACTTTCGATAAAATTTATTGGAAAGTTCCTCACATTCTAGTTGATATGCCACAACAACTTGCTCTATCAAAAATATTAGAATCAAATAAAGATATATTGATAGGATTCAGGAGTTGGGAACTTGTTGAATATTCTTCTCTAACCGAAACAACCCGTCACACATGGCCGGTAAAAACAACTAGTAAACTAGAAGCTCCTCGTCATGTTGTGATTGGCTTTCAAGAAAACAGAAAAGGGAAAATTGTTAAAGATATGAGTAAATTTGACAATATTACCTTGTCAAATATTAGAGTATATTTAAATTCTGAAAGATATCCTTATCACGATTTGTACTTAAATTTCGAAGAAAACAAATTTTCTGCTTTATACGAAATGTTTGCCAACTTTAGACAGTCTTACTATGGTGTTCCAAATGAACCCATTTTTAATCCTGAACAATTCAAAAACATTAGTCCTATTACACATATTGATTGCTCCCATCAAAAAGAAACAATTCAAACGGGATCCGTAGTAATGAGAATTGAATTTGAGACACACAATGCAATTAAAAAAGATACTTCTGCTTATTGTCTTATTTTACATGACAAATTATTTAGCTACAACCCTCTTACTAAAATTGTGAAACAATTATAAACTTTATCCCCACTATTTTCATATTTCGATTTAATTTAAAGAAATTTTCAAAAGCTTTTAGTTTTAATCATGACATCAAAACTACAACTACAAATTGAAAAATTTATTTTTAAAATTAATCAACTGAAAGAAGAAATTCCAAATTATTCAAGTAAAAAAAGTCTCATTAAAAAATTTGCTGCTTTGAAAATATGAGATTGGTGATAGATATTCAAGGATTCAAAGATGAAAAAAATAAATTTATACCGAAAGAGCTTGCAGCTTTTGATGGTTATGAAATGACTCATTACATTTTTAAAAAGCCTTTTCCAATGGAGTTTCTTTCACCTGATTGTCACAAGCAGGCGGTATGGTTAACGAAAAATTATCATTGTATACATTGGAATAATGGATTTACTCCATTACATCATTTCCCAAAAATAATTGAAACACTTACGAAGAAAGCAGATTTTGTTTTTGTAAAAGGAAGCGAAAAAAGGATTTTATACAGAAATATTCTAAAAAGCATGTGATTGAAATAGATGAACAACCAGCGCTAAAGCTAATGGAACCAAAATGCTTCTATCATTCAAAATCACCTTGTATGTGTGCTTTGACAAATGTGTTATTTTTATATGACAATTGTTTTATGAATGAATAAAAATATAAAAAAAAACTTAATTACCTTTTTATTTTGCATTAACCAACCATGATTGAATACAATTAATATGATACCTTAAATCTAATTTTCTAAATTCATTTAAAAGTTCATACTCATTTTTATATTTTAAATAATCATTACAAAATTTAGCGGCTAATTTACATTGTTTCATTCGATCTATATTATTAACATATGCTGACAAATCTTGTGCTTCTGCGTCTTCTTCGCCTACAATTGATAAATATTGGAAGTATGCAGCAGATATAATAAACTCTTCATACAATTCAGTAACCATTTGCTCCATTGTAAATATTATTAAATTTATTCTTCCTTTTCAATTTCTTGAAGAATAGTATCCTCGTCAATAAATTGCTTCAAGTCTTTTAAATAGTAACCAAAGCCAATATCTTTTAGATCTTGAATAAGTTGAAAAAAATTTAATGTTTCAATGTATTTGTTGCAACAGAGGGCAGCCTTTACGAATTCCTCAGATTGATTACAATAAAAGTCTATCCACTCCGGACCACTTGCCATACAATATGAGAAATAGGTTTTTGAAAGATTACTAAATTTCTCCTCTAATAATTTAACTGCAATCAGCAACTCAGCCATTTCATTTATTTAACATAATATTTTAAATATGTAGGGGGACGTCTCTTGCGAATAGGATTAACTTTCTTTGATAATACCTGTTTTTTATCTTCGTATAATTGAAACCTCTTTTGGGTTGCAATAATAGCAGGTATAAATTGGCAATCTTCTCCTATAAATTCTATTAGGTGGCTTAATTCTCCTACAAAGTATGATTTCCCAAATGTATTGAAAAACGTAGTAAGGCTTATAATTCCTTCTAAATAATCATCACAACAGTCAATTGCTTCCAAATAATCTCGTTTCAGTGGATAAAACAGCTTGGTGTATTCATCTTTCGAAATCACTTCAAAGAAATTGAGATATTTAACTTTTAACTGTCTGATAGTTGTAGTTAATTTTTCGCGATTACACATAATTCACTTATTACTTGACACATTTTTTCTTTTTGTTTTATACAAAATTGGTGGAAAAATTCAAAAATAACTTTTTACGCAACTCGAGCACAGCTTAGTAAATGTGTCTCGGCATACTAAAATGATCATGATGCACCTATTTATAAGACTTAAGAATGCAAAATCAAATGTGGGAGAACAAAGAGAAAAAATTAAAAAATATGATGCGAATGAGAATAAAAGGGGAGGAAGTTAAGAATGAGGGACATGAGAGAGAGGAAGAGGAGGAGGAGGAGGCGCTCCCCTATTATAACTACTCCACCCCATAGGACATCTATTAGATATAAGTCTTTCACCAAATGTTTCTGATAAAAAAATTTGCACCTCCCTAGAATAGCGAGCGGAGCATCCAATTTGTTGAAACTAAAAATCGTTGAACTCAATAGTTGGAGAAACTTCTCTAATTGTAGGAATTATTTCGGTTTGCAGCATTACAAGATATATCTGTCCATTTAAATGAATAATAATTTTTACCATAAATTCCACAACTGAGGATTTTCTACAGCCCAGTAATGTTTGTTAAATAAGTCACAATTAGTAAAATTGGTTGCGTCTGCCCAGAAGAAAAAAATTGGATTTTCCTGACATTTAACTCGATATCAACTGCAGAATTGTAATCTCCTCTGAAAATCACTCTCATCTAGTCCTTGTAAAAGGGTGGGATGATATGGACGACAACGGCATGCTTCAAAATATTTTGGGATGTTTCCGAAAACTGCCATTATTTTTTGGAATATTTTTTTGGCCGGGGTTTTTTAAAACTTTCATATTCAAGTAGATTGGTAACAAGTTTAGAAAACATATTTTTTCCAAGTTTTTTCCGAAAATTTTTCTAAATAATCGTTGGCAGCGCTCTCCGCATTTCTTGATTTTTTATTAGTTACTAACATGTCAAACTTCTCCAAATTGGAGAAAATATCCATCATTTTACTGAACGAAACAATTTCTGACAACAAAATTACATCTTACAGGTTCAACATATTCATTTGTTTCAAAGTCAAAGCCTCCCGCTATCTTGAATGCACTAAATACAAATGACCTCCGCAGTCATGGTCAACTCAACAAAAAATAAACTTTGTTGTTTTTTTATATAAAAATAAAGTACTTTTATAAAGCGTTAAAATACAAAATTTGCATGTAGTCTTATTTCTCCTAAAACGTCAGTAGCAGTTTTAAGATTTACTTCTACCAAGAACTACCATGTAACAAGTCTTCACTAACAGTTGTTTTTTGCGGCCTCCGCAGTCATAGCTACCTCATAAAATAAAATATATACCAAAAAACAAAATGGAAAAAAAAACAAAGTTGATGATAGCATTTTAAAACCAAAACGCTAGAGTTAAAAACTGAAGGCGGTGTATCGCCCCCAAAAAGTTGTCCTAATAATTTTTTAACAGATTTTAAAAATATCTTATATAAAAAAAGTTAGGTACAGCACTTTTTCGAAAATGCAAATTTTTGTTTTTTTCAAAATAACTCAACTACGAAAAAAGATAAAATCATGATCAAAGCGGCATGGAATTGGAAATTAAATAGCCTATAACTTTTCTCATTTAACTAACCAATTTTCTATCTCATATAGTTTTCAAGATCCCAATACATGCCCCTTCCAGCTTCGGACACACTGTATGTAGACTGTGTATTAGTAGTATATGTAGTAGTGCAATACTGTCCTAGTGAAGACGTGTGTAAAGGCAAATTTACCGATTTTTTTCCATTATTTTAATATAATTCTTTAATCTTATAATTTAAATAGGGGTGAAGTGGTTGTAATTTAATTCTCGGATTTACAAAGCTTGATTATTCTAGGTTTTGTCTGATTAATTCACTTTATATTACTTTTGGTATTTTTATTATATACAAAGTTTTAAAGAATATGCCCGAATGCGTCAATAATCAGTTTCGCGATATTTTGTTTGAGTTAAAGTTAATAACTGGACATTTTTACCTAGAAGGGAGAAAGCAATGTGTATAAGAACCCTAAAGCATGTACATAAAAAGAGCCAGAAATGTTGAAAATAACTAATGGAAAAATGAAAAAAAAAACTAGGGATGCGTTATGTTAGGTTAAAGTAAAGGATAACTCATGATGGCTATAAAAGTTTTTTTTTTAAATTGCTGTCTACCGACCAAAAAAAAATATTTTCCTCTAAAAAATACTGACTTTAATAATCTAAAAAAAATCCCAATCTCGCCATGCCTAATTATTTTAATTTAATCTACAGTAGTAGTTAAAGCTCGAGTTGAAATTAATTTTCAAAAAATAAAATTATTAGTTTCTTAAGTAAAACCTTGCGTTATTTTGATTTTTCTGCTTGAGACGATACATTTCTATTAAAAATAAATTTTGGGTAAAATATACCACTAAAATGAGACTCACTCTACAACCATAGTATCTGGTGTTCAGAAGTTATAGTTTAATTTTTCCCTTTGGAAAATCGCGCCGCGTTGGACATATATTTACTTTTAAGTGTAATCCAGTAATCGTTAAGTATTATAGAAAAATATAGCTAGTATCGAAAAGTGTTTTTAAGCCTCAGAAGCCACAAAAAGGTACCTGGAGGAGAGCCCTCCCTGCCTTCAAAACAAAGAGTTTTCTCCATCAGCTTGATTTAACTTTCAAAGCTGGATAAGAAATATTAACTCGGTCAATTTTAAACAATAATAACATTGACCAATAACTGATCCACCGATATGAATATAAGATACTTAGATTAAGTCAAGATGAGCATAAGTGGCTATGGGGGGGGTACATAATGTAAAGACTAATGTCGCACTAATGAATCTGTATAAGGAAAAAGATATATACATTATTTCCCAGTAAAAATATACTTTTCTTTATTGGTTCAACTCCTGACAAAATACTATCATTTGTCGGAATCAGGACTCCTACTATTGTCTCAATCTAATACATTGTCGTCTTGCACATTTATTATGAGATTATCCGCGATTATATCCAAATCTGTTTCTTTAGTCCATATAATATCTTTCTATGTATTTTACATGATCACATCCCTCATTTGTCTAAAAGTTGGAAAAAAATCGTCATAATAACTGTGAACGTTCGGTAATTCTTCTTGCAACACCCAAAAGAGTTCAATAAGATTTAGATTAAATAAATTTTT
This sequence comes from Kuschelorhynchus macadamiae, assembly GCA_030620095.1. Classification (NCBI taxonomy): domain Eukaryota; kingdom Metazoa; phylum Arthropoda; class Insecta; order Coleoptera; family Curculionidae; genus Kuschelorhynchus; species Kuschelorhynchus macadamiae. The sequence goes on from JAUTXW010005231.1 coordinate 171,767, forward strand.
AAAATTAGCCTGGTGCATTTCGCTGAAATAATCACCAGATTTGTTTGGGATTTAAAAACCAATATGCTATAGAAACCAAGCCATTTTCTCTCCCTTCATGCACTATAACTTATCTCTGTCTGTGTCCTGTTGACCCATGTCTTCGGTACCTTTCGTTCGTGTTATTCCCAAGATTGTTCATGTATGTGTTTATCTTATACATGTTGGACTATCTAGTTTATGGCAGATATCAAGTTTTTCCATCAAGAATTTAAGACTGGTTTTCGGCTTTGTCCATCCTATTTTTTGTGAAGTCCATTACTGAACTTGGCACTCTTTAATTAATCACTTTAAAGTCGACGTTATGTCGCCTGACCACAGCTTCGACATCATTGTTTAAGTCTGTTTTAGGAAATAGGAAAGTATCATCTTCCGATATTTTTGCATCTTTGCATTTTGGGGTTTGTAGTTCCCGAAAAACATGTCCCTTTTCTTCGGTCCGTTGCGTTGGTTTGTTGCTCTGTCTTTGAGCTGCTAAGTTTAAATCCTTATCCTTATCCTTAAAATTTTAGTCAAAAATCAAGGGACATATGGGCATAGAATGGTAATAATTGGGTAAAAATCCAATATAGCAGAACAAAATAGCGGCATCACAAAATGTTAACAACATGATTATCAAGAACCTACTTATCGAATGGATCTCAAATGTTCCACAGGATGTCTACTAGTGCCATCTTGCAAGGTAAAATTTTGTTGAGAAGCCATCATGGCGGAGCAAAATGACCTATTGAAATTTTATAAAGTCCACTAACAAAAAATTACTTAGCCAATTGACTTGAAGTTTTGTACAAAAATGTGAGAATGTGCAGGGATAAACTGGTAAAATTTTAGTGCGATTTCTACATAGCGCAATAAAAGCACGACCTAATTAGAATGTCTAAATGACAGTTTACATTTTATAAACTACGTAAATAAAAATATAAACAATAAAAAAACAATAATAATAATAAAAATAGATTACAAACAAAATAAAATAAAACTCTGTAAATTCGCCTTACCCACAACTTACCCCGTGTATAATTCGACTCGCGCATATAACACATTTTATGAAACCTTATAGGATAAATCGAGGAGAGATGGACCAGTAGGAGAGGCTTGCATGCTTGCCACGCAGAATCGCGCAACAGAGGCATAACTTAGCCACAAAACCTTCATGTGTTTAACTGCTTGAGAAATTACTGGTCCATCTTCCACTTTTAGGAGAGACGGACCACCTGGCAAAATGTGTGTGAACGAAGTAGCAAGACTTGCAACTAGCAATCTGGATAAAACCGATTGTTTGGGTCCTGTCGACATGCTTGGTAGAGAAGTAGAAATGAAGCTCGCTTCTCTCGTCAAAAAATTATTACAGAAAAGAAGCTTGTCACCGACTAGAGGAAGTAAGCATAGTGGCCTATAATTTAGCCGAATGTCTTGGAATTCAACATAAATTTAATCGAGAAGATGGTAAGTAGATGAACTTTTGATGGTTAAATACTTACTCTGTATTAAGCTATTATCTGCATTTTTAGGTAAAGCTGATTTACAAAGCTGAAAATACCTCAATAGGTCGAGCGCTGAGAGTATCTAGAAATGTTGCTATGTGACGTATATTTAAGAACTTGATGGTGTACTCTTTGAGAATGGTTTGTTTGCCAAGCCTGGGAACATTTATAACATAGACGAGACAGGTCCACAATTGAACACGTGACCTGAGAAATAATGTAGCTTCAGTTAGCCCGAGAGAAAAGGTGAAACGATTATAGTAGTTGCCTACTGTAACGCAGAAGGAGTTTATTTGCCTACTTACTGCGTATTTAAGGGGAAAAATGCTTAAGCGGAATGGGCTGATGGAATGCCACCGACTCACGTGTGCGCGTGTCGGCGTACGTGACATCAGATATTTTCCTGGACTGACTACAGTCTCATTTCTACCCCAGAAAAGTACCCTGGTTTTGCTAACAATAGACGGATACACTTCTCACACGACTAATCTTGAAACGTTACAATTGGATGGGGACAACGACATTATTTTATTTTGTTTGCCAAGTCTCAGTACGCATTAGTTGGAACCGCCTGATCGGGCCTTCTTCAGCTTTATGGGACATTATTATGATTCGTGCAGAAGGATGATTAAATGCAATCCTTCTAGGAAGTTAAATCCGCTGCATTTCGGTAAACTTTTAGAGAAGGCCTGGGGCTGATCGGCTACGGTCTACAATCCAGTTGAAATACCTCATAACGCTTTTCTAACGGAGCACTAAATGAGACTGCAATACATCCAAGAGACGAATTTAAGGAACAAGGTAGTAGTTTGTTCCCAAACCCTTCCTCGCAAACGTGACTCACCTCAACTAGGCCCTTCCGGAATGCATCTAGGAAACTACTTTAGGAGCTTTCGTCTGTGCCCCATATAACACCAGCGATAAAAAAAAGGCTCATGCTAACCTAACTTTACCAAGTTACATGACTTCTATTAGCGAGAAGGAGCAGAGACAAAAACAAACACCTTAATCAAAAAGCCAGAAGAAAGAAGGACCTTCCCAAGAAGAAATGACCAAAATCTACTGAGAATGTGTTGCAGAAGAAACACAGGCATGACTGTAGCTCTTCAGATTCTGATCGAGACGTATTTTGGATGATTCGTCTAGTGGTGAAGAAACCTTGTATGACCTCAAAAATATCGCCTTACAAAGGAAAAAGAGGACTGTTACAATACATTTTCTGTTCTAGATGGTCGCACAAAGGTTACACACCTACACCAACACGTGGCAACTCATTATGAAAAGGAGAAAAAAAACTAAATTAGCGTATGATCCATCTTTCCTATAGTCGGTGGTTCATCCCTTTTATACTATATTCTAGGAGAAATGGGCCAATTTAAGTTCTCAGTTTTTTATATTTTATAATAATTTGTTAAGTTGCATTAATGTTTAAACTGTGCCAAATAGATCAACAAAGTTTATGTTTAAGTTATATTTTTTTTGCAGAAGTTAAATCATATAAATAAAGAACTTATTGAAAGTTTTTCAAAAGGTGGTCCATTTCTCCTTGATTTACCATAGTTGTATGGGTAATAACTTAAAAAAAATTAAATAAATCACGGTTTATAGGATGTGTAAAAAGTTATTACCAAATATTTACATGTATGTACAATGTGTTTTCGGTACACATTGGAATACTGTAAGAGGATAGTTGTGGGTGAAAGAGAATTTACCGATTTCTTTTTTTTTTGGGGATGAAAATTGCACAGGCTAGGCATTTTCTATATATTCCACTATTCTTTAAATCGTATAGCGACTTGCAGCTGTGGCAGATTTAACACACTTTTAAACTTTCTGTAGGTCTTCTATAGGATTATTTTCTTTGGCCCCTCGATGCATAAAGTGAATGATGTTTGCCATCATTTCACGACTTTAGCTACACAACACCTTGCCTTTTACCTACTGTACTGAATAACTGCCGAAACTGCAATGGTGCACATATTAAATCATTTCTGTTACGGACTATATTTATATCCACATGGTATAGCCTGTCTACTACGCAGAGGAGGGCGCGGCCATTTCAAACACCATGCTACGCTAATTTGATAATCTATACAATTTATGACGTTCTTTCTTGTTTATTTGTTTACCTAAATAGTTTTGCTCCATTTATTTAAAAAGTTTAAAATTAATAATTCTGGTATCTGGTATATGGTCCGACAAATTTTATGATGGGCTATTTTGCAACTTAAGTGCGGTCCAACTGCAATATTTCACGCATAATAATGACACAATTTAAAATAACATGTGGCAGGGGTTACTTATTTACCTTCATTGTGTTATGGATTTAACGCGCCCGTGCTCTGGTACCTATCCTGGTGCTGACCTACTAAATCTCCGGCTGGAATTGATCCAATTATGAAATATAATATCCATAAAATCTGTATAAAAAAGACATTACATTACTAAAAATTAGACTTGTGCGCTGGTCAATTAACCAGTCGAAATTGCGCGAGGTGCGGCGTTCTTACTTATTACATTATAGTGTTCTGTGTAATTTGGAGTTTAGTTCGTTTATTTCATTTTAGAATTAAGGTTATTTTTTATGCTTACCCGTTAGAGATACCGTTGCGTGTAAGGCAAAGCGTTTTCATAAAACTCTCAGGCTCTTCAGTACAAACAAACGAATTGAATAATAATTTAAGTACTTATTGTTGATAAGATTTTTGTGTATTGTGTACTGAATGTAGGTTTCTTTTTAACAAATCATATTTGGGGAAATATCGATGCGTGATGTAATACTGACGTGGCTACAGAAACATCTAAGCTAAAAAAATATTAAGAATCATATAATCTATCTGGTCTCAACGTATCTGTCCGGCAGATATTATAAGTATTAAAACACTGAGACGTTAATATCAAGAAAGCGAATGTTAATGACAACAAAGAACCTGTGATTAAAGTTGTCTCGAGTTATGTACTCGCAGAACATTTTCTTTCGAGGCCTTTGATGATAGTTCCTGCAAATCTTAAAAAAAAACATGTGGGCAAAAGTAAAGAATTACAAGCAATTTCAACTTGTCAGCAGTTTCGTCTGCTACTCTGTCTGCTATAACTTTCTTATTTTTCAATATATGAAATTGATTTGAAAAGCAAATTGTATAGTTGAGTTTGATCTTAAAAAATAAGGAAGAAATGAAGAAAATCTGCACCAAAAGACCCACGTGTGTGACAAAGATTCTCTTTCTCGTTTCACAGCACTTCTTTTATGACAAAGTTTTTCTCCATTTTCTCGTTCTAGAGATAAAGGTATCAAATCCGGTATATTTTGGATCAATTTGATATCTTTAAAAATAAGAAAGTTAGAGTAGATTCAAAAGTGGACAAGTTAAAATGACCACGCTGCATAGGGTGTCCAGTTTTCGAAGTTTTTGCGGGCTATATTTTTCATAGCCGTCCTCGTTTCTTATATTCAATGCGAAATTGAAGATAAATATTGCATTTTATTATCGCAAAACTGAAATCTGGGTCTTATGAACTTTTTTTCTGCAGAATTCAGCGTTTTGCTGTGAGCTGTCATTATTTAGATGTAATTCAAAATTATATGTTTTTTTTTAATAAGACAGCTTATATTTGTAAACCATCTTTTCATGTTTGGTTTTAGCTTTTCAAAAATATATAATACTCTATATTTATTTTCAATACCAGATTCAATATTTGCCTCATAATTAAAAAATTTATTTTTTATTATTAGGCCGAAACGAATATTAACAAAAAATATCACAATCATGTCCTCTGACAACTTTGACAAGTTTCTAATTGTATTAATATTTTGTAATGAAACGAATTTTTCTACATTATGGCAGTCAATGTAATTTTCGAAAATTCTGCAGAATGCGACTGGCTCATTACTTGTATGCAGAGTATACGCATTTTTCCATTCTACTTAAATCACATGGGAAAATTATAATATTCTCGTAGATACCTAGAAAGAAGACCAGCGGATAAAAATATTATTTAAAAAATAATATCAAATTACATTCACGGTTTATTTTCTAAACCTGAAGCTCTACAATTTACAACAGGGAAAACTGCGAGATTGATTAAATAAATGTGTTGGTTCGGTTGAAGTAATTGAATTTAGTCCTAGGAGGAAAATAGAATATTCTCGGTATTTCTAAATCAGTGAATCAAACAATTTAACTGCGTGAACCTTATACATTTCACCTGGTCCAAAACGTACATCTTTGTAACATAAAAATAACATTTAACGCGGTGTAGAGTTTTCTAATGTATATGCAAATGCTAAATATTCAAGATAATTTTGAAACAGCCGTCATATAGTCTGAGGAAGCGCATTGTTCTAATGGCGGTATATTTAATCGGTTGGATACTTGGTCTTGGTACAAGAAAAATAACCATGTAGCATTACATGCTTCATACTCGGAATCAAAATAATATATAATATATTTAAAGCCAGTAAGGCAAATAAATACCGAGACATTTTTAGAAAATGTACCCGAGATAAGAGATGTTCCCTTGGAACCTCTTAATAACTTTGTCTGTAACAAGATGGTACTCCCGCGCACAATGCACAAATTGTAAGAACCTATCTAGATACTAATTTCCCAGGCCAATGGATTGAAAAAAACGGACCTGCAATATGGCCACCTAGGTCACTGGATTTGTCCGTTCTGGATTTCTTTTTGTGGAGATACCTTGAAAATGAAATTTATAGCGTGCAGAATCAAGTACTGTTATATTTAAGAAATGTCACCGAAAGAGACTGTAGAGAGTTAGAGGCGCTGCCTTTTATTATTTTAAATGCCTGAAGGTGAATATGAACTATGCGTGAAACATGTCTAAGATATAACGAAGAACAATTTGAACACTATTTATAAGAAATTTGCCTCTATATTTATTGACAAATAACAGAGAATTGAATATTGAAAATATTGAATTTTTGTTGTGTTCAACCAAAATTTTAATCAGTATCACAACACCAAAGACAGACCTGATTCAAAACATAATAATTAAGGTTTGTGATTTCTGCTAAGAGGTATATGCACAATTTCCTCCATTCTAGATTTAAAGATCTATATAGTCGAAATCCTAAGAATAAAGAAAGCCGACGTTGAAAAATCACAAAAAACATAAATAATAGATGATACATCCAATGTAAAATAAATCAATATAAAACCCGGAGCCGCTGTTGGCTTCATATAATGCCCAGGGTTGCCAGTCCGCGACATAGTGTATCAGATTGGCTAATTACATTCATTTAAAGATAAGAAAAATTGTTTCATTGTATTTCTAAGCAACTAGACGCTTCTGACAACACCAAACCACATATGGCTGCGTGCGTTTATAATTAAACTATGCCACGGGCAGTTAATTTGGTTAATTTATTTGCATATGATAGATAGTCTATTCGAAGTATAATCGGTCCTTGCAATCACCGAAAAAATCAAATGTATTAACTAATACGATATAAAAATAAACATATAACATTGTATTTCCTACAACAATAATTGTTCACTTTAAAACTAATTTTTTAAAAATTATCATCTTCAAATTTAAAATTTTTAAATTGTTAGTTTCATAAAATAAATTTAGATGCCAACTTATATATATTCAGTTTTCACTCGTAAAAATAAAACAAAATAAGGTTCCCAACAAAACCATCAAAAATGTTTTAAATATTAGTTATAAAAATTCGTGCATATCGTCAAAGTCAGAAAAAAGCCCTCATTCTTTGTGTCTTTTTCGACTACTCACTTAAGACACAAAATGTCATTTAAATGAGAATACAAGTATTTTACGAACGTGGGAATTATTTCCATTTGTTCAAGATTTAGACTTAGCAATAAATAGTCATAATACATAACAGAGGTATCTTACATGCTTTAAAAAAATGTGACTTGTTTTTAAAATTTTAACAAAGCTAGTTTTCTTCCCAGTTACCATTTATAGTAGTACACATTTATTAGAGATGCGTCCTTATTTTTATCAGGTCCGTGTATTTCGAACAAAGCAATTTGTTCTATTGTGGAGCTAAACAATTAGGGAATAAATTAAGAGAACAAGGAATTCTAAGTAGCTCTGTTGGCTAAACAATCAGAAATAATGGCGTTGTATAAGCATATGACCTTATATTTACCGTGCATAGGACGTCAGTGTTTTATGAGTACGTAACCAAATAAGGGTTTAAATAATTATTATAACACGATCCGGCTCTTTCAAACTCAAATATTTCAAAATTATAACACTGAAGCCATTGATTCTAGGTTAACAAATGTATTAGAAAAAATAGAGTAAACTTAAAATAGATTTGTATGTAATCAATCATTAAACAAGGGTTTTTAAAGGTTTATATACCGACATTAAAAACGTTTACTCAATGTGTATTTCAAACTCCACTTATAATACCGTAATATATATATATATATATATATATATATATATATATATATATATATATATATATATATATATATATAACTAGACTCTCGTTTCTAAAATAGAGTTTAAAAATCTGATTGTTAAAAGCATAACCCTATTCTAGAATAGAAAATAGTATTTATTATTATATGACGACACTACAACTTTAATAACTACAATGTTTAAAAACAAACCTTTACAATTATTACTTCGCCGATATTTGGTCACTGTTTAAAACAAAGTGTTCAAATACTTGTATTTAGAATCGACACTTAACAAGTAGTCAACTTAACCCCATACAGAACCAAAAGGAAAGAAGGTCTTCCAAAATTAGAAGAAACTAACAAGTATAAATTATTTAAAAAAAAAACAAAAAAACTAGTATAGTAATATAGGAAAAGTAATCTCAAACATACTAAAATAAGCGACACTTTATATAGATTTCTTGGTATCCGCTATAAAGTTCAAAATCGAAATAAAACTATCTTGTGAATCCCCCTCCCTCCGATGTCATGTTTGACACAACTAACCTATTTAATATTTTTATTACAACTACGTTGATTTTCAAACAAAATTCTCCATGATATATATGATAGGTACTTTTTGATCTCTATCAATTTTTACCGCCCCAATAAAAGCATCTGAGTTGATATTTGCAAATTTCTATATCCATGTGAAGTTAAAATCAAAATGTCCTGACGTCGCGTCCGCGTGCACACTACATATCACAAAATTCTCAAAAATCGGCCTAAACACCGATGAGGCTGAATTTCACGCCAATATCTAAAGGAAACATAGACGTTTCTACGGTGTATTTACTTTTTTATCCCCTATAAGGCTCAAAATCAAAATAAAACTATTTGTGAATCCCCTGTTTATACTCCGATGTCATGTTTGACCCCATTAACCTATTTATTATTTGTATTTTAACTACGTTTATTTTTAAACAATTTTCGAATATTAAAATCGAATTAAAAATCGAAATATTTATCATGACATGACGTCGCGTCCGCAGGCATATCTTGAAAAAGTGACATACATATCAAAAAATCTCAAAACTCGGCTGAAACACCGATCAGATTTCATGGCAATCTTAAAAGGAAATATAGACGTTTCTTAGGAGTATTTACTTCTTTATTCCGTAAAGCCCAAAATCAAATTCAAACTACTTGTGCTTCTTAATCCCCTGTATACCAATACCCTGATGTCAAGTTTGACACTAATAACCTATTTATTATTTTTATTTTAACTATGTTGATTTTTAAACAAAATTCTGCATGAAATATATGATGGGTACTTTTCGATCTCTATCTATTTTTACCGCACCATTGGGCATTTGAGTATACATTTGCAAATTTCTGTACCCGTGTCGAACTAAAATTAAAATGTTTATCCTGTCGTCGCATCCGCAGGCACACCTTGAAAAAGTGACAGTTTTTACCTAAACAAAAAATGTGTGCATTTGTTTTCAAATCGAAATTTATCTAATTGCTTGACTTTTGCCCTACCCAATCGTAGAAGGTACTTATACGCAGGTACGGAGGACCAAATCAATGCAAAAAAAAATCGTGCACGTTACATATCGAAAAATTCTGAAAAATCGGCCTTAGCATTAATCAGGTAGAATTTTACACAAATCTCTAGAGGAAACATAGAAGTCTCTACGGTGTATTTATGTATTTCGCCAAAGATCAACTGTTTTTAGGGGCGATGCAGTGTAAACTGTTGTCAGTTTAGACTTGAAAACGTTTGGAGATAGTTACCATTCGAAACGTGTGAAACCAAAATAATAAAGACAAAGCAAGTCTCACAAAATTAGTTTAGTGAACATTATACATTGTCTAACACCAAACGGATAGATTGAGCTGATACCAGCTGACTTTTTCTTACATTATCTAACTAATGTTGGCAATTTGACGGATATGACATTTACAATTTTATATCAGAATGTCAGCCTTGGTTTTTGGTTTTAATATTTTATGAAAATATTTGTGACCCGAAAAAATTTTCCAGAAATAATTTAAGCTCTTGGTCTATTATAAATGAAAATCCGTGAAAAAAATTTAAGGTTAGTTTTATATATTATTTTATAATATATTTAAGAAATAGTTTGTGCGTTTTCTAAATTATTTTATTTTTTAGGAGTTGACAAATTAACTGACATTTTACTCCTTTTTGTTAAAACGAATTATTTTGTGACATCCTTTAAAAATATTGCATTTACTTGCTTCAGCATAAAATAATTATGTGGTCTTGCTTGATGTTAGGAAAAAATTAAACAAATTTTTAACTTTTTTTTTAAATATATATTTGGCCATGTGCCGTGAAGACATTCATTATTTTTTTAAATGCTACTACTGTTGTTGGGACCTTTGGTTAAAATAAAAATCAAAACACCAAAACAGTTTCCTGATTTTTATGGTCGATTGACAATTATGGAAGAAAGGGGATTCTGATAAAAAAATAGAAAGTTATTAGGACTTTTATTTTTGAGAAATTCATCAGTACCATGCGTTGTTTTACTACTTACTCCCTTTTTCTCCCTAAAATCAATTAAATGTAATGTTTCTTAATGAATATCAGAAACACTTCTGCTAATTAATAAAAAAATGTAGTTTTTCTACCAAAAAGGTAATGAAAACGAAAATTTTAAAAACGTACTAATTGTTTTTTTTAATTGACCCCTATATCACCATGGTTTGCATTTTAACAATTGCAAACTTTTATATTATCCTCCTCAGAAATAAAGTGCTTGCAGATTGTGTCACAGCACAATATCTCATAATATTGAAAATATTCCAGAGTTTATTTTGTTTACATTGTTGCAGTATTCTGCCAACAAAGATATTTGCACTCGGAATTTTCTCATTTTTAAAAAATGTCAACTTAGTAATACATCAAATATACCGCCTGACAGCAGGTTTTTTTCACTAAAGAAACCGTTTCTAATATGCATATAACGTTTCTGTGATACGCCGATATACCGACAAGAAATAAATTTTCTCTACTTATATTCAATGTACGTACTGTACGCCAACCGTCTACTGGTATTCCACGAAAATCATATTAAAGATGTTTATTTGAGAAGAATAACATTTTCCTTGTTCTACGACTTTTCATTTTAAGTACTATTTGTCGTACTGTGTTATTAACGGGATATTTCAGGATGGTAAAGACTAAACTTGGTTGTCTGACTAAGCTAGAAAAAACAGTATCTTATCGTTAATATGTACCGGATAATTGATTAAAATTAGAAATCCCCATAACTTTTTATTTTTTAAGATGGAACGATGATTTTTTAACTGAATTTTAGGAAATCTTAAAATTAGATCTGCAGCAACAAAAAAAAATGTTGAAGTAAAATTGATTTTTTCACCTATACCCCATATATTTTTAAAGTTTCATAATACACTAAGTTACCACAAACTGATTGAAGTGGATAAAAGATTACGGAGTTATAGGAATTTGTTTCACTTTGTTTAATTGGCCTTGCCACAAACACCTATGTAATTTTCAGTTTTACCAACCAAACAGGTTTAATTTTTTTACATAAATTTTCTAGAACTTCCGATTAAAAAAATTACTAGAAATTTTCTTAATATTTGGAGATTTATTTTCATAACTAACTGTTTTTTTGACATTTTAACAAAAACCGAACTTGTAGCAAATATTTATGAAAATTTTGAAAATAACCTGGAATTAACAAAATTATCTGCTGATTTTGCTTTACCACAATAATACGCTTCAAGCTGGAATTTTGTTGATATTTTTATGAATCTTTAAGTAAACTAAATGTCCGTTTTTAAATTATTCTCGGTTGCCCATACTACAATTATCGATTATTTTTTTAATTATTGGCTTTGCTTCGCTTGTGATCACAAGTCGCCAGCACATTCGTGATGGTCTCAGACTGATCTAGTGTGCACTATGGTGACGATCACTGATATCTTCTTTTCTTTTAATTTTTAAATCTACCACTAGTATTTCTAAGCTGTTGGATTGTTTGCCCTTGGATGCATTTATTATGGTGTCAGGATAACCTTTTCGCGGTTACATCAATACCAATCTTATTACAGTCACCAAGTGGCCATGTGGCTTGTTATTCTATTGTGGAAAACACAAATAACTATAGAAGCGTCTAGCGGGACAGTTTCTACTCAGACTAGTTTGAATGTCCCGTAGATCCCCGAAACAACACAGAAAACCCGGCGCGCAACTGACTCTAAAGAGCTCCGTATTCCATGAGGACTGACGAGGCTCTCCAAAATAGTCACGTTGCCATTTAATTATCGGTTCCTAATCCTAATGAACATTAAATAATGTCCTTCTGTCATATTATATAAACATTCATTTGTTTCACAGCCCGTTCTCGTTTCACTACAACCTCTAAGTAGTGTGGTAAATTGTAATTGTAAAGTGTTTCCAAAATCATCGGGTCTATACTATAAAAAAAATAATGATTTTACTCTTTGTAAAAAAATTTAAAAAATCGGTAAATATTCTTTCCTTTTATTAGGAATAGTAAAGTGTGACCCAATTTAAATTAGCACAGTCAGTAAACATATGTACCATCTTTTCAAGTATTTTTAACGGACGTCATTTTCTCCACCATATTGGATTCCTACCAATATTTTACCAGTTTCTACTTATGCCACTCTTGACTTTTGGGCACAATTATTAAATTCAATACGAAGATTTTACATTGACACACATCACCATTTTGTTAAGGAAGCTGAATTTGTACATATTTATCCCTATATTACGATTAATTTTTCTGCAAAATTTAGTCAACATTTATTATTACGTTGATCTTTAAAAATTATATTTGGCCGCCATTTTATTTCGCCATCTGAGGGCAAGTTATTACCTAAAAAAAAAGGTGTTTATGTTTTTTTTTCTGCAGTCCTAATAGTTGCGAAATTTGAGGGAAAAAAAAGTTTTTGAGTTTTGAGGTTATGTTGTGTCAGGTAGTCACGGATGGCTTCTTGAATTTTATTTGACCGGCATTTTATTTCGCCATTTTGAATTCATATAATAACTTTACCAGTTTATATATATATCACACTTAATCCTTGCAAAAATTTTAAATTTAATCTAATAAGTAGTTTTTTCAGGCTGATTATACAAAAATGTTACCAGTTGATTCCTATGTAATACTTGAATTTTGTGCAAAATTTGAGGTATATTGGATAATTAGTTTTTTTAGAAATAATTTTTTAAGTTTCACTAGGCCGCCATTTTGTTCCGGCATATTGGATTTTTAGCAAAATATTACCAGGTGGTCCACATATCACCCTTAATTTTTGACTAAAATTTGAATCAATCTGGTAAGTAGTTTTTAAGCTATGCCGCGAACTGATAGAGAGATTGACCGACAGACGGACCGGCGAAATTGATAAAACCTAGATATGTAAAACCTGAGAGGGAAATTTTTTTACGATTATAAACATTTTTTGGCCGCCATTTTGTTCCGCCATCTTCAATTTGTACTACATTTCTATACCACAATTAGTTATGGAACATTATTTTGAAATCAATCCATTAAGTAGTTTTCTCAGGCTAACTTTTTAAATATATTATAAAGCCACCATTTTGTTCCGCTATCTTCGATGCGTACCAAAATTGTACCAGTTAATTCGTACGTAATACTTGATTTTTATGCAAAATTTGAGATAAATTGGATAAGTAGTTTTTTAGTAATACTTTTTTTAATTTTCACTAGGCCGCCATTTTGTTTCTCCATACTGGATTTTTACTAAAACGTTACCAGGTCATCCCTATAGGACCCTTAATTTTTGACCAAAATTCGAAATCAATCAAGTAAGCAGGTTAAGTAGTTTTTTTAACTATGCTGCGAACAGCAGACAAACAGACAACGAAATTGAGAAAACATGTTTTTCGACATCTAGGGACCTTCAAACGTAAAGATCTAAAAAAATTTCGGAGGGTGATTTTTTCACGATTACAATACTTTTACGAGGGAAATAAAAAGAATTTTATATTATGATTATTATGACTTTTTTCCATTTCTTAGAAATAGTGAATATACTGTCTTTTTATTTGTTCCATCATATTGGATTCCTACCAATATTTTACCATTTTCTTTCTACCTATGCCACACTTGACTTTTGGGCTTATTAAAATAAATTCAATAAGTAGTTTTTACATTGGCACATAACGTCATTTTGCTACGTCATGTTGAATTCGTACCAGTTTATCCCATTTTCACATCTAATTTTTCTGCAAAATCAATTGAACAAGATTTTTTACGTTGATTTTTTAATTTTATTGGACCGCTATTTTATTTCGCAATCTTAAATTGAAACCCATATTATCAGTCTTTACCTACTCTATTGGTCCGCAGATACTTAAGTTTCTAACTGGTTTTCGTTAACGATTCTCTTGTTGTTATGTTAAAGCGGTGTATTATTTGGGGTTAGGTTCCTACTGGAACCTAACTTTTTTAAAATGTTGACGTTTCGCAACTTTATTGTTGCATTCTTAGGACACATAGATTTTATATCCTACATCAAACCCATATTATCAGTCTTTACCTACTTCGTTGGTCTACAGATATTTCCTAACCACAAATAATACACCACTCTAACAGCAAGAAGATCGTTAACGAAAACTATTTAGAAACTTAATATCTGGGAAATATCTGCGAACCAACGGAGTAGTTAAATACTGATAATACGGGTTTCATGCAGGATATAAAATCTATGTATGTGTCCTGAGCATGCAACAATAAAGTTTCGAAACGTCGACAATTTAAAAAAATACTTTAGTTTTTTTTACTGGATCCTGACCCGAAATAATACACCACTCTAACCTAAAAACAAGAGGATCGTTAAAGAAAACCATTTAGAAACTCAATATCTGGAAAATATCTGCGGACCAGGTAATAGGTAACGACTGATAATATGGCTTTCATGCAGAATTTAGAATTTATGTGTCCTGAGGATGAAACAATAAAGTTTCGAAACGTCAATTTAAAAAAGTCTTTTGTTTCTTTACTGTACCCTAACCCTAAATAATACACCACTCTAACACAACAAGAGGATCATTAACGAAAACCATAGAAACATAATATCTGGGAAATATCTGCGGACCAACGGAGTAGGTAAAAACTAATAATATGGGGTTCATGCAGGATATAGAAACTAAATATATGTCCTGAGGATGCAACAATAAAGTTGCGAAACGTTGACTATTTAAAAATAGACTTTTTTTTACTGGACCCTAACCCCAAATAATACACCACTATAACATAACAACAAGAGGTTTATTAACGAAAACCATTTAGAAACTTAATATCCAGGAAATATTTGCGAACCAACGGAGTAGGTAAAGCTTCATAACATGGGTTTCATGCAGGATAGAGGATCTATATGTGTACTGAGGATGCACAAATTAAGTTCCAAAACGTCGCGGATTTTAAAAAACCCTTGTTTTTTTTACTGGATCTTAATCCCAAATAATACACCACTCTAACAAAAATGTTTTAACATTTTTCAGCCATATTGGATTTTTACCAAAATATTACGACGTCATCTCCATATAACCCTTAACTTTTTAACATTCGACAAGTAGCTTTTCCATAATATTTTATTAACATTTCACTAGGCCGCCATTTTGTTAATGCCATACTCGATTTTTACAAAAATATTACCAGATCATCCCCATATGAGTCTTAAGTTTTTATCAAAATTTGAAGTCAATCGGGTTAGTTTTTAAGCTACGCCGCGAACTGACAGACAGACCGACAGACGGCCGACGGAATTGATGAAACATATATTTTGGCCTCTAGGAACGCTAAAACGTGAAGATATAAAAGAGATGGTTGAGAGGGTGATTTTTTCACGATTGCAAACATTTTATTTGGCCGCAATCTTGAATTAGCACCACTATTTTACTAATTCATCCCTATAACATAATTACTTCTGGTACACAATTAGAAATTAAACCATTAAGCAGTTTTTCAGGCTGAATTTTTAAATTATTTATTAAGCCGCCATTTTGTTCCGCCATCTTGGATTCGTACCAAAATGTTACTAGTTGATTTCAATATAGTACTTGATGTTTTTGCAAAATTTGAGAAAAATTGGATGAGTAATTTTGTAATAATATTTTTTAACATTTCACTAAGCCGCCATTTTGTTTCGCCATATTGAATTTTTACCAAAATCTTACCAGGCCATGCCTATATGACCCTTAATTTTTGACCAACATTTGAAGTCAATCGGGTAAGTAGTCTTTAAGCTATGCCCCGAACTGGCAGACCGACAAACAGACCGACAAACAGACCGACAAACAGACCGACAAACAGACCGACAGACGGACCGACGGAGTTGCTAAAACATATTTTTTGGCATCTAGCGACGCTAAAACGTAAAGATGTGTAATAGTGAGAGGGTGACTTTTTCACGCTTACAAACATTTTATTTGGCCGCCATGTTGTTCGGCCATTTTGAATTAGTACACTAGTTGATCCCTATACCACAATTAGTTATGGCACACAATTTGAAACCAAACCATTAAGCAGTTTTTTCAGGCTGAATTTTTAAATATTTTATTAAGCCGCCATTTTGTTCCGCCATCTTGGATTCATACCAAAATGTTACCAGTTGGTTCCAACATAATACTTAATGTTTTTGCAAAATTTGAAATAAATTGGATGAGTAGTTTTTTAATAATAATTTTTTTAACGTTTCGCTAAGCCGCCATTTTCTTTCGCCATATTGGATTTTTCCCAAAATCATCCCCATATGACCCTTAATTTTTGACGAAATTTTCAAGTCAATCGGTTAAGTAGTTTTTTAGCTACGCCGCGAACAGACAGACAGACAGACCGACGGAATTGAGAAATGTTTTTCGTCACCTAGGGACCCTGAAACGCGAAGATCTAAAAAAAATCTCGGTGAGTGTTTTTTTCACGACTACAATACTTTCTTTTATGAGGGAAGGAAAAATCTGAGAAAATTGTGGTTTTATGAGGATAGTGGGGTAACTCTGAAACGAGATTATTTTTCAACATTCTATTTACCGATGTAGAAAAATATGTTTCAAGTAAAAGTATGTTGTTTTTTTCATTAAGACTGTTGGAAGGTCAATATTTTTCCATATTTAATTTTTTTCTGTTTCAAAACAGTTACTCTCTGCGTATTTATATAACACATTACTGTCAGTCAATAAATATTGTGCTAGCAAAGTTGAAAATATCTCGCTAAAATTGTAACACCCCCCTTAATAATTTAATTTAGTTCCGTCTCTGGTTTAGGGTTAAAAATTTACAAACATACCTATAATTTGGATTGTCTCTATATAAGGCTTTTACGCAAATCCTTCCTAAATTCCTAAATCCATTAGGAGCTAAACTGCTTATAAAAAGTATAAATGTTTAGTTTATCTTGTTTCTTCATTTCCGTGAAAAGTTAGTAAATGTTGTTTAACAATAAATCAGAAAAAGTTATTATTCTTAACGTATCTAATGACCTTAAACTTCAAAACCCAACCACTGGTATAGCAGAAATAGTTGAAATGTGTTAAAAAATGACAGGGATCGAGAAGTGAACAATATACAGAATATACAGGAATTGGATATTGAAGATATCACAAAACCGCGGTAAGGAGAATTCTACATTCATTTATTTTGAAAATGAAAATACCTACTTTGGATAAAATATTGGATGGGGTCCGAAAAGAAGAAAACATTCCTTCTATGGACAAGACGACGAAATGAACTTTAGTTTCTATAATGAAGCTCTTTTTAGTGAAAAAACTTGAGATTATTTGCTGGGGAAAACGATATATAAGAACGGTATGAAAGTGTCGGGAAGACACTTTAAATATTTATTACTTGGATGTAACTTGGGTAAACGAGGGTTAAACGATCAAAAAATATGGCAACATAAGAACCTAACAACGCCAAGTTTTTTTAGAAGAATGGTACCCTGGAATTAAAACGCCCTCTGACAAAGGAAGGCTTCTCCTGAAATAATTAATAACCTTGACTCTGTCCAAAAGAGCTATTCACCTGACTAATGATTCAAACATCGCAAGAAGGCTTGCATCATTAGAGCATCGTCGAATTGTGGGCGACCTGTCTCTGTTTTATAGATACTACTGCGGATTCTATTCTAATAATTATCGTCCATTTTATGAAATGTGTTACCAACAAGTGCATTTTCTTTTTCTCCTATTCTGCAAGTCTTTAATTTTTGCATCAATAAACTTTCCCAGTCTTCACTTAAGGCAACCACGGTACTAGTATTTCTTCGGCCTTCGTGATCTGCTCATAGATAAAAAAAGGCCGTAATAATCACACATGTGGGTGGTAAAAATGGATTTGTGAAAAGTGCTTTATTAGCATTTCTTTCAAAGAAAAGAGGTGATTAAGACAAGGACATGAGTACAGATGTGTTCGGGAAATACGTTGAATACAATCCGATGCTAGATCTAATTCCTTCTCAGTCGATCGATTACTAGCTACCATTCTAAGAGGCTTGAAAAACTACCAAATGCTTCTTAGAGAAAAAATATTATCCAATAGTCTTCTTTAAAAGAAATACCATATAATGACGACATGCTTAAAAAGGAGTTACTTGAAATTGTCAATTTAAAAAAGCATACTTGCCCAAAATATCTGGTTGATGGTGAATTGCTCCAAAGCAAAATATTAAAGTACTTCGACTTACATCATACCATTGTGAACTAAATCTAATGGAGTTGTTTTAGGTTGAAGTTAACGGTTTTGCGGCCAGGCATAACACCACTTTTAAAATAAAGGATTTTGAAAGTATTTTTTAAGAGGCTTTAAAGCAAGTCGATTACCAAAAGTGCAATAAATGTGTAGATGATATAACATAAGTATGCTAGGTTAGACTAACGAGCCGTTAATTATTTCTCTTGATCTTAATGACGATAGTACAACGGACTTAAAAGACGATAATAATTAATAGGACGAAACAATAGTTTTAGGACCAAAAGGAAAATCGTATTTACAAATTACTACTTGCATTTAAAAAAGCCATTTGCATATCATTTTGCTTTAGAAATAATATAATATATACGTACTAGAATTAGTTTTGGCTCATCTGGGAATTGTCAGCTATAAACTCACAAAACAACTAATATTTGTAAAAATATGTTAGAATTTATGACGCCATTTCCCAGGTATAGTCAACTGATTCTGATGAGCTTTTCACAATTTTAAAGGTCAGTGGAAAAAAGGTAACGCAGGGAAAAGCGCCTGAAAAAATAAGTGACGCAAAAATGTTTTTTTTAATTACTCGCACAATATGGATTTTACGGCTGGGTCAAAACATCGATACGTTTTTGCTAGTTTAGTATAATTCCGATGATTTACATCATACTATGCAACTTCGTGCTGCATGATGTGGAACGATGAAGGATAATATAAAACTGGGATTAGATGGAGAACATGTGCTGTGACAAGAGACATCCTTAGAACGATTACAAAAACTGCAACTTTCCTATTCAGGAAACTAGTTTTGCCTATGGGTTTATCATGGTGTTACAAAAAATAAATTATATGTATCTTTTTATTTAAAAACCACTCCATTTTTATTAAAAATTTCAAAAGAAAAAAACATTTCTTAAATAACTCTATAACTATATTATACATTGTCTTCAGTATTTTTACTTTTTATTTGTTCAAGACGGTATGAAACTTGTTAAGTTTTTGTCGAGTGCGTAGTAGCTTTTAGAAGTCCCGGATAAGCCAAAACAACAAAAACAGAGTCGATAGATCATCAACGTCCAACCTCCCGGGCGAAAGTATATAATATAATGAATGATTGCGTGTCGACTAAGAAAAATCTAATAACTTATTGAACAGAAATAAATGCTAACCACTGGATGGGATTTTAACTCATTTATCGGTGGAGATATTTCTTCTTTGTTTGACAGATTGCTTGAGCAGTTATTTAAATACATCGGTGATTTATTGGAATGTCAGTAGAAGGTTATAGTAAAACAAATGACAATTAATTACGTTAGGTTGACTCAATATAATCACTACCTTTAGTAAGAGGTACTGGATGACTTTTATGAACATGCAGTGTGCCTTCAATAGTACAATAAATGCCCCTCTCTTGTATATATTTCGTGACCGAAAATTTAAAGATCGCATCAGAAATTAAAAGAGAAGTCGGAGGTGAGTACTTTTTTACTTCCCTCGTAATAGCGAAGTATTGTAATCGTGAATAATCACCCTCCGTGATTTTTGAAGATCTTTGTGTCTGCTGGTCTGTCGTTCTGCCTGTAGCCGGCATAGCTTAAGTATGGGGATGAAATGGTTACATTTTGGTAAAAATCCACTATGGTGGTACAAAATGGCGGCCACATAAAATATTAAATAAAATCATTATTAAAAATACTAATTATCGAATGGAATTCAAAATTTGGGCGAAAATAAAGTGCAATATAGCCATAGGATTAAACTGCTTATATATATATATATATATATATATATATATATATATATATATATATATATATATATATATATAAATTATAAATTTAAAGAAAATGAAATAAATTACAGTTTATAAGATATCTATTATAAAGGTATTATCAAATAATTATACGTATATATATATATATATATATATATATATATATATATATATATATATACACTGTGTATTGTACTAGGGAAGTTGTGTGTAATGTGCGAATTTACCGATTTTTTTAAAGGATGTTTTCAAACATAATTTATTCCCAAAATATGGATATATTAAAATTACCCATTTCGCAAAGAAACAGTTAGCGGCGAGTAAAAATTTTCGAAATTTTATAAGTTTTTTATTGCCCCCGTAATCCTTAATTGAAATGTTCTTATAAGCGTAAGGGCGAAGTGCTGTATTTTTCTATTTAGAGGGTGTTCTGATGTTGAATATTAGATTGTTTTCTTTAGAAAATACCCTGTAACTAATATTTATATATTTATAAAAACTGGAGTTTTGTAGGTTTTCAAGAATTTTAGCGAATTCTTTTATGAACAGATATAAGATCAGCTATAAATATTAGGTGAGACAGAATTTTTGTTTATCCCGGGCTTCATTGAAAAGGTTTAAGAGTTAGACCAGATCTAATTGACATGGCAATTTAAACTGTTTGTTCACCAGTTGTTTTACTTATGCCACACTCATTTTGTAACTGTGATATTTAGATGAATTAGGCAACCCAATAACCTGTTAAATTTCAATTCGGAATGGCCATAAGTTTTAGATAATTTTCAGTGAATTAGCTTATAAAAATTAGCTTCCTGTTATCCTGCTACGACCTTAGAATGGAGTAAAAAAGTTTGATACGAGAAAAACGCATGTAACATACTTGGTAGCTTATGGAAACAGCATAAATATAAATTAAAGTTTTGATAATACGTAGGTTGTGGTCTCGATGGCAGACTTTCTCCACTTTTCATTTCCTTTAATTTTTAAATTGACTACTTTATTGTCTAAATTTAATAAATAAAAGAAGCTTCTACTGTATTCCCGATATCCTGATTTCAGATTTTCAGTAGCAAGGCACACCTATAATTCTCTCATTTGCAACTAAAATAATAAAATTGTTACTTGGATTTTCTGAAAATTCAAGAATATAAAAAGTTCTTAATATGTAATATTTCAAAAATAATTATATAGAAAAAGTAAAAAGCGTAAAATAAGACTTTTTCCATAGAACTTTTTTGTTTTGATGACAGATTAGCAGATTTATAGCATTTTAATTTAAATACATGCAGTTTTTCTAGCTGCCCTATTTTTTTATTTATTGTTTCTTTCAAACTAGAATTACCACACTTATTCTATTCAAATAAGTCAAAGAGTCGATGTTCGAAGATTGTAAATAATCGGAACTACGTAGGGCCATTTCTAGCTTGCTTTTGCTAGGGATCTCATGGCTGGATGATCTTTTTTCTTAGTCGTGTGATGTTTACTGCATCTATTTAACGTGATTTTATTCATATATACTGTCCAGAATCGATCACCGATCCATCAAAAATCTAGCAAATTTCATTGACAAAAGTATGATCATCCACGTTTTATATAAAAATGCTACTTACCGAAAAAGATTCTTATTTGAAATATATTTCTCGATGAAACTGGGTAAAAAATTAATGTCATGTTTAACATAATAAGCTTGCCTCAGCATATATGTCATATAATGGCATACAGTGAGGACATAAAGTCTGTCGCCCCGCTCGGTAGATTGCAACGAAATTTGGAACTATAATATATGAGCAATTTTTTCGTTTTTAAAAAAACAAAAATAGCAGATGGACGCAGTTTCTCAAAAAATGATAGCTGGTCGCAGTTTCGAAACTTTTTTTACGAAAAGAGATCGAATGATACATCGTTTTAAAGGTCTTTTTATTCTTAATTCCACTCTCGATTTTGAAAACATATGACAACCAATAACAATATTTCGTAATGGAATCATTATTATGCTTTTGGGATATTTGGATGTGTGGTTACCAATGGCAGTACTCCATAATAAGTGAAGCACTAGAATAAAACGGTAAATATTTTAATAACACAGTATAATAATTAATAAAAAACTGATAAAACGAATATTAAAAAATTGAAACAAGCAGAAAAAGAAAAACATCAAATTTTCATTTTAAAAGATATTGTAAATGTCCGCCTTGCACTTCTTGACAAATGAACATCCTGTTAGTGAATTCTTCCCTCACATTATGGAGGGTTTCAGGGTTTATTCCCGCACACACGTCTATGATATGTACACGCAGTTCGTCCAGAAATTCCAGAGCCATTTTGAAAACTTGAGATTTCACATAACCTCATAGAAAATAATCAAGGGGGTAAGATCTGGCAAGCGAGCTGGCCACTCTGTCGAACCCCCGCGGCCAATCCATCTATCCGGATAGCTTGCATCCAACTAATTTCTGGTGTCTCTAAAATAATGTGGCGCGGTACCGTCATACGCTATAACGTAATGCCAGAGTGGAACGCACGTGGGTTTTGAGCAACATCATAATCAATACGTGGAGTGATGGTATCCTGCAGCATTCGAAGATATGTGGGGCCGTTTAAATTTCCTTTAAAAAATATGGGACCTATGATATGGTCATCAAAAATACCCGCCCAAATACTTATTTTTTGAGGAAACTGGGTAGGGTATATCCTTCGCGGAAGACATAGGGGTTTTCCTCACTCCATTATCTACAATTTTAACTGTTGACTTGTCCATTTAGGTGCTCTCATCACTAAAACAAATATGGGGCAAATAATTAAGATTTGCTGGGATCCTTTCTGCCATAATTTCGGAAAACTCTAGTCACCTGTCAGGGTCATCTTCGATTGATTCGTGATCAATTCTCATTTTATAAGGATGAAATTTATTGGAATCTAAAATGTTCTTAACGGATGAACGCGAAATATTGCATGCCCCCGCTGCTTGCTTAGCACATTGTCTAGAATTTACGACTATTTCAACTACGACCTAACCAATTCATGTTTTCGCTACTTTTTGGGCCTCCCAGATCTTGGGGCATCTTTTACCTTTCCTATTACTTAATATTTTACAATAAATTCTGAAAGTATTTCCCGCACATTAGTCATTCTAGAAAGCGTTAAATGAAGATGCGAATTGCAGCGTGATAATTCCTGTTAGCCTCACCAAAGATGATAACTGTTTGGATTTTATTTTCTAACGAACGAGCCATTTCAGTTAAATAATATTTTCGGAAACTTGAAAAGCACGTTTGAAAATGTCAAATATTAGAAAATCAAGTGCAGCACGAAATCACGAATCAGAAAATCAAATTTAAAATTTCTATTGAGCATCATTTCAGAACCGCTGAGTCAAATGTTTTCAGAATCGGGGGTTGAATTAAGAATAAGAATACCTTTAAAACGATGTATCACTCGACTACCCCTTCCATAAAATAAAAAATCGAAACTGCGCCCAGCTGTCTTTTTGATATCTATAAGCTATCATTTTTTTAAATGGAGAATTGGCTCATATATTACCGTTCCAAATTTCGATGCAATATACCGAGCGGTTCAAAAGTTCTTCAAAAGACGGGTGGCGACGGACTTTATGTCCTCACTGTATAAACCCGTATCTATTAAAGCCGTAATGGTATCTAATCGGTCTTTACAACAGATTTGTAATTAGCAGTTTCTAAGTAATATGTATGTATATTTGTGAGATCAACGCGCATTATGCCCAAATTGAATAGTGAGTTCAGTACAAAATGGCGCGCGGGCGATACAGATAAATAAAACAAATTTGACGTGTTTGACTATTTTTTTAACTAATTGCTAAGTAAATAAATGTTTTCAATTTTTGAGTGCTATTTCATATCCCTAGAACTACCACGTTTAGTGAAAAAAAATATATTTATATACACAACAAAAGATAACACTTATATGACGTGTTTCATAGTTTGTTAAAAAACTAAACTTTTTCAAATACCTTTTTTTTCGCTATCAGAGGATATTTTATCCTCTTGGGATTACCCTGTATACTAAAAAAAAATATTTTTATATAAAAAATTATAAAACCTATAATAAAAGAAATACGACGTGTAATGCTGTTTTTTATAAAAGCTAAATGCTTTTGAAACACATTTCTTTCTTCGTTTTCAAGTAGCTCTTTCATTCGCCTGGGTTTACCTTGTATTATTGAAATGTTTTTATAAACAGATAAAAAAATTGACGGATTTTACTGGTTTTTCTTTTTTTTCTTTTTCAGGAGGATAATTTTTAGGACTTTGCATACAAAAAATAAAATACACTTGACGTGTTGTCAGGTTTTGTTTTGTTTGTTTTGTTATTTTATTCTTAATTCATAGTATCGAAGAAAATCAAGTACTTATCTAATCCATTGACTTACAAAATTTTTCGATGTCAAAACATTTGCCCCAACTATTTCTGTTCTTAATTTGACTGATATTGGCTTGCGCGTTCTCAAAATAACGTATTTTAATACTTTTTTATATCCCTTGAAATATTGAAGGTTATGTACACAACTTTAAAGCTGTGTTTTTTATTAACAGGATTATTTAATTTAGGGGAAGTTTCTAACTTACTGTTTTTACTCTACACTGCCGCAAGAGCGTCCCATTCCTTATCCACGACTAATCTGTTTATGTATAGAGGAGACCATTTGTTCCAAACAATAGGACATTTTTCAACCTTGTTTATTAATTGTTCTGTCTATTAGTCATATATAAGTCGACGTCGAACATTAAACCGATTTGAAAAACAAACAATTGTCGCATCGCATGTTCCGATTTTGCCGTAGGAATTATATCATATAAGTTAAATTTAAAAATGGTTTGTCCCATATTTAAATGTACAACGCAACATATTTAGTGTGGAAGCTAAAGAACACAAAACAAAGCCAGTAAATTAAAAAAATGATTTCAAAATATCAAGTGGAAATGGAATGGGCAAGTAAGTCTATTGCTATCTACAATATACCAGAAACACATCTGTTATACCTACATGGTGCAAAAATTTAAACCAGTTTCACCTAATTTTTAAGTTAAATCAAGCATTAATAGAAAGGTGCTTTTATTTAGCAAAAAATATGCCAAAAGGTAATAAAATGCATCATGCCCTATTTCTTGCAAATAATGGTTGATGATAGATAACACCTTCCTTAGGTTTTTTATCTATATTCTATGTAAATTTTTCAGTTAACTGATATTGGAAATACTGTACATAAAACTGAAATACATAATCCTTAAAGCACCTGTAATCGAAAAATTGATTTATGAATGCCTTTTATCGTATCTTTTAATAAAGCATTGCCCAGTGACTAAGACTTCAAGTTTTTGAACCGCTTTTTAAGCCGTGAAAGATTTTATAAATGTAATTTTTACAGACATGGCTATTAAACCAGTTAATTATTCTGAGACCTCTCGCATTGTTTAACATTTAATTTAATTAAGGATTAAATTATTTTAAATTGGACGGTAAACAGAATAGTAATAAAATATTGCGGCAACTTACAGACCCTATTTGGTAAACAATCTGTTAAACTAATTGTGTTAACAGACAAGTATTTCGATAAAACACAAAAAGTACTTGTATATTTATTAATAAATTACCGCATAACTGGTGAAGACACTTTTCGTACAAACCAGAGAAACATATAAAGACTGTAAAATTATCCATATTTTGACCAAATAGGAGCCTTAACAAAATCAAATATATCCTTACTAATTATTAAGCTGACACATCGCTTTGCGGCTCTGCAAACATGTCTTTGATAGATTGGTTCAAGGTGATCCTTCCCATAACACATAAATAATTCACCATAATGTCCCCTATAAACGGGAAAAATTACATAGGCGTAGCTAGGAATTTAGTTAGAGGGGGGGGGCAAAACATTTTTCAGTTAGAGAAATGTCGGATTGGGATAGGATTTTATGGGGGGTAAACACAAAATCTTATTTAACAATTATCATTAACGGTAAAAAAATCGCTAAATTTAATACATAATTTTAGCGAACTCAACACAAGTTTTAGCAGCTAATATGGATATGTGAGATTTTCCCATTGTGAAAACATACCACAATTTTTCTGTCCTATGTAATCGCTGCAGTGTTGCCAGAACTCTTTAATTAATAGTAATAGAGTGGCTAATCAAATAGTAATAGATTTAAAGAAAGAGTAATACAACGAAAAGATTCACGAAAATATAACCCAACACTAAAAAAAGTTACCACTGGAACGAAAATAGTAATAGATTTAACTAGCAACAATAAGAAAATAGAACAGAAGGTTAAAAAAGTTATTCACCTAAAAAAACAAAGGCCATTGTTTTTAATCACACGTCTGCTCTTTCTTTTGTTAATTATTTTTATAAAATGTAATAAAAGAATAAAAGAGTAATAGATTTGGAAAAAAGGTATTTGGCAGCATTTCCAAAATTATTTTTGTATTCATCAGAAAAACGTGTTATATATGCTATATTTGCCAGTTTTTTAAATTAATTGAAAATAAATACTTTTTAGTAGAGATAGGACTAATACTGTTCATTTATTTTGTTGATTTTGACACTAGCAATTTTCTGGCAACATGGTCTTTAAGTTGTATGAATATTAAGTAGGCAACTTCTGTAATGAGTCTGGAAATATAAACTCAATGTTACTGAAAGGGTGCTTTTCTACTAATAAAGATATTAAGTGGTGAATCTCTACACATGACTACTAAAGAAGTATTGCACCAAGTGCAACACATTATACCAAGAACGGAGTTAAGGCATTAAACAAACTACATAAAAATAACAAAGATATATAAAAGATGTCATGACTGGCGCTTATTATTAGATAATAAATAGCAAACGAATGGACAAATCAGGATTTCTATTACAAGCAGGCAATCTTTGCAAGTATAGTAGGTGTTACTAATTTTAATGAAAAAACTTCTAAACAAAAATAATATACGTATAATTGCAGAATAATTAAATTTTCTCAAGAGTAATTAGATAAAAAAGTCCATAAAAAAGTTCTGGCATTAACAGTTATTTAATATCTATTTTCTAGGTATCTCCTAACCAGGTGGTCTGAGCTTTTATTGTCGACTCGGTCATTAAATATTTAAGGTTCCATTTATATATACATTCAGCAAATACGTGTCATTTTATACTAAAATATTACAAATGTCTCATTGGCGTAAACGAATATTTGTAGAAACAACTTTATCACATTTATCAAATTATAAGTAAAATGTTACCCCAATATCGAGATACTGGATGTTTATCATTCATTAACTACTTCATGGGATTGAATCTTTTGCATTCATAAATATAAACCAGTAGTTTTAGGTTTTAGCTTCTATCAACAATAGATATCGTAGTAGTCCTAAAATTTAAAAATGAGTAAGCCTTATCAAAAAACCGAAACAGCTGCTAATCGATAAAAAAAAAACAATACAATTGACGTTAAAGTAATTATCTATTCAAGCAAAGATTATTAAATGAAACTTCTGCTAAATAATTGTCTTCATCAACAGGAATTTGCATTACAGTCTTCAAACATACAGGGTGGGACAACGAAAACTTTACACCCCGACTTTCCGGCTTTAAAATGAAAATCTGAGAAAATGCACGGACCCGTCAATTTTTGATTTGAGGGGGAACTATTTTTCAGCTTTTTTTATCCTCGTATCTCTAAACCCCTAGCTGGGGGGAATAACCCCCGAAATTCGAATGGGGAAGGGGGGTTTCATGATTTAATCAAGTTCTTCATGACCCTATAATTTCGCGTTATAATTTTCATCCACAGCGAAATTACAGCTTGATAAAATTTGTTGGAGATTTGAAGGTCTGGATCCCAATTAGAGTTCGTTTTATACGTTTTTGTGAAAAAAATTGAAGAACTCTCGGACCCATTGATTTCTGATTCGAGGGGAAACAACTTGTTTGCTTTTTTCACCCTCTTAACTTCAACCACCTGATTTTGAATTGGGGCGAGGGGTGTTGAGATATCTCATTTTGAAGATCTCACCGAATACTATCAGACCATAAAATTTCGCGTCAAAATGTGCATAAATAACGAAATGAAAGCTAAAATAGTGAAAGAGGCAATGTGGAAAAAATCTACTTAATAACCAACAAAAAGACTACTTACTTTTGTAATCAGTTTATTTAATGTTGGAAATGGCCACCATTCATTTCCTTGTAGTAAAATCAGTCGTGTTCAAAACGTTCCCATACATTACGCAACATTTCGGTTGTAATTTGACGGAATTCATATATTATAATTTGCTATGACTCGGGTTTGGTAGCATAAATCTTAGAACTTCGATGACCTCATAGAAAAAAGTCCATTGGATTCAGACCAGGTGACCTGAGCGGCCTCTCACTTTTAAATTTTATTTTCAAGTAAAAATTGTCGCACAGGTTGTATGAAATGAGGTGATGCGCCATCTTGTTGAAAAATGATCGTATGATGGTCTTCTTCATTCGCCAATACTAGCACAAGGGCTGGATAAATAGCATTCTCTAATAATTCCAGATATATTTCGCCACTGAGATTACCGGGTACAAACAAGGGGCCGATTATGTGACTTCCATAAATACCCGCCCAGACATTTACTTTTTGGAGATGTTAATTATGTACTTCACGAAATAGTACTGGATTTTCATCTGACCAATACCGACAGTTGTGCCTATTTATAAAGCCGTTAAGGTAAAATGAACACTCATCCGAAAAACAGATATCAAACATGTAGTTTTGATTATTGTTAATAATTTCATATGAGTCGGAAATCAAAATCATCCTCATTCAGTTCCTGAAGCAATCGCATCTTAAAAGGATAGAACTTATGTTGTTTAATGATTCTCCTGATTGCTGTGCGTGCTACACCAGATACGTCAGACAATTTCCTAGTACTAAGGGCCGGACCCATTGCTACATAATCTAAAATAGCCACTTCCCTCGCTTCCTCTCTGTCATGCGCTTTCTTTTTATTTCCTACCCAACCAGTAGCGTCAAATTTCACAACCAGTTGCAAAACGTAAACAACGGATACATTTTTTTCAAGTTGGCGTTCGTTAAATCAAGCCACTGTCAGTTGCACAGAGTCGTCATTTTTAAAAAACAATTTTATAATTTCTATCCTTTCCTCCACGCAATACGCCATTTTAATTCTGCTAAAAATTAACAACCGATTTGACTCGGTTGTAACGTTCTTATAAATTCCCCATGAACTGAAGTTAATCGAACACCTGGTGCGTCCTCAAACTGTTTTTTTGACAAAAAATTAACAAAATTACTTCTCAAATGCCAGTCCGATAAGAATAATCCGCCGAGGTAAATTTCAGATTTCCTCTTTAACTATTTTAGCTTTCATTCTGATATCAATGAAAATTTTGACGCGAAATTTTAGGGGCAGATAGTATTCGATGAGGTCTTCAGAATGAGGTATTGAAACACCCCTCGTTAGGGGGTTGAAATTATGGGGATGAAAAAATTTTCGAAGCTTTCTTTCTCACGTCCGAATAGAGACTCCGAAATCTTAAATATAAAAGTTGTAGGGATTGTCCTTAACCGCCAGGATTCGTTACCAGAAAATAACAAATGAGTATCAGAATGTAACGAAATGAGCATAAACTTTGTTAATTTAAATGGAACACCCTGTATAATATATGTCCGTCAAATGGGTCTTTTCTTGCTGGATTATAAATATACTATGATACTTTTATCTCTAAAGATACCCGGTAAATTTGAGAAAAACCTTGTCATAAGAGGCAGTGTGTTAGAGAGAAACAGAAAACGTGCTATCAGTGGAGTCGATGCGGGAATACATTGCTTCTTATGGCATGGTTTTTCTCAAATTTCTTGGGTGTCCTTAGAGATAAAGGTAACTAAACCTATTATATTTACAATCAGCAAGAAGATAACCATTTGACGGACATATAATATAAAGAGTGTACCATTTGAAATAAGAAAGTTGATGCTCATTTCGTTAGTTTCCGATGTTCATTTATTTTTTCTGATAACTGGAAGGACAACAGCCATTTTGTTTCACCTTATTAGTTCGCACCTATGCGGAATGATTTGAGGTAAAAAATATTTAATTAGGCCGCTATATTCCTTTGCCATATCGGTACATCCTGTTTCACACTAAATTGTTGTGTAAAATTTCAACTAAAATGGCTAAGATTTTTTAATAATAATATTTTAAATATCCCATTAAACCGTCATTTTATTCCACCAAAATTTTACCAGTTTATCCTTATATTACATTTGATTTTTCTGTAAATGATGATTTTATATTTAATTAGACTTTTGAGGAATATTTTATTTAACATTTTGATAGGTTCCGATTTTGTTCCATCATATTCGATTTTTTACCAAAATTTATTTACCGTGTCATCCCCATACGACCCTTTATTAAAAAATTATTTTATAAATATCCTAAAAAAGAACAGAAACGATTATGACTAAACTAGAATGAAGACACAAAGTCTCGGACCCAGTCAAAAACAATATAAAACCAATACACGTGTTTGGCCTTTTCAGGCATCAGAACTACTATGCTCATTTCGTTAGTTTCGGATGTTCATTTATTTTTTCTGGTAACGAATCTTGGCGGTTCAGGACAACAGCCATTTTGTTTCACCTTATTAGCTCGCACCTATGCGGAATGATTTGAGGTAAAAAATATTTAATTAGGCCGCCGCTATATTCCTTTCCATATCGGTTCATCCTGTTCATCCTGTTTCACACTAAATTGTGTAAAATTTCAACTAAAATGTCTAAGTAATTTTTTAATAATAATATTTTAAATATCCTATTAAACCGTCATTACATTCCACCAAAATTTTACCAGTTTATCCTTATATCACATTTGATTTTTCTGTAAATGATGATTTTATATTTAATTAGACTTTTGAGGAATATTTTATTTAACATTTTAATAGATTTCGATTTTGTTCCATCATATTGGATTTTTTACCAAAATTTAGTTACCGTGTCATCTCCATACGGCCCTTAACAAACTTTATTAAAAAATTATCTTATAAATATCTAAAAACAGAACAGAAACGATTATGACTAATATAATGCGAATTCACGTGTTTGGCCTTTTCAGGCATCCTCAGACCTACAATTAATATAACAATCAAAAACTATCACTATATATATACAATATCAAACAATCCTTAGACATTAAACAAAATCACAAGAACAAACCAAACAACTGTAACTTCACATGTTAAAATACACACTGAGATGAGGTTAAGAAACTAAGGCATTGTCACGCGCAGATAAAAGTTTAATCAAATAAAAGACACAAAAATATATACTGATCACCACTCTACCAGCAGGCCCTAAAAAGAGTCTATAAATTTTCTTGCTGCCGATTATTGTTAGTACCAAGATTGTTAAAAATTAGTTGAGAATCGAAGTTGAAGACATCGGTAACCCAGTGTAAAACTTGGCTTCTCTTAGCCCTTGTAATTTCCATCTTCTTTAAAAAATAAAATCCAGTTTTTTACTCTTTGGACCTTGTGGAGTATCTTAACATTGTTTGGCATAGGAAAATAGTGTCCAGTTGTTAGTAAGTGGTTACCAAAAGCCGACTTTGTCTCGGTGATTTCAGTGTTTTTATATTTATAACCTTTGAAGCATTTTTTAAGTGTAGGTTTAGAGTGAATAATATTAAAGGAAAGTTCTTCTTTATTGAAAAACTTATAACAGAGTCTACTGATGGAATGAATAGGAAAACCGTTATTTAAAGCAATTTGTTTCATAATCTCCAATTCCTGATTGAAAGCTTCCCAGGAAAGAGGTATTTTGAACAACAAGTAGAAAAATGAATTTAAGGCTGCAAACTTGTGCGAATGGGGAAACGGAACTAAATTGAATAACGTTATCTGTAGACGATGGTTTTCTGTATATTTCAAATTCTACCTAGGTATTGTTCCTGATTAACATTACATCTAAGAGAGGTAATCTACCCTCATTCTCCATCTCTAGAGTAAAAGCTATTTTGTTATGAAGGGAGTTAAGAAAATTTAAAAATTCTTCATCGTTTCCTTTCCACACGATACATATATCATCTACGCACCTCTTGTAAGCTAATAGATGGTTAGCAAAACAGCTTTTCATGATCTTTGTCCTCAAATCACTCATAAAAATCTCACTGAGAAAAGGGGAAAGGCAGGAACCCGCTAGACCCGTTAACTGTCTAAACAATAAGCCACTAAATTTGAAAAAATTTTGGTCCAGTACGGTGGAGAGCAGAGAAACGAGATTCTTCCTTACTGGTGCTGGTAGAGCAGTTTTTTCTAGTAAACTCTTTACCAAGTTAATGCACTCGTTGGGGATGATGGAGAACAAATTTTTTACATCCAAGGAAATCAATATTGCATCGTGCGGAATTTCAACAATTTTGAGGCACTGCGTCAAATCTACCGAATTTTTTGTGGAGTAAGTATTCTGAAAAACCGTAACCTCTCTTAAAACTTTATTTAGCCACGAAGACAAACGGTAACAGGGTGAGTCAACAAAGGACACCACGGGTCTGATAGGGTTTCCCTCTTTGTGTACTTTAGGTAAACCGTAGAGCAAAGGTGTTCTAGGATACAAATTATATTTCGAGGTTTTAAAATATTCTAAAGTTACCAACGTTTGACAAAAACACCTTTAACCTTCACAAGGAAAGAGTTTGTGGGATCCCTATTGATACTCTGGAACTCACCAGAGTCCAGGAAGTCTACAACGTTCTTCGTGTAATTAGTCCTCCTCATAACCACCAAACAAGAGCCTTTATCTGCTTTGGTGACGATCAGGCCGTGGAATTTTATTTTATTCTTCAATGAATCAAGATGAATTTTTCCAAAATTACACTGTTTTTCGAGAGAGAAGCCGGAATTTAAAAAATTAATAAGTTTTGTTCTTAGAATATTCTTGTTAGTTATGTCAGTACTCTGATGTTCTCAGCCTCAACCGCAAGTGTCTCTTTTGTTCTCAAATCTATATCATGCGATAGATTGTATTTAGAGTTGCGGTTCAATAATTTTTCTTTTTGCGAAGTAAAAACAACATCTGTTAGGTTTAAAAAACGTGCATGAAAATTTAAAGGGGATTTGCAAGAGTTTGTCTATATTTGTTAATATTATTTGATTGTAAAGGATCATTGATTGTATTTAAGTTTATGAATTTTCTTACCTAATCTGCGAAAAGTGGCACTACCAAACGATTCAACCTCAACATCGAATCCATAACTATAAACTCTAAAAAATGATACATAGATGTTAAAGTAAAAAATAAGTACTTCAGTCGAGAGTTAACCGAATTTAAATTTCTATAGTGACTTTAAATCTCTTCCTTTAACCATATGATTCTTGTATTTTTTAATGCGGCTTCGGAGGATCTGGTGTGACTATTAGATCTAATGTTGGCGAATCTTGGAGTCAACTTGAGAATTAAATTGTTGGAGAAACCAAATTTTAAGCAGCAAGTTCTTCCGCAAAATGTTTTCCGGTAAAGTTGGACGAGCTTCGCCTGACTGGCATTTTCAAACTGCAAGAAAACGTCCATATTCTCTAAGAGACCTTGTTTCAAATGATTAAACCAGAAAGAAGACACAAAGCCTCAATGCCAGTCAAAAAGAATATAATACAATTACACGTGTTTTGCCTTTTCAGGCATCATCAGACCTACAATTAATATAACAACCAAAAACTAACACTATAAATATACAAAATTCAAACAAACCTTAGACATTAAATAAAATCACAAGTATAAATCAAACAACTGTAACTGCACATGTTAAAATATATACTGTGATGAGGTTAAGAAACTAAGGTATTGAAACGCGCAGATAAAAGTTGAATCAAATAAAAGACCAAAAATATAAAGAAGTATAGAAGTATATAAGAAACGATTATACCTAATAATGAGAAAAACTTTTTTTTAATTAATTACAAATAATAAACGTATCGATCTAATTCTTACTTACAAAATTACCTAACAATAACAACATGCAACCAAAAAATTAGGAACTATTGCAGATAGTTTTGAATACGGCCACCATTTTCCGCAATACATGTTGTAAAGACTGTTTCTAAATGTAAAACTGCTTTCGCTACAACTGTCCTTGATTAAGTAAATTTACATCTTCTTGGATTCTTTGTCGCAATTCATTTTCGGTCCATGGCTTCTTCTGATAAACAATTCTTTTTAAGATACCCCATAAAAATTAGTCCATGGGAGTCAAGTCTGGACTTCTGGCTCTCCGGGCAAAATTGCCGTTTTCCCCAATCCAGTATTGGTATCGATTGGACAGTTAGTTAGATATTTTTTGGCTCCAATGGTATGGACCGTCATCTTGCTGGCATATTAAATTTCCCAATTCTGCTTGGGGCACTCCGTTTTCAATTACCTACTGCATGTAATTTCTTATAAGGTCATTATATCTTCTAGTTATAGCATTTAAATTTTCCTCGTAAAATACTTGGCCTACAATGCTTGATCGCCAAATTGCGCACCAAACCGTAACGGATCTTTGCCCTTGGGTTTTTACCACAACTATTTTGTTTTCGTTTCTGTTGCTCCAGTAATGTGATTTTTTTCTGTTAAATACCTTGCTTGCAGTCGTAAATATGGATTTATCCGTCCAAATAATATTACCGAAAATATTGTCCGAAAAATGGTTATCCATTATAGTACTGTAAAGCTCTAACCTTCTAGTATAGTCTGCTTCTTCTAATTTTTGAACGGTCAAATACTTGTAAGGCTTATAGCCAACACGTTTGGATACTAGTTCTTTTCAATTCAAGTCCAAGGTTGTCTGTTTCAGGCGACTCTTCAAAATGTAACAATATATTTAACTGATTTTCATCATTTAAGACACGGCGGTTTCTTTTTTCTGAATCAATTTCCTCGAAAACACTCGTAAACTCTAGCAAAAACCTTCTTTTCCGGATAACGTCTTAAAGAAAATTTGGTAACATAACTTCTTTTAACGTTAATACTGGACTTTTATTGCTAGATAAATAGCACTCCAGCATATCGGCTCTTTTTTCTGGGGTATACATTAAACAACTTTAGAATGCAGGTAATTAATAAAAATAAAGAGAAATAACAGTAACATCAACAATAGTAACAATAACGAGTAACAATTATGTGGAATAAATTGATTAATTTCAAAGCGAAAATAATGACAGTTCTCGATTGTGTTTTATTTTAGCCTGGCTCTCATGGCCAACTAATAGCAAACTTTAAAAGTTGTAAGTATAGCGTTTTTTCAATAAATTATTTATTAAAAATTTTTGAAATAGACATTCTTTAACAAAGTCACCCTCATTTTTAATGCTTCATGAGATAAACTTATAAAAATATGGGGTTTCCATTTAAAAAAAAATAACTTTTAACCATTTTCCCATTTAATTTTTAAACGCTAGTTTTTTACCACCCTGTATTCGTTAATTACAAAAATATTGACATAGTCTACTAAAGTAAAGCCCATTCTACCAGAAAATAAGTCCAGATTATTTAAAAAACGATTTTAAGCAGGAGAAATCTACATTTAAGTTGAGGCCTACAAACGTCATTTTTGACTTAAAACATAAGATATGTCAAAAACGGTTAGGTTTAGGTATAGAACAATATACAGGGTGTCCGGATTTGGTTGCAAAAGCAGGGTATCTCGCTTATTTTTAAAGATAGAACCTGGCGGTTCTCACGAACCTGAGCCAATTTTTTGTGAAACTCATGAAGCCGTAAACAAAATTTTCATAGCCTTCTTCGTTTATGAGATACAGGGCGAAATTGAAAATTTTGCATTTTGGGATCCCCCTCGTATCAACAAAAATCCTAATTGTTATAATTATCATCCCAAATTTTGCAGTAGGACATGCAAAACAATGCTGCCTTTTATTTAAAGTCGTTAACAATATCTACATCCTAACAATAAATAAATCAAAATAAATATGTAATTAAATCTATTTATCAAAATATGTATTGATAATTTCGCACCAAAAAAGTACCACCTACCTAGATTTATGTAACACAAGAACAAAACAGTAATAAATTATTATGTAACAAGCCTTTCAGCAAAAATCAACTGTCGTATAAGAACTACAGTAACCAAGGAAATCAAAAGAACTGCTCAAACTGATTTCCATTTTGTTATATGCATGCTTCGCACAATTTTCGTATTCGTTTTAGGAAATTAAGCAAAATAACGGGATGATTTCGTAAATAGCGAAAATTTTCTCTTATTGCATTTCCTAAATCTTGGACATTATCATAGTGGTCTTTGTAAATTCTATTTTCCAGATATCCCCATAGAAAGAAATCTAAAATCGACAAATCTGGGGACCTAGGGGGCCAGCTTATAGGTCCATTTGTTCCGATCCATTGATTGGTAAAATTATTGTCCAGAAATAATCTCGTCATTCCAGAATTGTGTGCAGGAGCACCGTCCTGTTGAAACTAAATTTCGTTAATTTGCGCTAGAGGAACATCGTCAAGTAATTCAGGTATAGCTGCCTCTAAAATTTCTATATGCGATTGGCTG
Source organism: Kuschelorhynchus macadamiae (assembly GCA_030620095.1). Classification (NCBI taxonomy): domain Eukaryota; kingdom Metazoa; phylum Arthropoda; class Insecta; order Coleoptera; family Curculionidae; genus Kuschelorhynchus; species Kuschelorhynchus macadamiae. Next base: position 208,749 of record JAUTXW010005231.1, read on the forward strand.
TTAGATTTCCCTCAAATATATAAAATTTTATACGTGTTCCTAATATGAAGCAGGATACATTTAGACCAAACCTGCCCTGCTGTCTTCTGGGAAATATTTGGTGTTGATTTTCCTGGGACCAGAATCTACTATTGTGCCTATTGAGTATATCAGAATTACTGAAATGTGCTTCGTCTGACCATATAACCTTCCTTTCAAAATCTCTAACCATATCGCATCTTTCTCGAAACCAATTGCAGAAGACTACCCGACGCTCTGCATCCCCTGGCTGTAAGTGCTGCACGAGCCTAAATTTGTATGGGTGGTATTTGTGCTTTTTTATAATTTCTTGAACTCTAGTTTTTGGAACCCCTATGCTCTTTTCACTGGCCCTACAAGAGTTTGTAGGGTAAGCTTCTGCATTAGCCAAAACCGTAATTTCCTCAACCTCCCGATTTTCTTTATTATATGTTTTCGTACGAGGTTTGATAAATGATCCGTGATTAAGTAAATTCTTTTTTATCCGATAAAATGTGGATATATTAGGTTGCCTCCTTTCTGGATACCTAAATAAAAATTAAGCAATAGTATTTCAACATACCTAAAAAATAACTATTTACCTGTTAAAATATATCTCAGAAGCCGCTTCAACATTTTCATTACTTAATATAAAACAAGCTAACATATCGTACTTTTCATAATGTTCGAAAGTTTGGTTTTCTTCCATAATAATACAAATATATTTTTACACAATAAATAAATACAAAAAAACTAGCGCTATATTTTATATAAGCGTACAAAATTGGGAAATGTCATTTGCTTCCAAGAAAACAAAAGAAAACGGCATCGTTTTGCGTGACCTACTGCAAAATTTGGGATGATAATTATAAAAATTAGGATTTTTGTTGTTGTTTATTAAAATACACCCATACTATTATATATTTTTGAGAAGCTTTTAAAAGGACAAATCAATTTCTGGACAAATATACAGGGTGTCCCATTTAAAAAACACAACTTTGGGTCATATCTAAAAAATAACAACTCAAATGGAAAATATGACTACGCCACTGGATCCAGCGTAAAAAACTGCATAAGCAGCAATTTTTCCCTTTGCGTTAAGTTAAAGGATAACCGAGATACGAGGGGGGTCCCAAAATGCAAAATTTTCTATTTCGCCCTGTATCTCATAAACGAAGAAGGCTATGAAAATTTTGTTTACGGCTTCATGAGTTTCACAAAAAATTAGCTCAGGTTCGTGAAAACCGCACACCCTGTACATAAATTATATCTAAAATTTCGTAGGGAATCCAAAAATTACACAATATACAGGGTGTCCCATTTGAAACAAGAAAGATGGTACCGATCCACGAAAAACAAGAGAAACCCTGTAGATAAGAAACATACATAAAATAAAACTTCAGATTATCTCAAACAACCTTTGTATTTAACCTTTTTTGCCAACTCTTACAGGTTCCAAGATAAGGTATCTTTCCATAATAAAACGGCCACCCTGTACATGTATGATCGAAACTGTATATTTCGTTTTATCTAAAACAATGATTATATTTATTATTATCCTCTTCTTCGTTGTCTCACAGTATTCCTGTGATTGTATTTTAGACTGACGGGATTATACCAAGTCAGTACAAAAAAAAAGGAAAAGAAGAAAAAAACAACTATTGTATATTAAGAAATGATCTAACGATGCTACATGTTTTCAAAATGATTGATTTCTGGATGTTCCTGTTTAAGTTCTAATTGAGCCAAATGCGGTGTTAACGTTGTTGGGGTGAGGCTTGTTACTGATATGATGAGAGGATCAATAATGACTCTTTCTATAGCCTTTTTATTTCCATTGCCAAGTCGGTGTATTTGGCGATCTTCTCACTGTATTTCGCTTGGATGTTCTCGCCGTTGGGGACAGCCATGTCAATTAAAGAAGTGATCTTTTCTTTTTTGGATGGAAAGGCGACATCGGGTCTGTTTGCGGGGATTGCTGTATCTGTATGGATGTTAGTGAGTAAGGGTCTGTGTTCTCCGTTAGTTTGTATGTTCTGGTTAATACTTAATGAACGACCTTCGCTGCTGAGTTGTGTCTCGCGGTGTATTCAGTTCCGGGCATTATTCTACATCCACTCGTTATGTGATCGATGGTTTCTCTTTGCTGGTGACATCTCCTGCACCTGTCGTCTTCAATGGTTGTATCCTTGATGATGTGCTTTTGATAGTTTCTGGTTGCTATGACTTTATCCTGAATAGCAAGCAGGAAGACTTCTGTTTCGGCGAACAGATGCCCTTCTTGTAACCACGTATATGATTTTTATATATGTTGTCTTGCTTTATGTAGTATCTGTGTCTTCCGTGAAGTGTTTTTTTCAGACCAGATGTACATCTTTTCTGATCGTGATTGGATGCGACTGTGTGCGTCTGCTACGCGGCTCGTTTGAGGTAGGTTGAGCGGTGTATAATTCTTGTTTGCCTTCACTATTGCCTTGTGGAGGTTAGTTTGTGTACTGTGGAAGGATTTTCTGAGTTCGTAAATTTGTTTTTATTTAGCGATTGTATATCTATAATTTCCCACCCTCTATCTTTTCTCTCAATAGTGACTGTTTCCTTGCATGCATTGGGATGTAACTTCCTGTGTTTAGTGAATTCAGAGCGTATGAGAATGTGAATGTTTTCTATGTCTGTGTGACCATTTAATGATACCAAATGAATACGAAAGAATAGGTATGGCGAAGGTGTTAATAGCTTTCGTTAGATTTCTGCAGTTCTTTCTGTTTTTAGTAGTTTTGTGAGTCTGGTTTTAAACTCCATCTTGAGCTCTGATTTGATATGAGTGTGGATAATTTTGGTGCTTGATATGTTTTCCACGCAGTCATGATTAGCGTAAGAAATTGCCTGAAGTTTTGATTGACTTTGTATAATTTTAGCACTCTGGTTAGCCAACTGTGGGGTATCGAGGCTTTTTTGTAATCTATGTAACCAGTGTGAATGTTTCTATAATTTTTCCTGGTTTGTTTCATGATGACGCTGTCTATCATTAGCTTCTCCTTGCATCTTCGGCTGTTTATCCTGCACCCTTTTTATTCTTCCGTTAGAAGGATTTTGTGTGCTAGATGTTGTTCTATTCTCCTGGTAATTGTGGCTGTGATGATTTTATATAGGGTTGGAAGGCACGTAATAGGTCGGTAATTTGACAGGATCTTTGTATCTGATGAGTTTTTGGGTTTAAGGTATGTTATTCCTTGGGTAAGAAAACTGGGGAGTATGCTAGGTTTTAAAATAATTTTGTTAATTTAGCTGGTGAGAGCTTCATGTGTGGAGGTAAACTGTTTGTACTAGAAGTTATGAATGTTATCTATTCCAGGACATCACCAATTATGCGTGTATTATAAATACAAATATACAAATACAAATACGTTTATTTCTATAAAAATCACATGACATGACATCAGAAAAGTCAAACCAAAGTAAATATATAAGTACATAAGGGAATATTAATAATGTAAATAAAGACGAAACAAACCAGAAAAGAAAAAATATTTGATTGTTTTTGCAACTTCTTGTGTTGTCATTACAAAATCCTCTTGTTCCTCCAAGCACTTGTGTCTGTCTTCTTGTGTAGTTTCGATTCTGACCAAATGCTTTTCCAGTATTCTGTGAATTCTTGTTTGGTCGGTGGTTCTATTACCCGTGCCTCCTCATTGCTCATGATTTTTTGGTAGAACTGTTTTTCGCTTCTTCGAAACAGGTTGTTATCATCCTTTCTTTCATTCAATTATCATTATTATTATTATTGTGACTATGAATTAGTTTAATAATTATCCAGAATATAAATTGTGTACCTTTTTACTATGTGTATAATTTTATATATTCTAGAAACACATATACGTATAATTTTTAATTTTCCCTTTTTTGGTTTTGCTTATCATTCGGAAAAAAGTCCAAATTATTTCTAAATCGTGATTACGTTGAAATCAGTCTTTAAAATACACCGAAACTTTAAGTTCTAAAGTCTTTAGAAATAGTGAACTTTGTTCGTGCCCTGGAATCAAAAAGAAAATTATTTAATTGAAACATAGATTTCACTTACGCCCCCATCAAGTCGCGCAATTAATTGTACTTTTTTTCTAAAGGAGCATAGAAATTGTTTAATTTTGTGTTTTTGTTAAACATTTTTTAATTTAATGTACCGTTTTAGTAAGTAAGTTTAAGTAAGTTACTAAATTTTTTAGAAAGTTACCTCGATTCTTAATTTCAGAGATAAAAATCCGGTTCTTTTTCATACAAGGGTAATAAAATATATACATCTGAACTTTAATCCATTTTCAGATCCGTCGCGAAAACATCGAGAAAAATCAGAGTTTCCCGTGGCATTTAGACCACAGCGCACGAGACGTTTTCACTGAGTATCGAGCATAGCCGAACTATAACGGGAAGCCGTCGAGCGACGTTACTTATCCCTTATATAGATGGGAGCTATTAAACATTTTTGGGTAGGTATTTGAGGCAACGTGAAAATTTGTGTATCATTTCTTTAGTAATGTTTGAATACAAAATCAAAGATCTGGCTGAATGGTTGTGTGGCATAACCAAAGCAGTGGCGTATATACAATGTGTACAAAGAAATATGCAACAAACGGAAAACTTTATTATTATTAATTTCTCAGAAAATTTTATTCTTGATAAAAATTGGTGCTTGAAGACAAAACAGTTTTGGCAATATCAAACTTTAGGTCAGGTATACAGGGTGTCAAAAATTCAAATTTTTGCAACAACAGTTTTAAAGGCCATAAAAAGTCGTAAATAAAGTAAAGTAAAGTTTTTTCATATTAATTATAGTTCAGGAGATAATTAAGGTCAAAAACCGAAAAAACAAATATTTTTTTTGGATTTTTCAATCTAAATATCTCCTTAACTATAACTAATATGAAAAAACTTTACTTTACTTTTATTTACGACTTTTTGTGGCCTTTCTGTGTGAAGTTTAAAATTTAATATTAGAAACTTTCCTTATCTGCGAAATTTTGTATAATAAATGAATATTCATAATCCAGGGTTCTTGTAAATTGGTGGTTGAAGGGCTCTGTCGCCAACTTGAACAGAACTTTGCTTTGTCGATGTTAGTTTGCCGATATCAATTTTGCCGGCTCCGACGAGCAATAAAAAATTTCCATTCTATTTAAAATTAGTAAATATAAGAATAAAATTAAAGACCCGAGGGCTCTTTCGAATTGATGGCTAGAGGTGTCGGACGTCGACTTGAAATTTGCCTTTAAACAAGTTCTCCTGCTCCATTGATATTAGAACACTATCCGGCACCGACGGATAGACAACCCTAACTGTTAAGATCATTAACATTAAACTGGCAATAACTTTTTCTCAAAGAATTACGCCGGACATTTTATACTTTTCTTTTATTTATTGTAGTATTAAAAATTAATTGTACATTAAAAGACAAACACCAGAGCTGAATAAACTGACAGATATTCTGTTTTAAAACCGACCTGAATTGTATTATTTGACCATTTTCCGTTTAACCATAATCATATTTGCAAATAGATCTTCATTGGTTCTGGCACCGCTTGTTCATTGAAATTTAATCACGGCATGGCTTTATTTCTTTTGCATGGCTCTAATATTTAATTAATCGGAACGTATCGACCATTACCATTTCGTTATCACGATTCCGTTACACCCCGTGCCGAACAAAGTCTCTATTTTAATAGGATACTTAGGAATAACGTATAATTTTTTGACAGTCTTGTATATTTTGGATAAGGTAATAGTAAAGTATTTTAACATATCTTGCATAATTCATTCATTAGATTCATAATGTAAACAATAACCACTGCTAAGTTTTAAATCCTGATTTATTATTTAATTAAAATTAGTACCCTATATCTTTGACTGTTTGAAAGCAACCTAGAGGCATAGTGGTCTCTACCACTAAAATCCAGAGACTGTCGCCCGAGAAATACCGACGGAAAATGATCAAAGAATCAAAAGGGCGTCTAACTTAAGTACAACATTCTACATTAATTAAAGTAAAATTTTTTCTTTCAGTGAATAAATTTGTTTAAAAAACATTAATTTTATGCCCCACCACATGCATATTCGTAAATCTACCGTAAGGAACTTGTGTTCAGTGCCGATACATGGCTTAATGATAATTATATAATGCTTACCCTGAATATAAAGCAAATGTATATAACGAATAACTTAATATGATAATACACTACAAAATATGTCTTCTTTTTCTTATTTTTTGTTTCAAAACCCAAACTGGTTGCTGTTGGAAGTACATTGTTGTTATTTTTTGACATGTGTTGTGAAATAATTCTAATAACAGATCTAAAGAAAATAGCCAATAATTTTATTGTATCAAAAACTAGGCATATGTAAACAATATAGGAATTCTTTAAGTTTAACGTAATTCAAAAAAAGACCTTATGGTGTAAAATTTTTTCTGGCCTGACATATATGCAACATAACACACTTGTACCATAAATAACTTTTTACCGCATCTAATAAATCACCCTGAAAAAAGAGTGGCACTTAAGCAAAGGGTTCGTTAACTATCAATTAGTATATATTCTTTAGATTTATGGTTGACAAGTTCAACTAGGCACTTACAGACCATAAAATACATCCTTAGGTTTATTGGCCATATGTCTAAAAGTTACCTTGGTTTGGGATTCTACAATAATTTCTAGAAAATATTACAATTTACTGACACTGTCATTGGCAGAAAGAAAACCAATAACATAAAAATTATGCATATCAAAAATATAACATCTGTCAAAAATGTAAAAATTTGACAATACACAAAATTGGGTTAAAATTACATAATTTTAACTGTAAAAATAATAAATCGGCTCTGCTATTTTAACTTAGTTAAAATTTTACTCAATTGTTATCAATGTTTTACTATTAAAATGTGTTTTTACACTCCTACATGTAAAAAAAAAATACCAAACAGCCGTGAAAATTCATTATGCATCCAAATTTTATTAAAATGTTGGTTTACTATTTCATGAATCGTCTTAATTTTGCCCGACGTTACAAGTAACGCTGGCCAAAAGCGAGAGAAAAAGAAAAGTAGAAGAAATTTTGAACATCTAACCTTGCATTTACACTTTTATTATCCTTATGAGTTATCCATTAATCGTTTGGCAATGCACTGTTATTTTTAAGTTAAAAATATTTCAATGCGCGTTTTAATGTAAAAAACAACGTATCCTGTAAAACTAGATGTCTTAAAAAATAAGCGTTTGGTGACAATAATTTTTGAGTTCAAGTGCAGCATTTGTGTAAAAATTAGGTAAAAATTCAGAAAAATGTTATGTGTTTATTGTAACATTACATTATTTATTATTATACTATAAGATTTCCATAAAAAGTATTGTATTCAATAATGTTAGTTATCATCTGTTTATATCTGTTTTTGCTACAGTTTTATATCATAACATATATTTTATAAAAGCAAATTATGTTTTTTTTTCGAATAAGCCATACCTACCTATTTTTGTTGTTAATAGCATGGTCTTTTATATTTTTTTAAGAGCCATGCTTATTTTCGCCATACCGACCTCTATTAATGTCATTAGAAAAAAATAAAGATTTTTAATAACATTTAAATTTAGCACAACTTTAATTTAAATTTTATTATTTTTAGTTTTGCAAATCTCATATTAACCTGTATAATTTAATTTACTTTTCCATGATTTTACCTGAGAAAACAGTTATTTTTACATAAATTCCATACACATTTTCAGTAATATGACTACTGTTTTTAATTATTAGTTTTTGTAGTAAATTTCAGTGAGAATCAAATGTTTTCAATAACAACTATCTTAATTTTGTACAAAGAAACATAATATTTAAGTGGCACTTAATAAAAATTTCCCTGCAATAAGGTTTTGTTTTATGTTGTGCGAAATTTAAAACTACCAAAAAATATATGTAAATTCGGCCCTAAGTAATATGTCAAATAACATTTATGCTAGAAACAAATCTCTATGGAAAATGGAAAAATTCATTGATTTTTATATTTGTTTAGTTCATATTCCGAAAATATATTCAAATAGTATACTACGGTTACAATATTCTAATTTTTACTGTAATTATGACGGAAGTTTTTACTGTAATTTTACCTCTAGATATGCATTTTTACTATTAGTTGCTTATTTTTAGAGTTTTAAAAGTAAAAATATGTAAAATTACTTTTGTAACGAATATTTTAAGAATTCTTGACGTTGATATATCACCGCACACCTCATTAAAGGTTCTTTAAAAATTCATATCTAGTCTAGAGTCTAGAAATGAAATAAATATATATTGCTGGTTGCTGAATAAAAGAACTAATGAAACATCCACTGTAGATAAAATTGTAAATATATAAATTATATTCGATATTTAAGGTATATGACTTCAAAAAACTGATCTTATCCATTTTGACTATATAAAAAAAAATGTTGAATTTTTGGTTTACGTCGAAGTACATTTAAATTGGTGATTTCATTATTTTCTTTCGAATGCGTCATAAACATATTGAACGGTCATAATTGGTCTGTTTTAAAATCAAAATTACCTCATGGTTTGTTTCTATTTTATTAATCATCTAGAAGCAGAGTAATAAAAATATTTTGGAAAACATAGTACTTCCCCATGTACGTCAATAATTTTCTAAAGGTTTATATGAAAAAAAAAATAAACCCAAGATATATATATATATATATATATATATATATATATATATATATATATAGATATAAAGATATATAGATATATATATATATATATATATATATATATATATATATAATATATTCTCAGACAGATATAAAATTTGCATTTAAACAAACAAAAACTATTTCCACACTTTATACGAGAACTAAATCTCAAAAGAAAATTGGAATATAGTTTATAAAATCCCATGTTTAAATTGTAATAAACCTATATAGTTGAAACTCAGTGGCGTAGCTACACCCCCGCCAGCCCCCGCGGTGCGGATGGCCCACGTGGTCAGGTGGCCCGGCGATACTTCAAATGAGCTCAAGGGGATTATGAGAGTATAGATGACCTTTTTTTTAGTTATTATCATATATTTTCCGGCTATATTTTGGGGGCTACATTTATTGACAAGTAAAAGATTTTTTTGTCATAAGTTTTTTTCTATATTGAGAGGGGACCCTTTACCGAAAACCGCGGGGGGCCAAAATTTGTAGCTACGCCACTGTGCCAATCTTCTAGAAATCTCATTGTCGTATCATCTCACATAAGAGCGATTGTAACACTGAAAAACTTTCTTATGCTCTGTCTGAACATGTACTGTGAATTTTCAAAATCCGTCTATCTTAAACAGAAAAAAAAATATCATAAAAGAATCTTTCTAGGTCCACATAAATAACAAGTCCAATGCTACGAATAAAGGTAGCGATATACAAAATCTTAGCTCGATTTACAATAAAAACAGATATAAAGGTCTGGGAGTTCAACAATTTGCCTCTCAAGTAGCCGATGGCCTTTAAAAGTTTTGTTGCACTCATCTCTTTCGTAATGTATATAAAATCACCATTAACTAATTTTTTCTTTAATTGTTTTAGCAAGAAATAAAATAATTATTTTCATTAAGTTTTACTTATTCGCGAAAATAGCAACAATTTAATTAATTATTTTATGGTTTGTTTTATTGAACGGTTTTTGGATTCGGTTTAAGAATTTTAGCGTGTAACAGCGTTACATAACATCCCACTTGTCTCCAATTATTGCCAATTACTGAAAAGCTATATTCTGATATCTAACAAATTAAATTAATAATCAACAATGTAATTGTAAATTGGCGCTATCAATATCTTAGTGACTAAACTTTAATGTTATTAATTAAATAAAGGCTTCCCACGCTGTTTTTGCCTTAGTCCAGATTACTGTCAATTCAGATTATATGTATAGGTCAACTGTTGATATTATATAACAAGCACATAATTACGTTATAGTTTTGTGTCCCTCTTGCTTCTATTTCCGCTTGGTTTTTGTCTAATATATTTATTTAGTCAACGTTCAGTTGTGTGGATACACTTTGGGCTGTAGCTTTCCGTAGAAACCGATCGATAGAAATACAAAGTTTTTTCTTGTTTTTGGTCACGCACCAGCACTGACAGTTACTTCCCTGCATTAGCTTATGCAGCTTTAAAACCATGTTAGCTAAAACTTAAGAATAAATCATATCATGTACTTTAGTGTTTAACTGTGTCATTCCATACATTAAGTAATTTAAGTTCTACAATATCGTGTGTGTTGTGTAATGGATATGTTTATTTTTAACTCAATTTGGTAAAATTTATACTAAAATTTAAAAGCAATTTTCTTCAACTTATGAATTTCTTTATTCAAATTCAGAAAGGTTCTGAAGAAGAGGATAAGTATTCTCGAAAGCTAGATCATACAATAAAGAGTTTCATACACTAGGACTCCTCTTTAATTTGACTGCATCCTCACAAAATCCAGAATCAAGAAGACTAAATGGTTTTTAACTTTTTTTTCTCGCCAGTATAATGATCCATGATTTTTGGATCCTATACTTGAATAAACTCACCATAGGCAGAATATTTGTTCGAATAGCCGTTAATTTCTTTCTCTTATATATATATATATATATATATATATATATATATATATATATATATATATATATATATATATATTAGAGAAATGTTTGTTTCTGAACCCTTTATATATATATATATAGATAGATAGATACATTTATTTGACAACGTTACAAAATATGTTTGTTGCAAGTCATACAAAAAAAGCATATAAGCTAAGTAAAAATACAAACGTATAACATTGTTTACAAACTAAGAAAAGATTATAATATATATGTATATCATAAATAAACAATTAGTGTCAATTCAACTCAAGGTTGGCGCCTCCATATATTCATTAACTGAATAAAAAGAATGCTTTAGTAGTATTTTTTTAATTTTTATTTTAAATTGAGAATCATTTAAACACTTGACGGTGTTGTCGAGTTTATTATAAATAGATATATTCACAATTAGGGTTATAAGAGAGACGAGTATACTTCTCGAAATGCTCTTTAATTTCAAGAAGAGTTTGATATATGTAGATGCAAGGTAGTGTCATGATATTATATTTTTTAAAGAGCGGTCTGCACGAGGTTTGTGAACCAGCCCCTTCAACGGTCCTAATTGCTCGCTTTTGTGCAATAAAGGCTTTGTAACTTTTCGATGAACCGCCCCAGATGACAGCTCCATAGCTCAATAAGGAGTGGATATTTGCGAAATATACCATTAGCAATATTTCTATATCAAATGATTTTTTTAATTGCTTAAGCAAATAAATGTGACTACTTAGTTTCAAGCAAAGATTGTCTATATGTGGATACCATTTTAAACCGTCATCCAAAAGGACACCCAACAGTTTAACATAGGCCCCTTTAACAAGTGTACAATTGAAACTAAATGAAATGATCTTGGTTTTTTCGTTGTTTAATTTAAGGTTATTGCTCGAAAACCAACGCTGAGCTTTTACTAGGGTGGATTCAATATTTTGGACGAGTGCGCTATTGTATTTGGGGGCTGAAATTAAAAGAACACCCTTATTAGGAGAAAGACTTTGACTAAAGTCATTTATATAGACTATAAATAGCAGGGGCCCCAGAATAGACCCTTGGGGAACCCCTGTCCTCAGACCCTGAAAATCTGACTGTTTTTGGTTCAAAGCCACCGCTTGTATGCGATTATGTAGATAAGATTTTAGGAGAAGGAGGGGTATTCCGTTTATTCCATAATAACTAAGTTTATTAAGTAAAATAGAATGAGATACATAATCAAAGGCTCGGCTGAGATCGCACAACGCAGCAGCGTGTTGCCGACCCTCCTGCAAACCCTCGACGATGGCCCCCACCACCTCCAGAATTCCGTCAATAGTGGAGCGACCACCCCTAAAACCAAACTGTCCAGAATCCAACAAGTTGAAATTTTCAAAATATGAAACAAGTTTAGTCTTCAAAATTACTTCAATTATTTTTCCAAATAGAGGCAGTATCGAAATTGGTCGATAATTGTCGGGTTGATTGGTGTCGCCTTTTTTGAAAATCGGTATGACCTTTGCCACTTATTAGAATTAGAATTTTTTAAGTTCCTGATAGCTGTGGCAACGTCGGCCTCAAGGACTGGTGACAAAAAAAATGAAGATCTTGGACGAGGTACCCTGCCTAAAAAATCAAAATGCGATACTCTGGACGTTGCTAACGAGTTAATAATTGTACTAGGCATAGTACAAAAAAAGTATTAAACTGATTAACATCAATTTTACACTCTTGCACTTTTCGCGAGGTATTACATTCATGTTTTATCAACTTCCATGAATATCTTGATTTGCTACTTGAATTAGTTAAATACTCCCTGTATGCTATGGTTTTGGCATTACTGATTTCTTGTCGGTATATTTTTTTAAATGTAAACACATCGTAGTCCTGGAGAGACTTAGATACGTCACTGACTGTTTTAAGAGCTGATAAAGTATCTCGCATTCTCCGTAAATCATCATTAAACCATTTCACCGGTTGCATAGTACTATTTTTGAAAGTTTTAAAAGGCAAGTGTTTATTTATTATACCAGTAAAATTGTTCAAAATACATTGTGTCAAAGTGTTTGAGTTTGCACTGAGATCGGCAAAAGGATCCCAGTTTGCCTCTTGCAGAGCCTGTTTAAATTTACAAAGGTTTTTATCGCTCAAGTTTCGAACTTTGACGTTAGTCGTTTCCGTTTAATTGAAACCCTGGTCCATGTAAATTACCTGTCCTAGATGATCAGAAAGGCAGGGGTTTATGACCTGTGCATTAAAATAAGATTCATTCAAATTAGTCAATATATTGTCAATACAGGTTTCTGAGGTTGGACTCACACGTGTGGGTTCGTTAATACATACCTGCAGGCCATATGAGTATATTAAGTAAATTAATTCAGTCAAGCTACCATTTGGGGAAGACATTCCAAAGTCAATATTGAAATCTCCCAAGACAATTATTTTATCAGACAATGTTGTGAAATGTTCCAAGAGGGTTTCAAATTTTTGTATAAACGTATTAAAATCACCGAGGCAAGACCTATATAAGCAAACAACAGAAGTGCGCGAGTCTGGTATCAAGATCCCGCAAAACTCGGCGTCAACTTCCACACAGAAGCTTTCTAGGCTTAATGGTATTGTTTGAATATGTCGTTTTACAAATATGGAGGTACCACCATGAATCCGGACTGACCTACAAAAAAAGTCCATTAATTTATAACCAACGATATTAATATGTTTAATGTTCTCTTCATTTGCCCAATGTTCTGAGAAACAAAGGATATCGTATTGGTCCGCTTCCAGAAATAAAAGTAGTTGATCTATCTTATTAGTCAGACACTGTACATTTAAATGAAGTATTTTAGTACATTTTGTAATCGGTTGCGCGAGTGTTTAGTTGTTTATAACAAACAATTTATCTGCAGGCTGCCTTGCTAGATCCTTGGGTGACCTTCCGGGGAATGTTGAAAATTCTTCCGTAGGAATTTAAAACGGCGCACAGCTATTACTTCCGGCCAAATATTTGGGTCGTAGACTTTGTCAACCTCTTTAATAGGGAATGATATTTTAAACGATGCGCTGTTATCTTTTTTGTTCCATAATTCACACTTGAAGTCGACATCCGGCTTAGTGGATTTTAAGTGGCTTTCTAACTCGTTGACAGTGGTTGTCGGATGGAACCTATATGCATCCGTATTTAGGTATAGTCTTTATTACATTTTGGTCACCTGCTGATTGAGCGGTGCCAATCAGGGGCCAATCAGCAGTTTATTTTTCTTATTTCTGCTGGTAATGTGCATGTTTGTGTTTACGACTGATTGTTTGGCTGTGTTCAGATTTGACAGGGTCATTGCGTTTTCAATGCCTTTCCTATCCTGTGAACTCGAGAATAGCGTATTTGAAGCCTCTCTTTGCTTGTTTACATGTGGAGGCACAGTGGCGGCCGTACCTGTGTTTTGCAGTTTAAATGAAGGTGATCGTAGTGTATTTTGCCGGGCAATGCTACCGACATTACCGACTGACGTCGTCAGTGGTTTGGAACCTTGCTGCAAAGTTGGTAGTGGTTTGGAACTCTGCTGGGAGGATCCATTTTGCTGTTTATTAGAACATTTAAGTAAATGGATAATTTCTTCCTGATCTTTTATCCTGCTCTCGAGTTGAGAGACAAGTTTATTAATGGTTTGGAACTCACTTTGTTTGGCTGCCAACTCGGCTCGTCGGCGAATACATGCATACAAATGACAACCGACCTTCCCTGAGGTCGATGCATCAGCAAAAACTTCGGTATTATCAATAATTTCACTGCACTTTTCACAGTTTTTTTCTTATATATACTTTAGAAAACTACTGTCAGCAATACTGTAGGGCACTTTTCTATTAACAATGATTTCTATAAGCTCATTTTTGTTTAATCTGTTTAGCTTCGAGATGATCGACTGTGCGTCACTCGGCGCCATTTATATATATATATATATATATATATATATATATATATATATATATATATATATATATATATAATTTTTTTTGGGTAGTTGAGGTTCAAGAGAAAAGATGAAATTATACAACTTTATTTAATTTTCCTTAATGTTGCTCTTTTTTAATTATTAGACGTTTCGACCATTCAGGGTTGGTCCTCATCAGTAATATTTTTTTTTGTGACTGTAATAATAGAGAAATGGAGCTAAAAATCTTTTTTCTAGGGAGGTATTAACATTATTAAGAAATGATTATATACAGCTAAGGGTTTTCAACATTTTGTATCTGAAGGACTTACCTAAAGAAGGAATTTTCGTTTTACATAATGAATGTTAACGTACCATGTTTGTTTTTAAGTATGTTCGTTGTAAGTGTATTTTGTGTAGAACTTTGGAGGATATAATAAAAAGACGAAAATTCCTTCTTTCGGTAAGTCCTTCGAATGTAAAATGTTGAAAACCCTTAGCTACATATAATCATTTCTTAATAATGTTGCGAAAATTGCCTAAAAAGTAAAAAAAGTGAAATAAAAACATTATGTACCACTCTAGATGTGGTGTTACTTCGAAAAACAATATAGTGTGCCTTTGAAATTGGGAATCAAATGGTTATTTTGACTGTCGTTAGAAGAATTTCTTTAAAAACATATAAAAACTATTAAATCTACAAAACACATCAAAATCATAGTAATGATGCCTAGTAAAGACTAGGCATGGTGACTATATTAATGTGTGCAGCAGCTGTACATTGTTAAAGAGAAGGCGGAAAAGAAGATCGCGAATTCGGCCTGTTAATTGGGGTGGAAATTCTCATAACTCCTACCAGTATTTTCTTAAAATTAAAGGCAATGACCCCAAGCAGTTTTTTTTAAATGGACTAGGATGTTTCATTGGTTGCAGCTTAACGCAAACGTGGGTTTTCGCAAGCCGCTTCCATCAAAGTTAAAGAGCGCCATCTTCTCGACGGCTAGCAGAAACTCAAAAGGACAGCGGCAAAAATATAACCGTACCCAATACTTCGCGTTAAATAAATTTCAAGGACAACGCACACGGCGACGCAGGACGCAAACATTTTCAATCTATAACCCAAGCTTTATACCTTGTGTGATACTGCCAATGACGTATAAAATGGATAGACTCAGCATTCCCATAAGGAAACGCTTCAAAAAATAGATCAGTCATTGTTTGACAGATTTTGCATGAGTGGAAGAAAGATGGACTGATCTTATAAACAAAGTATAGAGTAAATGGCATCAAGGGTCCCAGCATCTCGATCTGACTCACCAGTGGCGTAGTTTTTTACAGCAAATTCAGTTTTAAGAAGTTTTCTGTTTTATCATCAGAGTTTAAGGCGGTCGTTTTAAACCAAATTTGATTTTCTTCTATTTTATAAAGTCAACCACTGAAGTTCTCACGCTGTTGAAACTCACGAGTTTGAACGCTAGCATTCATGTCGTTTTATTAGTTTGCGGGAATAACATCAGTTTTTAATATTGATTTAATCTTTTACATTAGTAAAATATTAAATTGAATTTAATTTAATTGAATATTTTATTGAATTTAATGAGATTTTCGTGCCCGATTTTACACACGGAGTTTTGCGGGAATTTTATATATAGTTTGAAGTTGCCAATGTTAAGCTTGATCTTAATTAGGTCTGTTCATTTGACAGAATATTGTACACTTAATATTCCGCAACAGAATAGTAATTAAGGATTATCTGCCCTTTTTAGACTATGAATAAAATGAAACAATTTCCACTAATGTAGGAACTGAATAAGATTGAAAAGAAAAACAAGAAATTCAAACAATATCATTTATTACTTATCCAATAAGATAATATATGCTGAAGAAATTAATATACACAAGTAATTAATTAATATACAATATCAAACGTTTATTAAATCTTAAGTACATGCATACAAAAAATATCAATATGACAAGCCGAGGGAGCTTGCAAATAAAACTGTCCTATAATCAAGTGTATTTCCTTGTACAAGAATCGTGTTACTAAAGTAAGCCTTGCTTATAGTCTTATAGTATATTTATTTCAATTTGTGTAATGTTTTAACTATGACTACACCCATACGATTTTCGTCCTTAGACTTAAATATTCACCATTTGACATTTACTCGCCTGTTTCTGACCACCCCCACAGAAAAGAACCTGTAAGCTAACATCACATACTTAGTCCTGATACTAGTGGCATAATTTGTCTTAGCTATATCTAATTTTCTGATGTGTTTAACTGTAAGGAAGTTGATTTTAATTCAGAATTGCCCCTGCTTTCTATTATGAAAGGACTCTGCGTCAAAGATATCTGGCATACCACATACAGCCCTTTTAAGTGCTTTTTATAATAGCAATAAAGGTCTGATTATGAAATACAAAGGTGTCCACCTACACTCTCCCACATTACAAGACAGAGTGAAATGGCCTTAAAGTAACCTTGTCTACGATTTCTAACAGGTAGATGCTAATTTTCCTATATGTATAATCATTTTTTAGAGCTCATCCACAAAAAAAAACACGACTATGATGAGTAAGGTTTGATCCATACATAATACTGATTAATCACACAAAATATAGAATTTTTTTTAATATAGACTTAGCCTTTCAGATAATAATAAATAATTACCGGCCTTAAAACCATTGGAAGGAAATATATAATTACCTAAAAAAACTAAGTATAACCCTATAGAGCTTATTTAAAATCATATCATTCTAAATTCAACTAACATATTGCCCATTTAACTAAAGCGAAACAAATTATTTACATTCAGATATATGACCTAATAAATACAAAATTTCCTATTACAAGGAATACTGAATAAGTAAATTTATTCATTTCTGGAAATTTTATAAGCTATACATTTTCAGTCATTAGAAAAGCGTGATATAAAAACTGGATAAAATTCCTCCATTTATGATTGTACTATACGATGGGTAAAGTGGGGATATTGAAGAATACCTATAAATACATACTAACAGGTTGGAAGATTAAGTTTTTGATCAATTTACATATCTAACGATGTTGTTTTCATTGAACATGATTTAAAACTTACTATTACTTAGAAAAAATGCAATAACGTATTAAACAAAGCAATAATTTAAAAAATACTTTACATACAACAACAAAAAATGAAACAGACAAAATTTTTTTTCTGAACTTTTACAAGAAGCAATAAACCTGTTTGCCTAAGGCTAGCAAAAAGTTTAGTTCTTTACTCTGTACCACTCAGCGTGGTTATTTTAACTTTTCCAAATTACGATCTGCCCTAACTTACTTAGAGATTTATTAAAAATACAAGAGAAAAGGAAAAAATGGCTGTGCCATAAAACCAATGTGTTTGAAAAAGTTTTTTTTGAAGGATAAAGGTATCAAAAACTAGGGGCATGAGATCTATCTACTGTAAGTGCAAATCAGAAAGTGTCTTATTTAAAAAAAATGCCAGTTATATTTATATCTTTGAAAATTTACACTTTTATTTGTGTTCTTGGGAACTTAGTAACTTGCCATAGAATTTATTTTCTGGACATTTTGATTTGATATCAGGAAAAATGAAAAGTTCTTAGCAGATTAAAATGTAGACAATTTAAAATAACCACATTGTACATTAGTAATTTACAAAAATACATTAAAATTCGTGCTCCTAATGTTATATGTTGTATGTTGTGTAACAAAATATTTCTTTCGGTTTTCCATTACATGACAATTTCAACATTGTTCTTTAGAAGTTAAAAAACTAGGTAACAAAAGTTGTTCAATGATCTCAGCTTGCCAGATAGAGAGGGACCTGGAAAAGACAAAATATAAAAATGATTATGGGGTTTAAATATTTTAGATATATATTTTAAATATCAAAAATGTATTATAATATATAATAAAATTATAGAGCTAATTTTTTAAATCTTAGAAAATAAAGGGAATTCCTGTTCCACTCATGCTTTTTAAAATAAATAAATTACAAAAAAATGTAAGATGTAAAAATATAATTTGTCTTAAAAAGAGTAATTTCTAAAAACATTTAAACAAAATATGTACAGATGAACGAAAACTAATTAAAATAAAAATAAAAGCAATGAAGCTTTTATATTCTTAGAGAACTCATTAATTATTTCAGTAACTCAGAATCGATAGTTGTTTTCCACATTCTTCTAATTCAGTTAATGTTAAGCTAATTGAACGGTGACAAGTTTTCTAATTCGCTTAGCAATATTATTTTAATGCATTTTTAAAAATAAAATCAATTTACCCTATAGTGTAACCACTTTTTACACAATGTTTTGAATTGTACGTTTTCCTCATCCACTATAATACCACTTTCTTATTATTTGGCGAATTTTTTCTTTGTTTCTTTCAACTGAATAAAATCTTGTAGGAATATTTGACTTTTTCTAAAAAATTATTAAAAAAGTAAGCAAAAGAATTTGATACAAGTTTATTAGTGTATATAGTATAGTTGAATCCATGCAAACAGAATTGCCTTCTCAGTGTCTACCTTCTTTTTAGGGTCTAAACTATAGATAAAATATTTTGCTATAGAACTGTACATAACATAGTTTTTCTTTTTAATTCCTCATAAGAGGGGTGAAAAAATCACCCCCCCCCAGGTTTCTACAGTTCTTTACATTTTTGGCTCCCTAGATCCCAAAAAAAAAACATGTTTTCTTAATTCCATTGGTCTGTATATCTATTAGTGGTATAGCTAAAAAACTACTTACTCGATTCACTTCAAATTTTGGTCAAAAATTGAGGTTCATATAGGAACTGCGTTGTAAAATTTTGGTGAAAATCCAATATGGCGGCCTAGCAAAACGATAAAAAAAGTATAAGCAAAATACTACTTATACAATTTACCTCAAATTATTCACATAGTGTGATATAAAAATGAACTGGTAAAATTTTTATACGAATCAAAGATGGCGAAACAAAATTGCGGCCTAATAACATTTTTAATGAATCAAGTCTGAAAACTACTTATTCGATTAATTTCAAATTTCGCACAAGAATTAAGTGTTATATAGAGATGAACTTTTTAGTACGAAATTAAGATTGCGGAACAAAATGGCGGCCAAATAAAATATTAAAAAAATCAGAGCAAAAAACGACTTATTGAGCTTTGCTCAAAAATTAGAATACATAAGTTATAGGGATAAACTAATATAATTTTGCTACCAATTTAAAATGGCGCGACAAAATGAGACTCCCAGTACAATTTAAAAATATCAGTGTAAAAGACTGTTATATTTTGCCTAAAAATCAAGTGTGACAGGTAGAAACTGGTAAAATATTGAAACGCGAAACAAAATAGCTGCCTATTAGAATGTTTGAAAGGCCATACATATAAAAGTCGGAAAATTTGTTTTACCCGGAACTTCTTTCGATATTTGCTTTTTTAGGGGATCTTATGTATTCTATCAACTTAATTTTTGGCAATAGAAGTTTTGCATATAGCAGTGTAATAAAAATTAGGTAATAACATGCAAAATTTGTAAGCAAGCAACATCCAGTTCTATTTGACTCAATGTAATTTTGTTGTTACCCTTTATTATCATATGTATTCTGACTTATCTTTTGGAAGTCTTTTTTCCAAGTCTGGTTGTCACTCATAAATTCTTTCTAAAAACAAAAATATGTCTGGAACTCCAGTCTTACTTAATTCTACCACACACACAGATAACACAGTTCAAAAGTTATTTGTTATATAAATTGTATCTAATAAATTTCTCTTTCTCTTTTTTTTTATAAAAGAAGGGCTTCACAATAAGCGAATTTACAGGTATTTCGTCGAGAAAATAGGCAAAGCCTTCTTAATGAAAATGTAAGAAAAAAGTATACCACAAACTGGTAAGTGGTTCTTTATAAGTACTAATTTAAAAAAGAAATATTTTAGAACGCCATTTTGTTTCACTATTAGATAGTTTGTCCCGACCAGACTAATTAACATAGTGACCTACCAATGGAAATAGGAAAACATGATTGCGGCATCTTGCAACCCTAAAACATTTAAAAAAGGATAATTTTTTTACATAACAATAGTTATATCGAACAATGAAGCAAGAAAAATTCTTACATAACGTTCTCCTGATATGTTTAAATCTAACAAAAATTGTTAATTGATTTAAAAACACTTGTTATGTGAGGATGCATATTTAAAGTTAAAACAGTTTTTCTTCAATGGTTCATCATGTGATACCTGTATCTATTATTTTTACTATTGGCGTTTTCTTATATAAATCAAGAAACTTACCAACATAATTTTCTCAAAATTATCCCAGTATCACATGTTGAGGTAGCCTTATTAGGTCATAACCATTAGACTGGACGGGTAGTATCTATTGATGGCAGCATTTGATCTAATCAGTCGTCAACCATCAAGCTTATTCATACGACTGGACACAAAATAATTCGTGCATTATTTAGTTCTTTTGGGTAAATGGTGATCAATCTTGAATATTTCAACCTATTATTTGTTGGTTTTCATGGTAATCTAAAACAGAATATTAATTTTGGTCGTTGTAAAGTACCTAAAGTTTAAATCTTTAGCATGGTCCAAGCTTAAGTTTTTCAATTGATTTGTGTTGTAGAAGTCATATATATAAAAAAACCATAACAAGGTGACGTCAACTAACCAAAATGAAAGTTAAAGCAAAATGAAAGTTAAAACTATATTTAAACATTGTTTTATATCCAGGAATAACTGTTGCAATAGCTAGTAGCTGCATCTTATATTTTGTTTTTACAAAAACTGTATTTAATAGAATAATGACTAAAAAATAAATGCATCTCAGTAGAAAGCTCACAACAGATAATTAGCACAAATTTAACTTCTGCATATTATATATTCAATTCAGTCTCAGTCAAAGATGATGATAGGTATTTCGCTCTATAGGAGTATTATCAGACCAACATGAAAGAACACATAGACAAGACAAACACATAGCTGTGTTTGAACAACAGAGGTGTATTTGATTTTTTACGCATGTTTATTCGTTTTTGTTGTTTTATATCTGATTCTATTTCATCAATTCAAAATAAACCACGTTTTCTATAAAGTTTTTAATTTGTTATCTTCTATGATTTTTAAGATGTACAAAAATGCAATAACGATGCAAACAATATCTGATAATTTATAAATAGATGGAAGCGAAGGTTCAACTAAAATCGGTGATAGTGCAGGAATGTAAACAATTACCAATATTTACCATTTTAGAAAAAAAGCAATGTATATCTTTTCCCAACAAGGTGTATGGTGTTCTCCTAGGTATTTGATACCAATACGTAGCAAGTGCTGTTATGTTTATTTTACTTACGCCAAAATCATTAATTTAACTACATTCAAAAATCACTAGACAGATTTTTTTAATTATAAATAAAAGTGTTAAGTAAAATGTATGTTTTTGTAATACTTGTTAATGCACAAAACTTAGACTTAACTGATATTTACGCCTAATCATAAATACCTGGTTAAGGGGGAGTGAAGACAAAATATTGGGTGGGGTAGGAATACAATGTTTGCAACAGTTTTCAATTTTGTCAACAGCCTTTCAACGTTGCCAACACAATATTTATCCAATAACACAAATATAAAATGTTCGTCATTAAAACTGACTAAAAAAAGTAAAAAGTGGAAAGTAAAGGGCTGCATATTATTCAATAATATAAGATTTGATTAACAGGATAAAATAATGAGGAGGAGGAAGCGTTCTTCCATCCCTCCCTGTCCTGGGTATATTAAATTACTATTGCCATTTGCACCACTAATTTGACATGAATGATAGAAAAAGTAAGTCAAATCGCAGTATCAATGCCAATTTTTTTTATAGAAGGTATCCAATATGATGATATGAAAATGCAAACAAGATGACACGTATATTCATCTATTAGATATCCGAAACTTACCCAAACCATCCAGTAACATTACAGTCTGAGATTTCAAAAATTATTTCACGAAATAATTAACAAGTATATTGTATATTAACCTGAAATACAAAGGTGTAAGGTTGGGTTTGCATGTGGCCTAATAACATTGCCCATCAGGCTAAGTCAGAGTATGACTAAACTAAAATGATCTAAACAGATTTTAGGATATTTCAGTACAGAGTCTCCATCTCAGGATTTTCAGGAAATCTGAAATAAAAAAGTGTTATAAATCTTTTTAAGGAACTTATTTCTTAATGGCTTATTATAGTTGCACTTACGGAACATTTTAATTTAGAAATACCTCGGGAAATATTTTATCTTTAGAAAAATTAAATCAAGATGGTTTCTGGATGTAAAATATATACCCAGTTTTTTTACTGTGTTTATCTAGTAATTTTTGAAAAGTTGATATTATTTTCTTATTAAGAACTAAAATAAATATATCTGATGGAGCTACTAAAAGTACGATAGACCGAAAAATTGTCTTCATACAAAATTACTGTCAATAGCACAAGCAGTCTGACATCGAAAAAAGTTTAGTGCAGTATCCTATATCTATTAAATAATATCTGACTATAATGACTTATATTTTGAGACTTGTACCTAGTTGTGCAATGGATTATGAACCCGACTTTACAAAGTTGCATAAAACAGCAGGCCTATAGTTAGAAAGGTAGAAAAATATAATAATTATGTTTTTAGTTTGCAAATAGAAAACATAATATGTATAAAACTCCTAGTGTTATAAATTCTATGAAAGAAAAAAATACAGTGTAACTTAAAGGCAGCTGCAAGTGCATATCGACTTGCTTGAGCAATCTTGAGTTCTTAAGATATAATGTAACATTTGTATAAACGTGATGGTAGGCTAAATGTCTTTACTAAATTTTGCACTAGCAAGATAATATGCAAGACTGCAGCAAGTTTATTCCTAACTAAAGATAAAATCTTGATATGCCAATGGACTTATTATTTCTATCATTGCTACATCACCATAAATTACCCCTTATGAAACATACATTATTATCAGTGCTTAATACAACCACTGGAAAAAGTGACTTAAAATAAGAATGATATAATAGAATGTTGGAGAAAAGTTGATCTTAAAAAATTAGACATATATCTACATTTAAATTGACGCCGTTGCTCCTTCCACGCTAATGTAAACGAATCGTCGATGGTTCACGTTAAATAAGAAAAACGTCTGAATGATGGCTTTATTGACGAACTGATGCTAAACGTATAGATTTTGTTTTAAAAAATTCGTGGTTTTAATAATATAGACTTGGAATTTGGTTGGTGCACTTTCTTTACAGCAAACCTAAACAATCCAAAGTTTAAGAAAATAAATAATTCGCATTTTTATTAATTGTTAGTTCTGTTTAAAAAATACTAAAAAAGAATTTTTCACCCGTGTCAAGATTCGAACCCACGACCTACCCGACGTGGGCCGAGAATCATACCACTACTCTACAAAGATTACGAAAGAAAATAAATAAATAGCGTACATTAGTTAGCTGAACGCTAATGACATCACATCTGATTTCACGTGAACCAAAATTTAAAAAGTTCGTTCACGTTGGTGTAGAAGGGATAGAGCGTTAAACGCAATCTATATTTAGTTTTCTCTTTTCTATCTATACTTGAAAAATCAAGTATATACAGAAAAGTCGAAAAATTTACTAGATCGGACCAAAATTAAGTTATTTTTAACATTTATTGTAAGGGTCGGTACTACCACTGCACGAAATTGCCCAAGCCCAAATAATAAAGCAGAAAAAAAATGCAGAATAATAAACCTACATTACTTTGCGTCTTATGAAAAATCTGTAACCCAGAGCAAAAACCTTTGTAATTTAATAGTCCTAAACACAAAATTAATTAAATTACAAGAAAAAAGCAATAACTACATGGTGTTATATGGACATAAAAGAACTACTTGAAAGTCATTTGTATATGTTTATGCTTCTACTTTATTACTCTCTGTAAGCATTGAAGGTTTTACAAACAGAACTTTGAAATACCTAAATTTTTTTTTTGTCTGCAGTTTATTCAGAAATTTAATTCTTCCTTACGCGTCTTACCGTTCCTTACCTACTTCACTGGGCACGACACATTTGACATAAAGGTTACTTACCGGCGTAAATAGGCTTCGGGGTTGAAATCATCCTTTTTTCTTACATATTCTGCTACACACCACTATATTTAATTGTAACTCATAACCCACAGTAAAATTAAATATTAAAAACCATGAAAATCCAGGACAAACGACAAAAATATCTAACCGACGCCGTCAAAATAAGACAACAATGCAAGGTCGAAATGATTCAGGACCCCCACCACAGATGGCGCATTCGTTTGATAAAATGAATTTGATATTAAATTCGCTGCTGACATGACCGATGACCATGGTGTCTCTCTTTAGATAACGTGTTTAGATAACGACAGCTTGTAACCAGTGTCTACTCCGATTAATTTCGATTTATTATCTTCGCGTTTATTGCCTAAATGTCTACTCTATTTAGTAGGCAGACAGAAAGAGATAAATACACACTTGGTGCAAATTCATTTTACCTACGGAGCAGCCTGAAGTAAAGGTGGGAAATGACTCGGATAAATGCAACAGTGCCAAATATTATTCCTTTAAGGAAAACAAAATTAATAAAAACGAAACGATAGAAAAAAAACTTTCTCGGTTTCTTTGTTATTAGCTTATTTAAAGTTATTTTAGTAATAAAATGCAATATTAACTCTCCTAAAAGCAGTATTTTTGCCAGTATCTTAGTGAATTAACCACAGTAATCACAAAATCTACTGTCGAGAGTAGCAAAGCTGTCAAACGCGCTTTCTATAGTTTAATGACTGATCGGTTTTAAATGTAAACAAAGGGTCTATCCTTTTTATATGTCGTTGGATACTGCATTAAATCAGCTAAAGGCGTCATTTAATTATATGACAGTGGTCCTAACACTGGAACCTGTGGTGGAAGATAGATCAAAATACAAGAGTTCTAACCACACTACACCACAACTTGTCACGTTCTGGACGCGCGTATCGCTAACCAAGTTAGCATCATCAGCAGATGATATAAACTGAAAGGAATAATATTTGGCACTGTTGCATTTATCCGAGTCATTTCCCACCTTTACTTCAGGCTGCTCCGTAGGTAAAATGAATTTGCACCAAGTGTGTATTTATCTCTTTCTGTCTGCCTACTAAATAGAGTAGACATTTAGGCAATAAACGCGAAGATAATAAATCGAAATTAATCGGAGTAGACACTGGTTACAAGCTGTCGTTATCTAAACACGTTATCTAAAGAGAGACACCATGGTCATCGGTCATGTCAGCAGCGAATTTAATATCAAATTCATTAAAAACCGTTTTTAGTTACTACAGAGAATGAAAGTATTAAAGTTTTTCCAGGACGTTTTGTCAGATAATGAAGAACAAACAGACATTATTAATATAGTGCAAAATCCAAGGATCCCTCGGAAGTCCATACTTTTGTGTAACTGCCTAGTATCATTCATTCATTCATATTTGGTTTTCTAAGCCTTGACCCTTTGGCTTTAAACACAATTATTTTAATTCAATTTATTGACAAATGAAACAATTTTAACATAAAATAAAATTTTTCCCACAGAATAAAATATTGGAGGTGGGAGGACGTTGCCCTGTATGTCCGTCCTTTAAAATATTATGGTTTATATTTCTAGCTAATCAGGTTTAAGCTCAGCATCTTCAAGCTGTTATTGGAGACGACTTCCTTTATTAAAGTTTCACAATTACGTCAACGTATTGAGATGATAAAGCCATCTATCGAATTCTTATTTAAAAAAGTGTCTTTCTCATTATTGGGTTTTGATCTCGGAAACTTGAGTTCAATATACTAGACCCATAAACCATCGAGACCTCTGGGACTTGAGAAATATATTTTAAAGGTTGGCGTAAACAGATGTACCAACAATAGCAAAATCGATTCTGACCCAACCTACCGTGACGTCATTTCTATGTACACCTCGACCGAGTAATATTTACAACACGACAATTTTAAATTAACAAAAGGTCGAATAAAATACAATGTCACCATTCAAGTGATCATTAAACACAATAGTACGCCCATTACCGAAAAGGTCGTGGGTCGAATATATAGAGATTGGAATAAATAATAATTATTTGGTAAATAAATGTTCTTTTCTAATTTTCTCAACTGAAATTTTTATAGAAGGATACAATATAGCATCACATACCATTTTTCATGTAAAAATATATTATAAAGTTAGTATTAAAAATGGTTGTATTACTAGAAAATGAAAGGCAAGAAAATGAAAATGAATCAAATGATAAATAGCTAATAAATTAAATACTGTACAGAGTGAAACAAAATATACATTAAAAATACAAGCACTTCTAAAAAATTCTTTTTATTTAACCTATCTAATTTTCGCTTTCCTCCGAGGAAAATTCTTTGGTTAAGTCTATATCGATTAAATAAGGCGCTATAATGTCATCCGATTCCCTAGCTTTCCTTGTGGTAGTTTTCCGTAAACTCAAAATTAGAGGGTCTGAAGTTATTAGTAAATTATTTAATAATTTCTAGTAACTCTAGTCTGCTTTGTTAAAAGCTCAAATTCATTTAAATTAATTTTTTTGCCACTTGCTACAATTTTAAATTTTTCTTAAATTTCCCTTTTTCGTAAGAAAAGATTCGCTTTATTTTCATCTCCTACACACTTAAAAGGCAACTTATAGCTAATATGCAAAAGAGTTTTAAAACTTCTAATCCAACAATGTAATGTAGAAAGTCCATAATTATAGCTTTCTGTGTTTAATTATTTTTGCAATATCTCTACTAGTCATTAATTTTGGGGTAGCCCCACAAATAAAGCAGTTTTGAGTAGCATTAGTACCAGATTATGTATTATTGGCACTTTCGTCGAGCATCGCAAAAAGCATCTTGTAGTTTACAACTATTGCTCGTTTTTCATTTTTGTTTATATGAAACCTTTACAAATTTTCAAATGTGCGGATACTCTTTGTTCCTCTATTATTACAATATCTTTACATTCCTTAATATAATTAAATCTTATGGGCCTACAAAACACGGTGGACGATGCCCTGGCATTCTTCCAAACTTCTGTTTTATTGTTGTCATCAATAAGTGTCAGAGGAACAAAAGCTGTTAACATTAAAAAAGCATGTGTACTATTTGTATCTGTAAATTTTTGCTTATATGTACTATGTCCACCACTCCCATCAAATCCCCCACTTAGAGACTAGGGTTAACGAATCTGAAACATCGTTTAGGGAATCTTGCGCTATTGTGTGAAAAATAATTTTTGTTGTTGTATGTAACTTCTGCTGAAAGTTCATTACTCGAAATGTTGGTGCGAAAAATGTTTTTTCGATACTGTTTTAATTTGTAGAGAGTTGGAAAAAACCAGGACATAAGAGATGCATGGCATTACTTCGGATAAGGTATTTACTCTCCGAAAGATCGAGATATAAATAAAGGGCTAATGTTTGCTCCAGACAAAAACATTTTTCACTACTTGACGACGGCCCTGCTTAGTTTGCACAAATGTTTGCAGCAAATTTTAGTTCATTTGGACTCCAATTTTCAAGTAAAACTTTCACTTTTCTTCTTTTTTTTGTTTGATTGGTACTGTCCTCAAAATTCTTTTGTGGTCTACCTCGACTTGTTTTAGGAGTAACATTGATGACTATGTAGGATAATTTAGGACTTAATGTTAAAAGTATTCATATATTCTATAGATTTCTCTTTAGATAATCTCTGAATACTCATTTGGATCTATCATTAACAAAAAAGTAATCTTTCTTACGACTGCTTTAATCTTTTGTTTGTTAGCTGATACCCATGCATTAAAAAAATCGTCTTTTGCAATAAAGACCACATCTCAAAAAAAAAGTTGGTATATCGTCTAAATCTGCAAGCTTCTGCAAAAAGGTAATGCAGTAACAATTACTAAATAATGTATCTTAAAATTACTATTAAACTCTCAGACATGGTTTCTGATATATTTCAGAAAAATCTTTATAAATACTGAAACCAAAGTTTTTCATATAATTTTTGCCTTGCATATTTTAAAGTGTGTCAAAATAAACTTATCCCTTTCTACGAAAAAAAAGTCAAGGATAAATAAGTACTTACCTTGAGTATCAACTTCCATCATAAGGTATAATACAATACTAACACAGGACTTATATCAGAAGATGTAAATCTGCTTAAGATTATGCTTAAGTTTAATTTTCTGCTTCCGACCTTCACAACCTTTAACTTTTAGCCTTTGCATTTTAACAACAAATAATGTTATAGTAAATACCAAGAGCAATAGGTATATAAAATATTTGTGTAGGTTAGGGGAGTGCGAGATCTATATTAAACCAAAATGTTTAACAACTGCATTGGTCGTCTAAAAGTTCAACTATAGCAGATACACATGCCAGCATGTTCTTGTTTAAAGAAGATTTTATAATTATGATGGATTTTTACGATGCACTGAATGATTCAGCATCTCAGTTAAGACTCGTAACCATTATGTTCTTAGATCCTGTGTAGTTTAAAGTAGAATAGGAAAAACCGAGATATATGTATTTGTAACCGACAAATCCCGCTAAGAAAACCAATCAAAAGAAGCAACTTTTCAATATACTAGTTATACTCCGTTATACCCCCGAATCACGGATCCAAAAACCATGTTTTCTTTAAAAGCCTGTATCCAATCTACCAAAAGAAGTAATGATTGGCTGTGTTCCTAATCAGATTGTATACGTCTATCACAAATTACCAGAATGTTTACAAAAAGATCCTGAAATAAAGCTGGATTTGTATTGCATTGATCACTATACTCAGCACAAAGAAATTGTTATAAATGGGCAATCACATAGAAGTATTGTTTGCTGTTATTGTAACAAAAAAAGTAACTACAACTACCTATATTATATTCTACAGCGATAGTTGAAAATTATAAAATATATTTTATAGAATAGCTGTTAAGATATTAGTTAGAAACCATAATATTGGTTTTTTATATGTATGTTTATATTTTTTTATTATCTTACAATGTTATAGATGCTAAGTCTCAATAACTTTTTCCAATGTATGATATGTGTTAGAAAGATATCCGATGAAAGGTATATAATAATATTAACTTATTTTTAATAGTTTAGAATAAGTTTAAAATGGCTAGTGTTAACAACACGATTGATAAATTTACGAAGGAGACATAATATTAAAACTGTATTATTACGGGATCCACCAGGGTCTGGATTTAAGCTTACACCTGATGGACAATATAATATTCAGGGAAAGACTTTAACTAATATTAATAATCCAGCGAAAAACTTAAGACTTAAACTTACTACACAAGACATATTATTAAAGAAGTACACGCACTACGTATGCGAGTTGTAGAAACAATAAATGAACATGTTGTAACCTACAAGTTTTTCGAAAAAGAATTATCCAAACTGGGAATTGAGTAGACAGAAAGGCTTATAAATTTACCACGCTTACACTTGCAGGTTGGGGTAGTACTAAGAAAAAGAGATATCTTGGTGGTAATCACAAGGCTGATTAAAACTATAAAGAACGATATTTTCAATCGATAAGCCTGGCTAGTCCAAATACTTGTATACATATTTAAATAAATTCTAGCTAGTTCTTAAACTTGAAAGATGAATTCAAGTAGCCTCGAACATCCAGAACAACGAGCTTCATTTTATTGAAAGAACAGGTTGTAACTCGGTAGTTTATAGTCGAGACGTTAGGTAAAGTAGTCATTTAGCGGACAAGTCTTTACAGGAAAATCTAAGTTTATGTACGCATGAGTACATATGTATATTTGTGTAGGTGCGAGATGAGAGAAAATATATATTAAGCAGAAATTTGTAAAATATACATTACTCTTCTAGGAATTGAACTGATATATAAAAAAATATTAATGATATCTACCGAATACTTAAGTGGGAGTGATAGTGGTTATCTTGGGGGTTCATCAGAGTCTGAACCGAGGTTTGAAAATTCTATCGATTATAAAAAAACATTTCATACCTACAATTACTTTAAATAACGGGTACTAGGAGATGATTTATGAGACAGTAAATAAGATTGTGTCTAAGTGGCGATAAACTGGACAATGTTCATCAATTTCAGTCTTCGAGAAACTGTATATTGGAGTGAAGTGTGCTATCATCGGCGTAGCTGTGAATAGGTTTGCTGGTAGAAAAAAGCAGGTTTGAGAGTTTTGGATCCCTTTTTGGGAATAGGCTGTACACGAGCAGATTTCCAGCTTTTAGGGAAAAATCCATAAAATTATCATAGGACGTTTGAAATAACCGGGTAAGGATAGGGTGCCAATTATTGCCAGACAACTCTTTAATATTAAGTGTTTTGAGAATGTCTGTAAGATAACCATTATTACTACCACTTAAGTATTAGATAGACGACTAATGCAGATTTTACAAATTTCTGCTTAATATATAACTTTTCTTTCACCACTCTTACAAATATTTATACTCCTACGTTACATGTTCATTGATTATTTTTGTAACTTGCGTAAGTACTGCGAATACTTCTTTAATCACATAGTCTTGTGTAGTAACGTCGGTATTTTTCGCTGGATTAGCAGCATTAGTTAAAGTCTTTTCCTGAATATCGTATTATAGCTAACCCCGGGTGGACCCCGTAATACTACGACTTTGACATTATTTCTCATTCGTCCAAATGTATCAATCATGTTGTTAACACTAGCCATTTTAAACTTATTCTAAACTATTTCCCAGCTACTTCCTACCTATATATTGTACAAGAAAAAAACAGAACAAGTTAATATTTATATATACTTTTCATAGGATATCTTGCTATCGCATATCTCATATTTAAAAAATTATTGAGACTGAGCGTCTATAATATTGCAGGATAATAAAAAAACAATCATATAAAAAAATAATGGTATGATTTCTAACCAATATCTTAGCAACCATTTTATAATTATAGAACATTATAAAATTTTGAAATATCGCAGATTTGCTGCTTCTACTTTATTATCGAGGGTTGTTACTTTTTTATCTTACAATAACAGCAAAAAATTCTTCTATGTG
The DNA here is from genome assembly GCA_030620095.1 of Kuschelorhynchus macadamiae. Taxonomy (NCBI): domain Eukaryota; kingdom Metazoa; phylum Arthropoda; class Insecta; order Coleoptera; family Curculionidae; genus Kuschelorhynchus; species Kuschelorhynchus macadamiae. Next base: position 240,358 of record JAUTXW010005231.1, read on the forward strand.
ATAGTCCATTTATAACATCTCAATTTTGCTGAGAATAGTGATCAATGCAATTAAAAGTTTAGAGATGAAATAGAAAAATATTTTATTCAAAAGTTTTATGGTTTTGTCTAGACCGTAATGATTTGCTATAAAATTAAACAAATGACAACTTAAAAGTAAAAAAATAAGCACAGACTTTGTTATTTTAAACGAATCACCCTGTATTTCATTATTATTATTAGTATTATTTCAATAAATGGGCATTTTCTTGCTAGATATAAAAATAACAGGTTTGATACCTTATTTGTTTGTATCCCTACTCCTAAGGTACAGGATGTCTGGCTATATTTTAAACTGGGTCTTAAAAGTTTTAAATATAAACAAATGACAACTTGAAAGAAAAAAAAAGCACCGAATTTGTTATTTTAAACGAACCACCCTGTATATTATTATTTCAATAAATGGGCATTTTCTTGCTGGATATAAAAATAACAGATTTGATCCTTTTATCTTTAAAGACAACCGAGAAATTTGACAAGAACCCTGTCATAGGAGGCAGTTTATTACTTTCTATTGACTATACTTCTAACACATTCCCCCTGTTGGTAGGGTTTCTGTCCTTCCTCGCAGTATCACTATATAAATTCAGACCTAAAGTACTTCTCTAAATCTACATCGACTGCCGGTGCTTCTAGACAGACAAACAGGTGAATGTCTATTTTTTATGTCTAGCAATACTCAAAAAATCAACGCATTACATGTTCATACAAGCAACACAAATATAAGCGACTGGCTGATAATTAGTAACAAACAATTTTTCATCGTTTTTCTTTGTGTCAACACTAAGTATAAAAAGTTTCAGTTTTGCGCAGATGCAATATTACAATTCTTTCTTATATGTAAGAAAGCGACTGTGCCGACAGAAGACGATTTTATAGTTGCACTTTAGAACAATAGAAAAAAGCGATTCATTCCTGTGCATTTTAAGAAAAGAAATAGTGGTACTGCCTCTTGGGCTAAAAGGAATATAATCTTCTCACACATAGGATGGGATACTCGCCTTCAGTTAGTGCGCTCAAACTTCCCACTCGCGAAAACGAGGAATATTTTATATATTTTTTGCGTAAATAAATATTATTTAGGGCGCGAATAGTACTTTAAAATTTTCTGTCACAAAGTAATCTTTGTCTTAACTGAAAAAAGTCACTACATAAGAATAATAAATCATTACTAGAATTTTTCATACCCCTTAGCAAATATGTATTGTTTGTACTCTACATACTTTAAAATAATCTCTTTGTTAGGGTATACCTTCATTTACTTTTGTAAGGTAATAAAAAAAATTGCAAAACAAACTATCTACAGGTTTTATGTTAAATAACCTAACCGTTTTTTTTTAATACCAATAATTAATTAGGTTTATAGTATACAGATCTGCTAAAAGCTTAAGTTCAAATAAAAAAAAGGATCTTTCACCTTGCAGAAAATTACTACCAGTTTTAGATAAATTGATTTGATTTTAAATTAACTTTAATTAGTGCCGTCTAGTACGCTAAGCGCAAATATTTATAAAAGTGCTTCTGCATTTCAAATATTCAATGACATAATACAAAATGCCTATCCAGCTTCATAGTATTAATTAATATAACTAAATCGATACAAAATCGCGACTGATTTTCTTTTTGTTCCATTCAAGAACTTTTTGCTAATTTGCGAAAATATGTAAGAGTCGTAAGAGCTAAAGGCGAGATAAAATACGTTTTAATAATTAACAATAATTGTAAAGTAATTGGCCATAAATTATCGATATCTAAAAAAGATAATAGGACGATGCAATATGCACTATTAGAGGAAACTAAAGACGGTTTATTATACAGGGGATTTCAAAGCTGATAATATAATATTAGACGTAGGGGAATAATAAATTTTTTAAGCCTTACAGCAATAAGTGGCTGTGATGTAGCTTCTAAAATATTTTTAAATGGCATAAAGTTTTAGATTCCCAATAAAATGCATTGTACATTATTTTATTTTTGTAACTGACGTTACAATATAAAGAAGTTCTATAACTACTTATTGTCTTTTTTAGATATTTATATTTACAAAATAAAAAAATATCTAAACACTGTTAATTTTGGTTTTACACTATACACAAAAACGATTTTACATAATGTCTAAAAGCCGTAGTTCGACCTTAATTTGAAAGTAAAAAAGTGGATAGGGCTAATTAATATTATACAAGTAATGACATGTCCTAAATCCCCATGTAATAATGCCTTAGTCCAGTGTTACTTAAATGGTAGCAGAACGTAGCAGATTTTAGCTGATCCGCAATTAGCCTAGATCAAGAAACCTACTCAGATTTTATTTACATTCAGGAAGAATTTCCAAACTACATTTCTGTCCGAACTAGAATATATACGAAGTATTTTCTGTAACAAGTCGTAATTAATGATCAGCATTTACTGCCAACAGTGTTAACTTTACCACGCGGATAACTGCCTTGTATATCACCGTTGAAACAATTATATACCTGGCAGCTGGTAAAGTGAACCTCAATTCAATAATTCCAGCCTTAAAGTGTAGATCACAGGCAGAAATTTTTAGGACGAATCAGTAAACTCAAGCAACCAACTTAGCCACTAAATCGTCTGTGCCCTGCTTTCTAGTATGTTATTGCTCAGAATTATTAATTTTATCGGAAAATACGAAAACACTCATATAGAAACTAGAATGCCCCATTAGTTTTCTTTACACCTAAACAGTTAATATGTGATCAATATAACAAATATTTCTTATGGTCTATATGCTCCATCAATATGGGGCAGACCTGCTAGACCTGTTAATAAATTAATTAGAAAAAATTAAGAAATATGTTTTAATTATTGAGTTGCTGTCAAGTTTTGAATATCAATAAAATATAATACTTGTCAGAAAAAAAACTAAGTTTATTTTAATAAATCAAAAATATATAGAAACTGATACATTTTATTGCGACCGTGACAAGAGTTGCTCTAAAATGTTTGCGATATTTTATCCTCTTTGTCTATAATCCATATTTTCTTTTTGGTTGCTTTTGGAAAAAGGATAATGTTTTTTAGAGCAAATGGCATATTTTCTAATTGATTTACAGATTTTGAAAATATGGTTAGGTTTTCATTTTTCGACTCAAATTTAAAATAATAAATCACCAATTAATATTTACATTAAAAAATGCTACAAAAATGCAACTTCTTTTCTGGTTGAACCAAAAATATATAAAATGCCCCAGAAAAAATCTCACCCCTCAGTTTCTCTATCCTAAATGACGGAAACACCAGGGGCAGCCCTTTAAGCTCTCCTGGAGATGTCAGAGCTCTCACTGTGGATCAGGAGGGAAGCCATGGTGTCCTGCAGGTGGATGGTGGAGGGCGAAACTTGGAGCAGCCAACAGCAAAGGGAAGGTCATATGTTCATAGCCAGGGTCATGACAGAGGAGATTCCTCGATCTTCTATGGTAAACAAGGTGGATGGACGTTTAAGGTTACACAATTCGTTTGAAGTAATGGTCCCAACGAGGGACCAATGACCAGCAGAGACCATGGTACCACCCGGGAATGCCGAGGTCTGGTACACTGGCAAGCCCTGTATTGGCTCGAGGCAGGCCAATACAGACCTTGCTTCAGGAATGCATGAATGCTCTGGAGAAACTAGCAAGAAAAGTAGTCAGACTGCGTTGGGTGCCCAGACACAGCGGTGTCGAGGTGAATGAGCGGGCCAACAATTTAGCAAAACAAAGCTCCTCGACGCCAGTCTTGGGTCCGGAACCCTACCTCGGACTAGATAAGAGACAAACTTCCCAGACCCCAAACAAATGGGTCTGGGATAAAACAAAGGCTAACTGGAGAAATACAGAAGGCTGCAGGTACTCCAAGGATATGCTTCCAAAACCGTCACAGACCAAGGCGACCTGGTTGCTATCAAGGAGCCGCCAGACCATGGCGGATATGGTCAGAATACTGACCGGTTTCTGCAGAATAAATAGGCACTTACATTCATTAGGAATAAAGGATAGCCCACTCAGTCCTAATTGTAGAACAGGGTAGCAAACCACTTAATAGGGACCTGTGATAGGTGGGGCAGATTCAAAAGGAAAACATCCGGATCAACCGGCCTACCTAAAAAGGAGTTAGGGATACTTGATTCGGATAAACTGCAAACCGTCATAAGAAGAACCAGCCGACCCGAATCTAGGGCAGAAGCTTATCTTGAATGAGAGTGGGTGGACAAGGGATGACGACCAGGGTCTTTTAAGCCTATCCGCCGGTCTTCGCCCCCCCCCTTACTACTACTACTATTAAACATCCTAATAGTTTAGGTATTCAATCCTTACGGCGTATCTTCAAAAACACATAGGAATTTTGTGTTTTGTACATATTTATTTTCTTAATTCTAGTAAACTTGACGGCAGGCGTTAATGATGTAATAATTTGCCGGTCCGCAGATAATTTAGGAAGACATTCGGTTCACATACTAAAAAAGCTTAATTAGCACTACACTAGTCGAAAATTTTGTAATCGCCCTTATGTCTTTAAGCTTTGCTTGTAAATAAATAATAATTCGGACCAAAAATATATCTACGTACAAGGTGCACAAAAAACGAAAAGACTTTAAAGGAGAAGAAAAATTATAAAGCTTCTAATGAAGACGGTTACCTATAGCATCTATCTTCGGGATAGAAGCATGTTTTTAAGCCATAACTACAATTTTCAACTAATAGCTTCGAATAGAAATGACACCAAGATACTGGCCAAGAAGAAGTATTATAAAGAAAGGGCACAGGGACAACTCATAAACTACACATTATAACATAAAATCAACCGCATTCTGACGCATACTGGTTTGAAATAAAATGTACTTATGAATAATTGTTACAATTCACAAAATTTAAAGGGATTTGAGGTAGACTTCAAGATATTTTGAGGTATTTAATTTTTTCAATGTTAATTTTTGAGAATTTATAATATTTATAAAGATTTTTAAAACGCATATACTATGCGTTACAAAAAAAATCGTTAATCGTTAAAAAATTAATAGGCATGGTTAATTTGTAAATAACATTTTTAGCTCCCTCGTAAATATTGTGATCGTGAAAAAAATCACCCTCTGAGATTTTTGCAGATCTTTGCCGTTTTGGGTCCCTGGACCTTAAAGAACAAGTTCCCCATTTACATCACTCTGTCAGACAGAACGACAGCTGTCTGAACTTTTTATTGTGTCGGGTCACTTTAATAACCTTCTAATAAATAGTGAGCTCTCTAAATTTGTTTAACCAAAAAATACATTACATATCTAGAAATATTTTTTTTTGTACTAGAGTACAATATCACATCACAGTTCTATACTGCCATTAGAATTCAGCTGTCCAAATGTTCGTGTCTAACGCAATTGCGGCAATTAAAACTAGATACTCGTATTTTTCTTTACATAAAAAAGATCATATTAATGATACTAAAGATTTTAGAGCTAAATCATTTTGATGGTTCTATCTACTTCTGTTGCAGCATTATATCTTCAGTAAATCGGTTGCATGGTACATACTGCAAATTGGTCAAATTCCTTTGAGGTACAAAGCCAAGAGCACTTCATTAATATCTTCAAAAATATCTCAAATGCATTTTTCAAATTAAGTACAATCCGTACATAAGCTAACCTAACCATTTTATAAATGTATTTCGCTGCCAAACTGATACCGCGGAGCAGAGCAGCTAGGGCTAATTAGTAGAGATAAATAGGTGAAAATTATTGCATTATATGAATATGGACATTTCGTAGTTTTATTGGTGGTTATATGGTATAATATGGTATATTATAGTGTTACTGGATTTAAAGCGGAATGATTTTGTTATGCATGACAATATGATGTATATTTAATAGAAATATCTACGGTTTTTTTAAATTTGTCTACTAAACATTCTCGAGCTACTAAAAATGTTCACACAACCTACTGGTAGCGATCTACGGATTGGCAACCGCTTTTACTAAAGAATTACTGCCAAATATTATACGCATACAGCGTGTATCAAAAGTAAGAGAACGGCGGAATATCTCAGGTATCATTTTTAATGACAATTATCCTGACAGAAATTCAATAACTACCATATGTAAGATTAATAAAAAAAATTGTGAAACTGGAAATGTGAAAGATGTTGTACGTTCTGGTAGACCTAAAAGCACAAAAGATAAATGTGGTATAAAGGGTGCAAAAATAATCAGTCCCTTCTTCATGGAAGACACATAAAGTGGAGAAAGATATTTGAACCTTTTAAGGACCGAAATTATCGAAGCTATTGCAGAACTATCTCCGAATAACCGAAAGTTCCTTAGTTTACCTGCTGTAACCTTCTGTATTAAGTATTTAAACATGATTTTTTTAGGTAATGGTGCACCAAATAGTGAAATATGGTTTCAGCAGGATGGTTCTTCAGGGTATTTCACTGGGAATGTTCAGGAATATTTAGACAATGTTTTCCTTTTGGAAGATGGGGTTTGGACCAAGGGTACAATAGAGTGGCCACCTCGATCTTCAGGCTTGACGCCCCTCGGCTACTTTTTCTAAGGACACCTTAAAAATGTGGTGTATAAAACTAAGTCCAATGATCTCGAGGATTTAAAGGAACGAACAGAAATCGAATGTACACGAATCGAGCAGCATTCTTTTTAATGTATTAAATGTTTTCCCACAATATTTGGCATATCGTCAGGAAGTAAACAACATTTTTAACACCTTACTTAGTTTCAATAATTTATTGTTTGTTGTATTAGATATTTATTTTTGTGTTGTATTGTTTCCGTTGTTTTTTCAACCTACTTTTAAAGTTGAGACGCTGTTTTCTCTTGCTAGTATTTTGGTAGTAAGATGAGGAATTATTGAGCTTTCCGGTCTGCCAAAACGTACAGCATCTTTTACCTTTCCAGTTTCACGAAATTTTTGTTAATTTTACTTATGGCAGATTTAGCTGTTAAATTTCTGTTAAGATATTTGTCATTAAAAATAGTCAGAAGTAAAAGAGTATTAAAATACAAAATACAAATCTGTCAAATTTAGCCTACTGCTTTTCACAAGCCGAACTAGAAATACATTAATATTATAATCATTTATAGTTTAATAAAGCAATAATAAATAATAGTTTGAAATGTTTTATTAACAAGATATAAAAAATTAATATAAAAAACAAATTGTAACATTTTGATCACAAAAAACCTTAGCAAAAATATTTTCACTACTTTAAAATTAATTCCCAATGAATGGTTAGTCTAAGCGAGACGTTTTTCTAAATAAAAAAAATTGAACAATACGATTTTATACTTAGACTTGAAGACCAGAAATGAAATAAAAAAAGAGTTATCGCAAAGAACAATTCTTTCTGTAATATTTTTCAATAAAAAAATGCATTTTTTATATTTCGATATTATATTTGACCCACTGCTTATTTTCTGGGTTATATAAAAACTAATATAAGTTAAGTCGGAATGAAACAAAGTCATTATTTACTTCACAAATTTAACAGTTTCAGGTTGGTAGATTTAAAGATGCACTAAATTTCTTGGAAAAATTTAGATATTAACATTTTTGATGTTCATTATCATTCTACTTCAACAAGCATTGAAAGAATAATTATTTTATCTGTTCAGCAAATGGTCGCTATATATTAGCCAGATTAAGGGATCCTTCCTTACTAAAGACCTTAAGGCTATTTCTTGCTTATCTACACGACCAGCCATCTAGTGTGTGTTTTGAGGGGCATACAAGTACTAGCATTAAATTATTGCTAGCTTCAGAAGGCCTTCCCAGTGACAAGGAATCCCTGCGCAAGCTGTATTATCGCTTCCACGATGCCTATGGGATTGGTTCATCTGAAGTGGACTCAGACCTTGCAGCGTATAGATCTTTCTACTCCTCGGAAAAAATTTTACGGCTCCAAAAAATTCGTGAAGGTACTGGTAAATATTATTCTAGTGGTTCACCATCAAAAAGTAAAAATTTTTAGTCAATATGACGCGAAAAGAGGATCTAGCACCCTCTAAAAAATTGACCAATAGCAATTTTAATCTTTTTTTTCTTAATATTCAGTCCTTAAGACATAAAACAGACGAATTATATCTTTTGTTAGAAGAGCTAAATTTTCCAGAAGTCATTGCCATCACTGAGCACTGGCTAAATATCAATCAACCTGTTTTTATTAAAAACTATACCACAATTGCCAGATTTAATAGAACTAATTTAACTCATGGAGGCACCATGATAATGTCTTCAAACAACGATTTTTCCGAAATATCAAAGTATAATCATTTATTATCTGAAAAAGTATTTGAATTTTCTATCGTTTATCACAATACTTATGACCTTTATATTATTTGTATTTATAGAACACCTGATGCTGATGTGCAATTATTCTGCCATAACCTTCTAAGTTTGCTCGAGTCCCTTCCTGTAAAAAGCAAATTAATCTTATGTGGCGATTTCAATATTGACTTTTCCAGTGTGTGTGCTGCTCAGGAATGTCTTCAGTCCATCTTTGAGTCATTAGGAATTGCCATGCACGTCAACTCACCAACCAGAATTACTAAGACAAGTGCCAGTACTATAGATTACGTTGTGTCTTCTTTCGATCCTAGCTCCGTCAAATGTAATGTCTTAAGTCCAGGTTTCTCCGATCATGAAGCAATTTTCACAAAATTTTCAATTACATCCAAAGCCATTAATTTCAAACACCTATGTCAAATAACTGACTGGGACTCTCACACTTATGATGTCGACACTGAATTTTCTCGTTTTATAAAAACTCTAACTAATATAGCTTCTGAATCTTTTCCTCTTAGGCCTATCAAAAATAAAAGAAGTAAACCCTGGTCCACTAAAGGTTTACGTATATCTTCTAAGAACATGCGGTCACTATCTCATTTAAAGAAATTTTCGGACAGTGTCTTTTTTCATAATTATGTAAAATCATACAGAAAAATTTATCATAAAACTATTAAAGCCGCCAAAGATATTTATTACAATAATAGACTTTCTAACGCCAAAAATGTAGCTAAAGAAACCTGGTCTATCGTAAATGATTTAAGAAACAAAACTCCTTTATCCAGCACTATCCTTACCTCTCCTGAGGACCTAAACAATTATTTTGTAAATGTAGCCAAGGATTTGACTAAATCCGTATCTCAATCTAATGACCCAATTTCATATCTCTCTAATCATAGGGTAAACCTGCACAGTTTCTTCTTTTCACCAGTAGTTTTATCAGAACTTCGTAGTACAATTAATGATATCAAAAATAAATCTTCTTCGGGAACTGATGGGCTTACTTTAAAAATGTATTCAAGTCTGCCGGAATGCACACTAGAGCATCTCACTGCTTTGATAAATATGTCTTTCCAAAATGGTACTTTTCCAAGCTGCCTTAAAACTGCAATAATCATACCTCTTCACAAAGGAGGTGTTTCAGAAGAAGCTTCGAACTATCGCCCAATTGCACTTCTCCCTACGCTATCTAAGATCATCGAAAGGCTGGTTAAAAAAAGGCTTTTATCATTTCTGTCTAGATATGAAATACTTACAAAACATCAATTTGGATTTCTAAGTAACAAATGCACAAGCGATGCCATGTTTTCCCTTCTTAATAGAGTTTACTCCAGCCTAAACAACCATCACGCTACGGCAACAATTTTCTGTGATTTTTCCAAAGCTTTCGATTGTGTGAATCATAATATATTAACTAACAAACTGCAGTACTATGGAATTGGTTTAAGTCATATCTTAGCAACAGAAATCAAGTTGTGAAAGTTGACAACAGGATGTCTTCTTGTAGGCCAATGGAATATGGAGTGCCTCAAGGCTCGGTACTAGGCCCTATCTTGTTTCTTCTGTTCATAAACGACATGGCTAATTTAAACATTAGTGGAAAAATATGTCTCTTTGCGGACGATACCAGCTTTACGTGGAGCCACCCAGATGTCACGGACCTACATAGGATTGTATCTAATGACCTAATCACCATTAAATCCTGGTGCGATTCTAATCTCCTATGTTTGAACATCTCTAAAACGAAAGTCTTGTCTTATAAAAACACGCTGCAACCCTTTGACCTTAATGGCATCACTATTGATGTCGTAAACTCTGTAAAATTTCTAGGGCTTCTTGTAGATGATTCTTTAAAATGGGATCCACATATCGATGCTTTATCGAGGAAGTTAGGTTCTGCTTGCTTTGCGTTAAGATCTGTTTCCGAGGAGCTTAGCTTTTCTACCTCTAAAACTGTTTATTTTGCTCTTGTTGAGTCGCACCTCAGATATGCTATTCCATTCTGGGGTACATGTTGTGCGACTCAATTTGATCGAATTTTTATACTACAAAAAAGAGCTGTTCGTTACCTACTGAGACTTAACAGTAGAACTCACTGCCGAGATTTCTTTAAAAGATATAAAATACTAACCCTTCCTTGCTTATTCATTTTGGAATCGGTTTGCTTAATTCGTAAGCACGCACCTGCTCTATTAGAGAGACCTTCTCACAACTACCCTCTCAGAAATACTGAGCACGATCTCTATCTTCCAACCCCACACTCAGAGTTAATTAAAAGATCAGTAATCTACAATGCAAAAAAATGCATAATCACCTGCCATTTAACATCAAATCCATAATATCTCTGACTTCATTTCGCAAGGCTTTGAAATCATTCTTACTGCAAAGAGCCTTCTACACCGTGAACGAGTTTTTCAACATATAATTTTATCCTTATGAACCCCTAGTGTGATAGTTGCCATTACCAACCATTTTTACCGAACTTTGTATATGTATTTTTTTAATTGTTTCGTACTTTTTTATTTTTTACTTTGCTTTTTTATTTTTTTACATTATATTTATGAAAATGTTTATAACATAGTACGACTGACAAAGTACATTTCTAATGTACTTCTTTTAGGATTCTATAATATTAATATTCTAAATTCCTGATTTAAATATTATTTTTCTATAATATTTATGATGTGTTTTTGTCTTGTTTTGTTTGCTAATTTTATGTTTGTAAACTATTTTTTTACAACAGCTTTGTCCACAAAATTGTAAAATTTTTTTTTGACAATAAAGCATTTATTTATTTATTTATTTATTTCAATTTTAAATTACTTTTAAAAAACTAAACTATTAAAATATTATTAACTGTACTAGTGGAATTTCAGGATTTTGTAATTAAATGGCAAAATATAAACGCAATTGTTTAGAATATAACGTACTAACATATTATTGGAAAAACAGCATATTTAAAGTTGGTATTGGAAAGATTTTATGGCATTTGCATATAAAGTCGAGTCGTAATTTGAAATTACTTTATTTTTTGTTAAGTTTGGATTGGGTAAAGTTTTTTCCACATGTTGTAAACTTAGGAATGTTCTAAGGCTTGTTCATGTTCAATATAGTACTGGATTTTTAATGTTCATAATAAAACTAATGAAATGAAATACAAGGAAGTCATATCAAAATAACAAGATTTATGACCATGGAACCGGCGGAATTAAATAATAATACCAGCTAAGTTGCATGCAAATTACACTGAAACTTGGATCTAAAAAAAGAAAGTATGCTCCAAAAATTAATGTCCGAATGGTCAAAGCTTTGAAAATACCAAATGCGATTTTGGCGAAACTTCAGCAAAATTGTTCCCTTCACACGTATAGTAACCGGATAGACACCCGGAATGAAAAGTTTTAACGATAGGAGGAACTGTTTTCTTTGTTTATGAAAAAGAAACACTGGCAATAAAAATCTTTGCTTTCCTTGAGCTCTAAAAAACAGTTTTATTTTTCACATTTAATATACAGGGTGTTTCAAATATGAAAATCTTAACAAAAAACTCAATAGCAAAGTATCTCAATTTTATATGTAGAATATGAAATTGTAGCTAACTATTCAAAATTTTACTTTTTAACAATCTTTGGTTTTATGATCGACCTTTATCCTGAATTTAGGAAATGAGAAATTTTCCAAATTTAGTATAGTTTATAAACCAAAGAGTTTTATAAAAAGTCAAATTTTGAATAGTGAGCGCTGGCGTCGAATGAAATGGATACAGTTTCTCTTCATGAAAAATTTTGGACACGGTGGACTTTGCCAACACCAGTTGTCACAGAAAGGTGTCTTGTACTTAATTCAGCGTTTTTTGGCTACGAGGATCAGAGAATTTTTTCTTCAACTTTGCAAGTCTTTGTTGACATCATATGACATGTTTCATGTAGTTTTTGAAAGATTTTTAGTACGAAATAAAGAGATTTCTAACGAAGAGATGCGGGATATGGTTTATGTATACGCGTAGGGAATTAATGGACGCACGGCTCATGTACGATATTAAGAAATGTTTCCACAAAGCAGACAGCCAGATTTTACAATTTTCAAGAATCTCTATGACCGACTGGGAGAAACAGACATTTTTCGCCCCAAATGACGTCCTGCAAGACGCCTTCAGACTATAATTTCCGACCAGGAAGAAAAAATTCTCTGATCCGCGTAGCCGAAAACGCTGAATTAAGTACAAGACACCTTTCTGAGAGAACTGCTGTAGGCAAAGTCCACTGTGTCCAAAATTTTTCATGAAAAGAAACTATATCCATTTCATTCGACGCCAGCGCAGAATCTGTTGGCAACTGATTTGCCAGCCAAACAGACATTCGCACGTTTCTGTCGTATCCAGCAAAATGGCGGCCCGTTTTTAAACAAAATATTAGTTACAAATAAAGCAACGCTTACAGGTAGAGACGTTTTCAACTTTGGATATCAACATGCATATGATTTAGAAAATCCGCATTTAATAACCGAACGAAATTTCAAACATAAATTTAAAATTAAGGTTTGGTGTGGCATTATTGATAATCATATATGCCCTTTCGAATTACCTCCCAATTTAAACGCTGAAATACACTTTAATTTTCTGCGAACACAGTTACCCGAATATTTTGATGAGTTTTCTTTCGTACTAAGACGAAACATGCTGTTCATGCAGGATGGAGCCCCAGCACACTTCTCTAGACCTGTCAGAGATTACCTAAATAATCAATTTCCTCATCGCTGGATAGGTTGTGGTAGTCAGATACCTTGGCCGCCACGACGTCCCGATTTTAATCCGCTTGATTTTTGTGTATGGGGATATGTGTATAAAGAAGCAGAGAACACTCGAAAAGAATTAGGGAATAAAATTGTGAATGCTGTGTGAATGGTTATTATTTAAGATACGGCGGTCGTTTAGCAAACGGGTTTTTAATGTGTTGAAGTAAATAGAAATCAATTTGTACATTTATCGTCGAAAGACGTCCTCTTTTTTATTAAATGTTCTTGTTCTTGTATCGTTGTCTTCCCGTTATTATTATTGTTGTATCTATGTATTTCGAGAAAAATTTTACTTTTGGGAATTTGAAAAGGTGTACTGAATAATGACATTTACCAAATATATCTTTTTTGCGTAAAAAAAGTGAAAATACATAATGATACATAAATGATACAAAAAAAGTCCGTTTTTAAGCGATTTAATGTACCGTAAATGGCGCCCGCTATAAGTGACATCCGAACTAAGACCAGATTTGAATTGCTCGCATCAAAAACCCCACGAATTCGTAACTTGCGTGCGGTTCGGTCTACCTGCAGATAAATTATTAAAAAAAAACGAAATGAAAATTCCAACATTGACACCCTGTATCTCGGTTATTATCAATTTTTGAACTGAGGTAGGCTTGGTTACATCGCAATATTTTCAACCAAAGAATATATATATATATATATATATATATATATATATATATATATATATATATATGTGGCGACTGAATGTCTCCCACATTTGTCTGCCAAAGTTAAAATTTGCGCATATCACATTGTATATATTTGTTTTTCTTTTCATTGTTACTGCATAACATACTGTACATATTTATTTTATTTTACATTTACTTTTTTAATCTAGGCTAATTATCTATTGCTATTGAGAAATGTAACAATTTGTAGGTACTTAGTTTTCTGTGCATAATTGTGGGAATTTCCATCGGCATTTATAGTCTAATTTAGTTTTAAGGTTGTTGTATGCTATCCGTTAATTTTAATTTTTACAACACTTCTTGGTCTGATTGTATGTGGGTGCAGGTTCGATACCAGGATCGATAGTAAACTGTTTATTGCATTTAGGGTTTATGATAGGAAAATACCGAAACGACCCTTCTTAGTAAAGCTTTCTCCAAATTCCCATTTTACTATCTGTAATGAATGTTTTTATTTTGACCATGGGAAAGTTTACGAAGATAAAAAAACCCTTTTTGCCAACGAATAGGACCAATCAAAGCGAGGAATTTTGGCACAGGGGGTGGAACTTTATGTTTCTTGAGATTTGTATTAATATTAGAGGAGGACTCTGTTTTTGGACTTGCAAGAAGTCGGATGTGAATTTTGTTGTTCTAGTTCAATAGACTTATTTTATTTCGTTTTAACAATGTTTCAATAAACTCTCACAGTTCATATAAAAAAGGAATGTATTGGATATATAGCTAATCAAGCACACACATACGTTCCTAAAGTGGTGACCCCGACCTGATTTGTTTTGTGAGAGCAAGTAGTGTTATTAGTGCTTCAGTCAGTGTTTTAGTGATAAATTGAACAATCAACGTAAGTACCTAGTATTACACTGAACTTTTTATCATTCCTTTTGTAGTAGGTTGTGTTTTAGTCAATACAACAGTCCCTAAGCTATCGTGAGTTTATTTGTAACAAATATTTCGCGGTATACCATGCCTAACTCTGCTCCTCTCCTATCGCGAACGCTGTCGCGATAAATTCGGCGCCGCGACTTCCAGACTTTCACCCGTCGGATCCAGAACTTTGGTTTGCAATCATAGAGGCTTACTTTAATAGATCAAAAATCACAAACACCGAGCAAAAATATTTGGACATTCTCGCGAAACTTCCGCCGCGATATATCAGCGAAGTGCGCGACATTGTGACGAAACCATTAGATTCTAATTCCTATTCCGAGCTAAAAGAACAACTGCTAGAAAACGAAGCTATGGTTGACGAAAAACCTTCCCAATTCCTTCGAAGACTGCAGGCACTAGCAGGATCAGTAGTCCCGGAGACATTAGTGAGGAGTATTTGGGTAAGACGCCTACCAGCCAATCTACAACCTATACTAGCTACGCAATCACGTCAAACACTAAGTGAAACTGCGCACTTGGCTGACAATATATTTACTGCTCTGCCTGTGAGCCCTTCCGTAGCGGCAATCACCCCTAAGCATTCGCAAGAATACCAGATTTTCCATTCCCTCATGCAACAACTAACACAGCAACTTTCAGAGGTCAAGGGAGAGCTAGCTAGTGTCAAGCAGGACGTGCATGCTTCAAGAGGAATGCGAAATTCCCGCACGCATTTTCGATCCCAATCCCAGTCGCGGCATCGCTCGCCATCTACACCTAGGGAAGCGCGCCCAGCCGGATTATGCTGGTACCACTGGCGCTACAAGCAGGAAGCTCACAAATGCACTATGCCCTGTTCATGGAACCAGGGAAACCAACCGGGCAGTCACTGATGGCGGCAAATGACACCTGCCTTAATAAATCACCCCGCCTATTTATCTACGATCGTGAAACCGGACTTCGATTTCTCATCGACACCGCTGCCGATCTAAGCGTAATCCCGAGGTTCCGAGTGGATGGTGCTCATACCAAATCAACCTACGCACTTTCAGCTGCCAATGGTTCGTCTATAACCACATACGGAATAGTAGCGCGTACCCACAACCTAGGACTCCGCCGAGATTTTCCATGGAGATTCATCATAGCTGACGTATCTCAACCTATCCTAGGAGCAGACTTCCTCGCACACTAAGGACTGCTCCCGGATCTGCAGCAAGGCAAACTCTTGGACTCCACAACACAACTGGCATCAAGTGGTGAGGTTTTGGAATGGACCGCTCCGACCGTCAAAGTAATTAATGGTGCTTCCCCTTTCCATGTGCTTCTGGAAAGGTTCCCGGGAATCACCAAACCAAACGGTGCTCCCAAACACATTAAACACAAAACTCAGCATCATATTATTACCACGCCTGGTCCGTCTGTCGCCCAGAAACCACGTCGCCTAGCTCCGAACAAACTAAAAATAGCAAGGAAGGAATTCGACACCATGGTGAAACTCGGACTTGCCAGGCCATCTAAAAGACCTTGGTCCTCGCCGTTGCACCTAGTACCAAAAAACAACGGCGAATGGAGGCCCTGTGGGGATTATAGAGCTCTGAATAGCAGAACCTGTCAAGAGCTCCAAGGAAAATCGAATTTTTCAACCATCGACTTAATCCGTGCGTTCAACCAAATCCCAGTAGCTGAGGAGGACATCGCGAAAACAGCCATCACCACACCATTCGGATTGTTCGAATTTCCATTTATGACGTTTGGACTTCGAAACGCAGCACAAACTTATCAGCGTTTCATGGATGAAGTTACACGAGGGTTGGACTATTGTTATGTGTACCTAGACGACATCCTTGTTGCCTCAACGACGCCCGAAGAACACCTCCGCCACATGGAAACACTGTTTCAGCGGCTTCAGCAATACGGCATTGTCATTAACCCAAGTAAATGTGTTTTTGGCCAGTCCCAAGTCAAATTCCTAGGATATTGCGTCTCAAACGCAGGCACCCAACCACTGCCAGAAAAAGTCGAAACTATTCTGGCCTACCCAAAACCTGAAACGGCCAAGCAACTTCGTCGCTTCCTGGGTATGGTGAATTTCTACCGGAGATTCATACCCAAAGCAGCCGAGATTCAAGCATCACTGAACACACTCCTCAAGGAAAAAATCAAAGGAAGATCCCCGTTACACTGGGCCACAGAAGGTCTAGCCTCGTTCGAAGCCAGCAAGAAAGCACTAGCCCAGGCTACCTTGTTGTCGCACCCAAGTGTCAACGCAGCCCTTGCTATATTCTGACGCTTCAGACTCTGCCATTGGCGCTGCCTTGCAGCAGTGGGTAAATAATCAGTGGCAACCACTTAGCTTTTTCTCCAAGAAGCTCAGTCCTACAGAGTGCAAATATGGCGCTTATGACCGTGAGCTACTAGCCGCATATCTATCCTTCAAATATTTCAGACACATGGTGGAGGCAAGAAACTTTAGTATTTTCAGGGACCATAAACCACTGAGATATGCATTTCGTCAAAAGAAAAGCCAAGTATCACCTCGACAGTTCCGGTACCTGGATTTTATCGGTCAATTCACGACAGACTTTCGGCATATAGCAGGGAGCGATAATGTGATTGCAGATGCCTTATCTAGGATTGATGAAGTTCATAATTCAATCGACTACGACGCTCTAGCAACATCCCAGAACAGTGACGAGGAACTGACCAGATTTTGTCAAGACGATTCGGTCTTGAAAATGAGACAAATCCAAATTCCTTTCACTAACAACACAATCTGGTGCGATATGTCAACTTCAATAACTAGACCATTTATTACGAAGCCATTGAGGAAACCAGTTTTTGATAGCATACACCAACTAAGCCACCCCGGCGTCAGAGCCACAGTGAAACTAACAACTCAGCGCTATGTTTGGCCATCTATGAAGAGTGACTGCAGTAAGTGGGTCCAATCCTGTCCTGAATGCCAGCGTTCGAAGGTCTCGCGTCATGTCATTAGTCCAGTCGGAACGTTTGCACCGCCCTCTAGCCGTTTTGAGCATGTTCACCTTGACATAGTGATAATGCCGTTATCTGAGGGATACAGATATTGTCTGATCATGATAGACAGATTTTCCAGGTGGCCTGAAGTAATACCACTGCAAGATCAGGAAGCAACCACCATTGCACGAGCCTTTTATGACAACTGGGTGTGCAGGTTTGGCGTCCCACTACGAGTCACCACCGATCAGGGCCGGCAATTTGAGTCTTGCCTGTTCAAGCAAATTAATTGTCTAATGGGCACCAATCATATTCGTACAACGGCATACCACCCCGCAGCTAATGGCATGATCGAAAGGTTTCATCGCCAACTTAAGGCTTCCCTTCGATGTCATAAGTCCCGCTGGACCGAGAGCCTACCCACAGTTTTGTTCGGTATCCGAATGGCTTGGAAAGAGGACCTCGACGCTACAGCTGCAGAGATGATATACGGCCAACCCATTCGCCTGCCAGGAGAGTTCTTAGCATCCCGCTTGAGCTACGCCCCACCAATGGATCTAACCACGATGCAAGGAGAAAAACGTTTATTTTTAAAGATCTTCAAACAGCCACTCATGTTTTTGTTCGCCATGACGCTCAGAAGAAGCCTCTGCAACATCCTTACGATGGCCCGTACCGCGTCGTTAGCCGAGAGATTAAGGCGTTCGTCGTTGACATAAGGGGACGCCACGTCACCGTCAGTATCGATCGACTCAAGCCAGCGTATATCTTGAACAAGGACCCAGAGGACATGCCACTGTCACAAGATATGGAGACGGAATACGTCATTCATCCAGCAGGAATCCCTAGAAACGATCAAGTCACTCTGCAACCCGCAGAAATTACCAGAACCAGATGTGTCTCGCAACGAGAAGAAGAAGCACACCAGTCACCAGATGGGAACCATGCTCCCGCATCAGAACCCATCAGCAGGTCACCAGAGCGACAGACCAGATCGGGCAGACATGTCCGGTTTCCCAACCGCTTCCAGGCTGGATTTTCATGAATCTCAATCACTGGCAGGGGGGTGTTGTGGCGACTGAATGTCTCCCACATTTGTCTGCCAAAGTTAAAATTTGCGCATATCACACTGTATATATTTGTTTTTCTTTTCATTGTTACTGCATAACATACTGTACATATTTATTTTATTTTACATTTACTTTTTTAATCTAGGCTAATTATCTATTGCTATTGAGAAATGTAACAATTTGTAGGTACTTAGTTTTCTGTACATAATTGCGGAAATTTCCATCGGCATTTAGAGTCTAATTTAGTTTTAAGGTTGTTGTATGCTATCCGTTAATTTTTATTTTTACAACACCTCTTTGTACGATTTTAAAATATGTTGTTGCACGTTCGATAGTAAACTGTTTATTGCTTTTAGGGTTTATGATAGGAAAATACCGAAACGACCCTTCTTAGTAAAGCTTTCTCCAAATTCCCATTTTACTATCTGTAATGAATGTTTTTATTTTGACCATGGGAAAGTTTACGAAGATAAAAAAACCCCTTTTGCCAACGAATAGGACCAATCAAAGCGAGGAATTTTGGCACAGGGGGTGGAACTTTATGTTTCTTGAGATTTGTATTAATATTAGAGGAGGACTCTGTTTTTGGACTTGCAAGAAGTCGGATGTGAATTTTGTTGTTCTAGTTCAATAGACTTATTTTATTTCGTTTATATATATATATATATATATATATATATATATATATATATATATATATATATATATTAAATCGGTTTTTTTGTTAAATTTTTTGGAACATCTTTTCATTTTAAAAAATATGTGTAAAAATAAATTGAAATGTATCTGTTCAAGCGTGAAAAATCCCTTCTTATCGAACCTCCACATCCGATAATCAACCTGTATGCCAAAAATCAGGGGCCCGATTTTTGAAACACCCTGATTACATTTTTTAGGAATTTTAAAATATGTAGAATAATCAAATAAAATATACATGTTTAAGCGTTTTTCCGAAAAACCAACCGTGTGTTAAATAGAAAATAGTGTAATATTTAAGGGGCGGTTTCAACCCCCTGAAATTTGAGTTTCGAAAAATCCCTTCCTATCGGACCTCTTCATCCTACAATCAACCTGTATGCCAAACCTTAGCTTTTTACGTCAAGCGGTTTGAGCAGAATCGTGATTTATCAGTGACCCGATTTTTTGAAACCCTTTATATAAATGTTTAAGCAATTTTAAAATATGTAAAATAAAGAAATAAAATACAAGAGTTTAAGCGTTTTGCCAAAAAACAAACCGTTTTTAAAATAAAAAATGTTGTAATATTTAAGGGGCGGTTTCACCCAATTGAAATTTGAGTTTTGAAAAATCCCTTCTAATCGAACCTCTACATTCTCCAATCAGTCTGTGTGCCAAAATGCATTTACGTCAAGCGGTTTGAGTAGAATCGTGATTAATCAGTGACGCGATTTTTTAAACACCCTGTATAAATTTACAATACAAAAAATAGTGTTGAAAGGTGTCGGTCACCAGATGATCATTTCAAAAAAAAATCATATAAATCGGTCCAGTCAACTCTCTAACGAACTTGCTAAAAATTTTGGCTTAGTGTTGTTAAACGTTAGTAATGAGCGACTTTAGAAATTCTGCTGACTAAACGAAAAACTAAAAAATAAAAACAATCTTTGTTTACCATTTATAGACATCTATAATTTTCGAAGAGCCATCTCGTGTACAATCCAATGTCTAACATGGATGGAACACTCTTAAAAGATTTTTACTAATGCCCAAGATGATTGCACATTCTTCTATAAAAAAAGTACAATGTATTCGACCAATGAGTTCCAAAATATTCTGTATATAGCAATAATAAATATCTACCCTGGTTTAGCCGTATCATCATTAAAAAGCTTCGAGAGAAAGCTAAGTTTTGGCGTTTGTATAAAAGAAACAATGACATACTAGGTTTTGAAAATTTTAAACACTTACGGGCTGAGGAGAAGGCTGCTATAGATAATTCGTATAGGCAATATGTCAAAAGCGTTGAATCAGAAATATGAGTTTACTCGAACACATTTTGGGCATATATTAATAGTAAATTTCCTCAACTAAACTTGCTAATATAATGACATATAGTGGTAGTGAGCTGAATAATCTAACTGATATATTGGGTAGTTTTGCTGTTTATTTTAGTAATTCATAAGTAGTTTTCAACATTTTTAACTACGTCTTAGAAAATAATGAATCATCTAATCTTAATATCATTGCCTTTGACGAAAATGAAATGTGTTAAATACATTAAAAAAATTAAGCCGAAGATTACCACAGGGCCGGATAGTATACCAGCATAGATTTTAAAAGCCTGCGCATACATATTGGCACGTCCCCTAACCATCTTGATAAATGTATGTATGCGAGCCTGAACAATACCTCTAATAAGGAAATCTTAACAAGTCTGTCCAATTTTTAAAAGTGAAAATCCAATTTGTAATGTATCTGAAATTCTTTTGCAACAACAAATTTATCATCATGTCAACAGCTCTATAAATATTCGCCAGAAAATAATGAATCATCTAATCTTAATGCCTTTAACGGAAATGATGTGTTAAATACATTAAAAAAATTAAACCGAAGATGACCACAGGGATAGTATACCGGCATTGATTATAAAAGATTGCGCATGCATATTGATACCATCTTTATAAATGTATGTATGCAAGACTGAACAATAATGAGAAAATCTTCAAAAGTCTATCCTATTTTTAAAAGTGCAAATCCCATTTGTAAGGTCTTCGTGGAAAATTCTTTTGCAACAACAAATTTATCATAATGTCAGTAACTCTATAACTTTTAGACAGCATGGTTTTATAAAATGTAGTAATAAAAGTATGATTGGAAAAACTTAATCAGCTATTGAGAGTCCAAAAGCTGAGAGTTTTTTTTAAATAAAATACTGTGGCCCAGTCTGTCAAATGCCTTATTAGGTCCGTACAAATGACATCGGTTTGACTTCTGTCATTATTTGCTACTAACGATTGCTCCTAGGTAAATGAATAATAAAGAATTATTCGCTCTCCTTCATCAAAGTATCAACAAACGACCAAAACATGACTCTGTCGCAGAACCAAGGAGCCAATTCTGCTACCGTGGTATCCGCCCCGGCAGGGCTCATCAGGCAGTTTCCTCGAAATACCTAAAGGTAAAGTAAAGGTTAAGTAAGTTATCTAACATTTCCAGACGAGACCATGGAGCCGCACGTCTAGCAGACTCAGCAAAGATGATGCAAAACTAGTGCATATTAATATACTCTACTAGTTACTGAGATATGCCAGATGATTCAATTACATTCTATACGTAGATTTCTCGAAACTTAACGGGAATATTTGGCAAAATGAAGTGTTTTAATTCAGTACATCTTAATTATTAAGAGCTAAGACAAAGTTGTCGCGACTTTAGTATAGGCGTATAAGCTTCGCGACGCCAAGAAAAAACAAACCATTTGCAGAAACTTTAAAAACCTACATTTTAAATCTAAGTCTATTTCCAAGATTTTTTTGTTATTTCCAACAAATTGGATACTGTATTAGTTTCTGAGATATAATAGAATAATAATTTTTTCAATAACTTGTTTTAAAACATATTTTTTTTAAGTAATAACAATACTTGTTTATTTTTTATCTTTATCTCAAATTGTAATAATGAACCATGATAGTAATCAGTTTGGTGGTGAAAATAACAAAAAAGTCTTAGGAATAGACGTATATTTAAAATTTAGTTTTTAAAATTTCTACTATGGTTTTATTTCTTAGAGTCACGAGACTATATTGAGGACGGCGTCGACTTTGTTTAAGCTCTTAATTAATGCAATTTATTTAATTAAATAACTGATTTTCCCCAAATTAAGTGAATTACCATGTATATCTCAGTAACCAGTACAGAAGTTAAGTTAATGCATACAAAAAAGTCTTAGAAATTAGACGTGTTTTTGAAATCTGAGGCTCTTAAAGCTCTTGTAACTGTTTTATATTTTTCTTGGCGTCGCGACGCCTATAATGGTGAACGCGTCGTTTTCCTTTTAGCCGTAAATAATTACATTTTACTCCATCAAATAAAAGATTTATACTAAAATTTAATATATCGGTTAATTGCGAGGACAACCCGTTTAGAGTTTTAAGTGCAAAACCTTGTATATTTACATTTTTTTTAAATTTTTTTCATCTTTTTCACCTTGTTAACCGAATATAAGGAAAGATGAATTAAAGGCTACTTTTTAACTTAGGCTCTATATGGTTATTCCAATACTTGGACAAAAATATTCTATTTATATTTAAAAATGGCGATATAGAAATATAAAAGTGTTTTTTCATTTTTATTTTTATTAAAAAGTAAACAAGTAAGAACGAAATTTTTGGTGGCCTTTACAGTATTACGGAATAAATTTTGTCAAAGGGAGGTTGGGAGGGGGTTGACTATGTAAAAAACAACAATATCAGAAAAATAGCAACAAAAAATATAAGAAGGAGAAGAAAGCATATTGCTCCTAAACTTGAGAAGGTAAATTTTAGTCGCGTCCTTTAGCTTTTGACGGGTCTTTGCACAATTCGGTTGTGGCTACAGCTAAAGTGAAGATTCCATGACAATGACAAAAATGTAGATATTAGAATATGAAAAAAGTAATTAAAAAATGACCAGAGTAATTTTTTTATTTTTTAAATCTGATTGCTAGTGAATTTTTTATTTTCAAGCCAAATCATTGTCATCAAATATTATCCTATAGGAAATTATTGTGAGTACGACTACCTTCCTTGTGGACCACAGCTTATAATCTTCTCCGCCACTGCCTTATAGCATTGTTAATTGTTTCCTGATCAAGCTGTTCATAGCAATACAAAATTCGGTTTTTGATTCCAATATATCTGATAATATAAATTTCACTCTTCAAGCAGCTCGAATTGTGTACTATACAGGGTTTAAATCGAAGCTTTTGAGGGTCAATAAAAATAGTAAATAGTAGTTTTGGAAGTATGCGACGGAGCGATAGTGTTGGAATATGTACTACTCAGAAAACGTCTTCATTCCGAGTAGCATATTTTGCGAAAAATTATAATTTATCATTTGTTACTAAAATTTGGAGTCCCAGTTGTACAGCATCCTTAAATTAACAATATAATAGTGCGTTATGTTGTAGCATTATACTTAAATTTAAAGATATTTCGAAATTTATTAACGAACACGTTTTCATTCCAGCCGCTGATTTCTGCAACGATATAAAGTGCAACATTTTAAAAGTTACCCTTAGATTCGCTCCTGTTTAGTTCTTCAATGCATAATGACAGTAGCCGTTCAAGATTTATGGGCATATATCGTATCCAAATATGATTAAAATCGGATGAAAAATAAAAAAGTTACAAATTGGGGTCCCAACTTAATTTTGGCCACAGTGTAGATATGAGTTTTCATAAAAAAATCTAGTATATTTATATTCGGTAAAACCGATAAACTTGGCATCATTGCAACTGTATATAAAATTTAGTATATTTAAGCTTAGTGGGCAACACAATATTAGACCGGACCGGTACCTTTTATAAAAACGCTGTGTTGTCATAGATTCAAAAAGAAGTGAAATAGAGGTTTGATATTATGAATTAGCTTCAATAGTGAATCGATAGGCATAAAGTAAGTAGAGCATTACATTAAGAAAAAAATTGGAACATTCCTCGTTATGAATCTTTCAATTTATTCGAAATAGTGAAGTGTGACGTAATTTACTTCCGCACATAGTCATTAAATAACACATATATTCTGTCCTTTCAAATATTTTTAATGGGCAACATTTTGTTCTACAATATTGGATTCGTACCAATATTTTACCAGTTTCTATCTACGCTACACTTTGTTTTTAACATAATTTAAAATAAATTGAATACGAAGTTTTCTAGGGGGATTTTTTAAATGTTCATTAGACCGCTATTTTGTTCCGTCATACTAAATTCGTACCAAAATTTTAACAGTGTGTCCCTATTTCATATCTAATTTTTGTGTCCATTTAATAAGAGTTTTTTTTAAGTAATAAGTAGTTTTTTCAAGTTAATTTTTTAAGTATTTCATATAGCCGCCATTTCGTTTTGCCCTCTTGGATTTATACCAAAATTTATACCTGTCTATTCCTACATAATACTTCATTTATGTGCGGTCAACCGGGTATGTGGTTTTTTCGTTATGCTTCGAACAGACAGGCCGATAGACAGACCGGAAAAAACGTTTTTCGGCATCGAAAGACCCTAAAACGTGATGTTATTTCCCTTTTACGAGGGAAGTAAAAACAAAAAGTTTCCTTAATCCGGAACTTCCCTCATTATGAACTTTTCCTTTTATTAGGAATAGTTAAGTGTGACCCAATTTAGTTCCGCGCACATAGTCATTTAGTAAGTTCCTACCTATGCCATTCTTGATTTTAGTACATAATTTAAAATAAATTGAATAGGTACTTTTAGATCTTTCTTAACACCGCCATTTTGTTCCATAATGATGAATTCGTACCGGTTTATTCCTATATCATATTCTGCCATTTTGCATTCGACCACAATTTTGCTAGTTTTTCTATATCACACTTAATCCTTGCTCAAAATATGAAATTAACTTAATAAGTATTTTATTCAGGCTGATTTTTTAAATATTTTTTTATGCCGCCATCTTGAATTCATACCAAAACGTACCAATTCATTTCTATGTAACACTTGTTTTTTGCGCTTAATTTCTTTAACATTTCACCAGACCGCTATTTTGTTCCACCATATTGAATGTTATCAAAATGTCCATAGGACGTTTAATTTTGACAAAAATTCGAAGTCAGTCGGGTAAGATTATGTTTTAACTATGTCACAAACTGACTGACTGATATCGATCACCCTAAATAAAACAGGAAAAATTCAAGCAACTATCTATCACTTCCATACATTCAGGGTTTATCGGAAAATATACAACATATGTTTAAAAAATATGATATATCATGCTGCCATAAAGGTTTCAATCTAATGCAACAACATTTCAGCATTCTAAAAAGTAAAACAAGTAAAAATAAAAAATCACATATCATTTATGAAATTCCTTGCAGTAATTGCCCTAGTGTATATATAGAGCAAATATCTCAATATCTTCAAAATCGCCTAAATGGCCACAAATTTGATAAAAAAAATACCACCGCCCCCACAAACCACGAAAATCAAAATCAACACAAATTTAACTTTGAAGAAACCAAAATATTACGTTTTGAACAGAACGAAAATAAACGAGAGTTTTTGGAAATGATTTATATAAAAAAACACGACCATTCAATAAACAACAAGGCAGATATAAAAAATCTCAGCAAGATCTATTAAAATTTAATAAATTAAAATATTGAATTCCCAAATACTATGAAGAAACCACCCATCTGCCGAAAAAAAAACGAATTTCTGTCGATAAGCACTTTTAAATATTAACTGGGAGTCATATTAAGTCCCGTCTTATTTGCATGTGTGTCTGTTGTAATTTTACAATATTATGTGTTGTTTTATATTTGAAAATCGGTTGTTTTAAATGAGGTATCGTTTACATATTTTATATTAAGAAATTAGTACTGATGAAGGCCATGCAATGGTTGAAACGTTTACGAATAAATGACAAATTTTAACACTATATATATATATATATATATATATATATATATATATATATATATATATATATATATATTTATATATATATATATATATATATATATATATATATATATATAGGGTGAATCGCCCGGTTGTCGACCACTTAACTGAATTTTTCATGTTAACCTGACGTCTAAAAAAATCATTTGCTTAAATTACAATTTGGATTATTTTATCTAATAGTCTGCAGTATTGTAAATTAAAATGTATTATTCAAAAATGTCAAATGTGTTTAGTTTTTTTTTGGGTAAATAAAATATAAAAAATATGCTTTTTGCCGGTTCTCGGCCACCTGATTACTTTCTCGGCCATCAATTCGCCAGTTCTCAGCCAGGTGGCCGAAAAATACCATTTTTCGGCCACGCCATAGAAAAATTAAAAAGGAAAATATAAAATAAATAAGATTTGCCAAAAATAAACAATTTTATTGCATGGAAGTAGTAAAAAATAATTTTACAACAAATAATTTACAAACAAATAATACAACATTCTTAAAACTTAACAAAATAGGTAGGTAGGTATTTTAAAAGCAGGTAAGTAAGTAAGGTAGGTAGGTAATATCCTTACATAATTAGGTATGTCCTAATAATAATAGGTTAAAAATATAACAAAAAATTAAAATACAAAAATATTCTAAGTTACCTTCCTAGATACCTATACATAATTTTAAACATAAAAAACATACAAAAAAAACTTTGAAATCAAAATAAAAAATAGTCAGGTACATAACAATAAGGAACACAAAGGTTTTATTTGCAGGAACTACACACAAAATCTCTTGTTGCAGCTTCATCATACGGTAAATGAGATAGCTCAGTGCAAGCTAAATGAAACCATTTAGGGCATAAATCACAACCCAAGTTTTTCAAGGTATCATCTTCTGTATCGCTTATTAGTTCATCTTCACAAAGAGAGCACATCAGTTTGGGTTTCTTAGCTACGTTTTTCTTCGGCCGATTTTTATTTTTTTCCGCATTTTTTGCACTTTGTTTTTCCATTCTTTCATCCTTTTTCTTCTGCTGAGCTTCCAGTTTGTTTTTCTTTTCTTGTTCTGCCTTTTCAATATGTTTTCTCCAAGCTTTGGATGAGATAGCACTTGGCAGTTTTTGTTTATTTTTATTTTGCAAACCTTTTTTTATAGGTTCCGGAAATCTGAGATGACGAGAAAATGGACTTAATACCTCCATGGTTACAGTTTTAATAGGAGTTTTTTCTGCAGGCCATTTGGGTGTTAACTCGTTACTTTCAGCTGGTAACATTTTTAATGGCGTTTTTTCTACGTTTTTAATTTTTTCCGCCAATTCCATTATATTACTTTCCTCCTCCGAGCTCTCCTCTGTTTCATTCTTTTTTAAATGTTTTCCTCTAGATTTCTCCTCAGTTTTGTTTGTGTCGTCCTCATCCTCAACAGTGTTAAATATTGCTTTATTATTTTTCTGTTCCGCATTACTTGTCTCTTTCTCTTTTCCTTCGTTTTCAATATTTTGACCCTCTATTTCTGTTACTTGCTCCAAATCATTACTTATTGGTAATATTGGTTCAATTTTGTCCGTAGTATCGAAAATAATGTTCTCTTTATCATCTTCAGATTTCTCTTCAGTTTTGTTTGTTTCTTCCTCAACCTTCTGTTCCGTATTAAAATTGTCTTGGTTAGAGTTTTGTTCAACCATATTGGTTTCTTCAGTAGTACGATAACGATCGCAATCGGTGTTTAAGGTTTCAAATATTCTCCAGTCATCCTCATCATAATGGTTATTATTCTGAAGTGGATCATCCAAAATCTGATTCATTGAGGTATTATCAGCTAACGTAATCAAATTTATTTTTTCAATAGGAATAACCTCTAATGACTCCATAGAAAGTACGGTTCCTACTTTTAAAGGAGAAACATTTAAATTATCCCCAACTGTATCGTGCCTATTGATGGTAATGTCACTAATAACATGAATTTTTTGATCATGTCTTACTGCATTCTCATTATTGTCAGCATCTAATATAATATCATTTATTGCTTCATAAATTATATTAATGCCATTGATTTGTAACTTCCTTTCTAGAATTATTTTGATTTAACGGAAACAAGCCACATTTCCGGAAGCCATTTTTAATGCACGGACCCATGTCTGCATTATTCAGCGACTGCTGAAAAAGTTGACAAAAATTTATAGTGTTAACATCTTGTTACTTATAATCTTACAGTCTTCTTCCATTCATGTTTTAATGGCCTAAACACACTCACATCTGCCGGTTGTAAAATGTGAGTTGTGTTGGGAGGAAGGGCATACAAAACAATTCCATTTTCTTCGCAAAATTCGCTTAAAAATATATATGCCCATCAATAAATAATATTATTGGTCTCTTAATATTATTGTCTGTTAGCCACTGATTAAAGTCATTGCATACATATAAAAAACCTCGCTCTTATCCAGCCACTGTCCGATTTACCAAGCACCCAATTTTCTGGCATATTATTAATGAGTGCTTTTGGATACGTACGAGTGGAGGACAAATATTTCCAGCTGCATTAAATGTTACAAGTACTGTTAGCGTTTCTTTTTCGTTAACTTTTTTAATTGAATAAAATTTTTATATCCTCGTGGAGCAAGGACTTTTCCCGTTTTTATTCATCCCCATTAAAAATGCGAGAAGGGTCTTCCATAATGTCCATAATATTGTTTTCTATTAGAAACTTTTCTAATTCTGAAAACCAGGATCTTATGTATTGTTCTGTGATGACCGCCCTTGCTTTATTAATACTCTCAGATTCACGTAGTCGTATCTCCGGGTGCCTTTTGATAAAACCCATGTACCACTTTTCTCCAGGCCGGTCGTTTTTAAATTTTTCAATTTTTCCATTTTCTGTTGCTATTTTCGCTACTGTTTTGATCAGTTCATGTTTTTTTATTGGGAATCCACACTTGGCCAGACCTATTACCCAATCCCTAATGCGTTTTTCTCCTTCAACAGTCATAATAGGCTCTGGACCAGGTTTACGCAATTTGTCTGGCGTTTTTCCCGAAATCCTATCTTGAAGAGTGGTCCTTGGAACATTAAAATGCTTTGCAGCAGTTCTTATGGTCATTTGCTCTTCTCTTACAGATTGCAGAGCCAACTTAAGGTTTTCTTCGGAGTAGCTAAATAACTTT
Organism: Kuschelorhynchus macadamiae; assembly: GCA_030620095.1. Lineage (NCBI taxonomy): Eukaryota > Metazoa > Arthropoda > Insecta > Coleoptera > Curculionidae > Kuschelorhynchus > Kuschelorhynchus macadamiae. The sequence goes on from JAUTXW010005231.1 coordinate 269,872, forward strand.
CTTGCATTTTTGTTTTTTTTAATGGTGGCCATCTGAAAAGAAAAAGGAAAAACTATATTTATTAATTAAACAGTTTTTTTAAGTTTTTTAAACTTGTACGAGACAATACCTAATAGGAAAGAAGTAAATTAAACCTCTTATATAAACGTATCTACTGGCCGAGAAAAGGAGAAAATGCCTGTTCTCGGCCATTCTTTTTACTGTTTTTATTTCAGGCGTTTTTGTAAGTGGCCTGGCCGAAAACTGGCTATTTTTTGGAGGTAACTGTTTTAAATACACCAAAAAACAAGATAGCTTTCATTACGAAACAGTATGTTAGAAAAAGACAAATAGAGATATTACTTTTAAGCCCGGTTCTCGGCCACCCCGGCCGAGAAAGGGATTGAGCGTTTCAACTTACCCAGTTTACCGGCCACCCAAAAAAACACTTATAATCCACGATTTATCATTTTTTCTGTATATAATAACAATAGTTTAACATAATAATTATCCAAAATAACAAAAACTTACCTTTGAAACCAGTATTTCACATTAAAATCACTATTTTTCTAGGGAACGCACACTACAAAAAATTTAGTAACACAGCAATACATTCAACTTCGTTGGCCGTCAATTTCGAACTAATATTTCTTGGTCATACCAAAGCTTGCAAAAAGGCGGTTAGTGCAGAATGGTGGGGATAAGAAGTCTAAAGATAGGAATAAATGTAAAAAACGCGGGACCCGTCAAAATATTCTTATTTATTCACTATAATCTCGAAAAACGGCCTAGAACTGGTGGTGGCCGGCTAACCGGGCGATTCACCCTATATATATATATATATATATATATATATATATATATATATATATATATATATATATAGAGACGTGAAAATTCGGCGAGACGTTGTTTATGACCTGCTATCTGTTCTGTTATTTCCATCACATACGTAATGATTGGTGCTGCCGTTAAAACATATGCCTCCCCAAACCGTTATTAATCCTCCACGGTAAGATAAACTTTTTGTACCGTACGTCTATTACGTAGTACCCTTGGTAACACACGTGTTCTACAACTATATAAAAATATCGCATACCTAGATTCATCAGTGAAAAGGACATTCCTCCACTCATTTCTCCAATGTGTACCCTAGCCCATTCCAACCGTTGCTGCATATGCAGTGAAGTAAGTAGAACTGAGACGACCTCTTCTTCGTCGTTCGAGTACTGTGCCAGTTTCATTAAAACGACGATTGAGTCTATTACTTTGTGACACACTGAACAGTTTTGCGACATGTTCTTGAAACCGACCACTTTGAAGACTGCCCGACTGGCTTGTTCAATACTTAGCTTCGCCTTACCACTTTAACACAAACTCAAATTTTAAGAATGAAAATATGCTTAAGGTGTTGACACTATATTGACACTAGGTATGGGTAAATAAAATATTCATTTTCACCTATCTGTATTTGTCAAGAATTTAATAAAGATTTCCTTAAAAAAGGTATTATTTATTAGGATCATTTTGACATAAAATAAATTACTTTTTTGTTATTTTGAGTTTATGTTTTGGTATGTTCTTGGCTTGGGAGATTGTTGAATGTAAGGATTAGCGTCCCAAAAAATCAAATCCAAGGGAGATAGCTTTCTCAAGATTTTCTTAACGCAATAAGAACCGTTCTATCTACTGATACTTTAACATATATTAATACTTACTGTAATGCAGGGGCTATTATACTACGGATCAAGGATTTCGGGCATTAAAAAATATGTACAAACGAATAACATTTAGGAGAAAAGAAAGAGCTGTTGCTAACTAACGTCTAAAAATATTAATTTTTTTTAAAAAAAATTTTATTTTGGAATCAACAATAATATGATAATGAATCAAAATAGCTTAGTGATTACCAAAGAAACGCCCTCTGAAATTTTGACGTAATAACCCTATAGAAAACATGTATTCGAACACACCCTGACGCAGACCATACATGATGTCCGCCTCTACCAAAAACTCTAATTCAAAAACAACAAACTCAGCATGGCTTGAACGCCCACACATATGAAAAATTCCTGGAAATGAAAAACAGCCAATAAACTTCAAAAATAAATTAATAATACCTCTAAGCGAACAGTCACGAACAAATGGCAAAGCATCTTGAATCAGTTAAACATCAAATTATTAAAGACACAACCAACAATTATCAAGACAGATATGCGATACATGAACAGAAGGAAGTTCATAACAATTCGAATAAGAATTGCATAAACTCAACTCCTCTTTGGTAGTTTAATAGAATCTGGGAAAATTATGTTTTAAGAAAAAACTGGATTTCTCAAAGTCGTGAAGTTCTATAAAACCATTAAAATATTTAACGGGCTACAATTGATTTTCATCAAACTATGCGGGATTGTTTTTTATTATTAATACTTTAGAATGTAATTATGTATCTAAATCGGTTGACACGTTTTTTTTTTAAATATAAATACATAAAATTGATGCTAAAATTACACTGTATAGTTTTCGACGAACAATTTTGTCAGAAAATCTGAGAGTAGTTACGTGCCATTTTCCATTAGTTAAACTATGATTAAACTAACAATGTCAGATATCATAGTGCTCTTTAAAATACAGTTTCGGCAGATTCTCGAACACGAAAAAATTAAGGATGATCTATTTCAAATAACTTAATTTAGCATATTAGTAAACCTTATACGCAAAGCCAGGAAGCGCACTTAGAATAGCATAATTAATGACATTATTTGTATTCGAACGAAATCTAGCACGTGGGAAACGCTGTTAGTAAGAAGCAGCCAAAAAATACGACCAGCAGCAGATATAAATAAAGTAATAATTACTAGTTATCCGTGTTAAAGGAAAGCGTGGTCAGAATAGGTAGGTATAGCCGGCTTGATCTTCAATTTTTACAAGCTTTTATATAACTTTAATTGTCGGCCTATCTCTCTGTCTGGGACAATCTTGTGTTTCAACTTTAAGCTACTTATACTTAAAATCGACTCGAAATTTGAAAGTATATGTATTTTGAGATGTATTTCCAAATGTGTTTTGACTTACAATCAAATTCAAATTTGTTAAAAACATACCAAATTCCACAAAAATATCGACGCTTAAATTCAATGCGGGTTCTATGAGCTGGTAGCTTTAAATTTTAATTACGAAAATATCTGGATACCTTTTAATTTCATGTTACACCAACTTCATAACAAGGATACTATGATCCCTGCTTGGAACATCTCCTGCAATTATCCATTTTTGCCAAGAAATTGTCAGAAACAAATTCTTGGCTAGCCAATACTACAATATTTTTATTTCACGATACACCTACGTGGTTAAGGTAAACATTATAGACCCACAAATATTTCACTTTTTTCGTGTTCTTTTGGCTGATTATCGTAAATTAGTCACTTTTAAACATAACTAACCTTGCAAGAGCCATTTTTTAAAATAAATACCCACTAAAAAGCTTGTTATATTTCCGTTCTTCAGGTACGATTTTTACCATCATTTGCGGATGTTTTACCCTTGTATGCTATTACTATAATAACTAAAATATATAGTTGTCACTAATCTTGATTGGTTATAAATGTTTTTTACTTTGTAAATTTGAAAGAAAACAAAAATAACTCATATATTATCTCTCTATTTTACGGAACGATTTCGAGCCATATTCATAAAATGACAAGTGATTGCCGATGCCGACTGCCGTGAATGCAGATTAGGTAAGGTTAAGTTAGGCTTTGCCGTAAAGAAAGCGCGCGGTAGTGCGCCAACAAAACTCTATATTTATATTAAAACAATGATTTTTTTTGATAACTATTAGTGATTTTTTACATACATAGAACGGGACATATATTTCAGAAAAATCAGGTGACTTTGGCAACACTGCAATAATTTTGTCTCGGTATTCTGACAAAACACCTCATAATAGAGAGTAATTGCATTAAAATGTAGTGAAATTCTGGAGTTTTTCGATTTTTTTTTTGCAAAAAAAGTGCGTTTTGCAAGGAGTTTTTGTTTAGTGTACAGTTCAAACTTCAACTCTAATTCATTCAAACTAACACATAATAACCCACCCAACATTAAACATCCTTCCATTAATTTTATGTACGAAGATGAGAGCAATGAGCAATTACTTTTTCTCGACACGTTAGTTATTAGATATAACGATAAATTAGAATTCGATGTTTATAGGAATTTTACTAATACTGATACATTTCATTGCCGTCAACACAAAATTGCAGCATTTCATTTCTTAACTCACAGGTTAGTCAATTTTCCATTAAGTAAAGAACGTTTCAATAATGAAATCGATCGGATTAAAAATATAGTTAAAAGTAATGGATATAATGATAATTTTGTACATACATTAGTAAATAGACATAAGCACAAGAAAATGTTAAAAGATGCCACTACTCTTCAAACACCTGAGGCTCCCAATAAGTTCATAGTAATCCCATATGATCCCAGATATACGAGAGGTCTAGAAAAAGTATTTCAAAACGTAGGTTTTAGAGTAGCCTACAAAACGGAGAACAGTCTGAAAAATCTCCTTGGAAACCCTAAAGACAAAGTCGACTTGAAAGAGAGGAGTGGCATCTATGAAATTAGCAGTAATGACTGCGATCTAAAATATGTTGGGCAAATTTAACGCTCCATAAATATTCTTTTTAAAGAACATATGGCACATTTAAGATACGAAAGAACCGAAAAGTCAAGCGTTGCCCAACATGCTTTGGAAAACAATCACCAAATAGGAATAAATAATCTTAAGTTGATATATCTAATAATAGATTATTGGATGCATTTGAGAGTATAGAAATAGTTAAATGTGATAAGAAAGCACTAAATAAAGACAGCGGGCCTATTCCCTATAGTCCTCTCTATTGTTTACTTGACAACGGTGCAGTCGGGTGCAACCAAGTGTGACCAGATTTACCTCTAAATTGTCTCGGTTAGGATAAGTTACTTTGGTTTATATCATCTGCGGATGATGCTAACTTGGTTAGCGAAACACGCGTCCAACGTAACAAGTTGTGGTGTAGTGTGGTTAGAACTCTTGTATTTTGATGGAAGGAATAAATTAAATTTTGCCATTGTGTCTATTGTTTTGTCATTTTAAATGTTGCAGCATTGCTAATACTTATTCTGTAATCGATACCCAGGATATGAAAACTTGTTTTTTACCTAGAGTCTCGTAAAAAAAAAATACCTCCCCAATATTTTTTCAATCTTCATGATTCAGGATTCCTGAAGCACACGTTTTCCCGAGTTTGTCAGTCTGTTCTATTGATGAAAATACTATATCGTGCAGTAACATGATAACATGATCCAACACCGTGCCAAGCAATTTCACACGCTGTATGAAATTAAGAGTCATATGGGGATGACCTGGTAACATTTGCGTTCCAATAAGTAATAAAAAATGTATTATTAAAAAACTACTTATACAATTATCTCAAATTTCGCATAAAAATCAAGTATTATTTAAGAATCAACTGGCAAAATTTTGGAACGAATTCAAGATGGCAGCAAAATGAAATGTTTGTAATTGTGAAATATCTTTACTTTTTAGCGTCCCTAGATACCAAAAAATACCATTCGAGATTTTTTCAGATCTTTACGTTTTAGTCTCCCTAGATGCCTTAAAACATGTTTTCTCAATTCCGTAGGACTGTCTGTCTGTCAGTTTGATTTTTCGCGGCATAGTTAAAAAACTACTTACCCGACTGACTTCAAATTTTGCACAAAAAACAAGTATTATGTAGAAATCTAATGGTGAAATTTTGGTATGAATCCAAGATGGAGGAACAAAATACATACTTAATGGACTGATTTCAAATTGTGTGCCATAACTAATTGTGGTAATGAACTAGTAACTGTGGTACTAATTTAATATGGCGGAACTAAATGGAGCCAAATAAAATGTTTGTAATCGTGAAAAAAAATCATTCTCTGAGGTTTTCCATATCAAGTTTTAGCGTTCCTAGATGCAAAAATGTTTCATCAATTCCGTCGATGCGTCTCCCAATTTGTGTTATCAGATTAACTTCAAATTTTAATAAAAAATTAAGGGTCATATGGGGATGACCTGGTAATATTTTGGTAAAAATTCAATATGCCGAAACAAAATGGCGGCCTAGTGAAACGTGAAAAAAATTATTACTAAAGAAATTAATTATCCGATTTACCTCAAATTTTGCACGGAAATCAAGTGTTACATAGGAATAAACCGGTAACACTTTGGTATGAATATAAGGTAGCAAAATAAAATGGCGGCGTAATAAATTATTTAAAATTGAAAAAACTACTTATTAGTTTAATTTCAAATTTTGTGCAAGTATTAATATGACATACAGATAAACTGATGAAGTTGTAGTATGAATTCAAGATGGCTGAACAAAACTTCGGCCAATAATGTTTTTTAAAGCATCGTACAAAAATCTTATTCCCTTGACTTTAAGTTTTGCAGGCAAATCAAATATGATATAGGGATAAACTGGTACCAATTCAACATGACGTAACAAAATGGCGGGGTGTTTCAATATATAAACTACTTATTAAATTTATTTTAAATTATACCCTAAAATCTAGTGTAGCATAGGTAGAAACTAGTAAAATATTGGTAGGAACCATTATGATGGGACAAAATGGCGCCAAATAAAAATATTTAAGAAGACAGTATATATATGTGTTACTAAATGACTATGTACCTGAGTGTGTATTTTTGAAGATTTCCATACCAGTCATAAGAAAAATATTTAACCTATTGATTTCAGATTCTACACAAACTAAATCTGATTTAGAAATTAACTGGTAGGATTTATGATAAATATCCATTATGGCAGCGTAAAATGACGACTTAATAAAGCACTAAAAAACTCCGTAAAATCTAGTTTTACTCGTAAAATATTAAAATTTTGCAGCTGATCTTCTACAAAAGTGCTTAAAGTTGTCAAAAAGTTTCCTTTGTAAGTCTACAAACATATCTAGGTCGTTATACCTACCTAATTGTTATCTTCACAGTGAGAAGTTTTGAACACGATATAATTACTATCGCTGTTGCCCCGATGGCAACATACCTACCAACCGTTTCAAAATAAAAGAGAGTTTATTGAAAGTAATCTATAAACATTGGCTCCAAGTTTACCTCCAATGCGTTAAATTGAATATCTCTTTCGTTATATAACATTTTACAAATGCTTACATGCCGAATGATGTCCCCAGCGTTGGGTTCCGCATGGGATGCATTATATGCCGTCAGGCTATACTACTTTATAACGTCGAGTTGCTATTGCAATGCGCAATATAACAGACGTTTGGTAAAAATCAATCACAAGTGCAAAAATGGATGTTCATCTAAATTTGCACTTCGTTTAGATGAAAAAGAAAAGCAAGTGCCAATTGTAATCAAACGTTTGCCCTGAAAGAAGTAATATAATGGTGCAAACGTCCGCCACAAGTGAATACACGAACATTTGCTATGTCGTCCGAATATGACTTTACTTAAAAATAACTGGGTTAAAAATACTCTCGCCGCTGACGTTGCGTCACTGAGTTATAATCAATGAAACTTTATAGAGATTTTTAAGTCTCTTATTTTGTTGTAGTTTATAAAATATTGGCTTACAAAATAGTTTTTCTCAAAATCATTATTTTCCTCGATCCATACTGATTTTCTGAATTTTCACACAATATTTACAACGTATTCCAATATCAAGCTTGCCGAAACTGGAAGTGGTGGTGGAAGATAGATCAAAATACAAGAGTTCTAACCACACTACAGCACAACTTGTTACGTTCTGGTCGCGCGTTTCCCTAACCAAGTTAGCATCATCAGCAGATGATATAAACTATATTATAACTAGTTTATATCATCTGCTGATGATGCTAACTTAGGTATCGAAACGCGCGTCCAGAACGTAACAAGTTGTGGTGTAGTGTGGTTAGAACTCTTGTATTTTGAACAAAAGTGTAAATGCCAATTGTCTTTAAAATTTTCTTAATTAAGGTACGTTGATATCAGCATTGTATTTTTCAATGCAATTGCTTGAAACTATTTTTGTTTATTCTCAAAAATAAAGTGATGGGGGAAGGTCAAACATTTTAACTTTCAAATGTTGATATCTCCGCTTTGGATGAACCGACTTTATTCAACTAGAGTCAGATTGGAAAATTAACCTGGCCGTTTTGTAGAGAAGAAAAAGTGACAAGGGCAAAGTGGAAATTATTTTCATTTTTTATTTCAATTAATTCTAAAATTTATTTTAGGAAATTGGAAAAAAACAAGGCTCCAATAAAAACTTTAGTAATCTTGCATAACTGTAAAGAACAAAACTTAATAAAGGAGCAGAACAAGAAGTACACAAACTCAGGTTCATAATCACATAAGCTCTGCAATAAAATAGCTAAAGCTAGGGCGAGGAAGGACAAAAAAATTAAATCGTGTGAATCAACAAAAAAAAAAGGACGAAACTAATAGCAAATCTATTTAAAATTACTGAAAGCCGCCACTCATCCCTCCGGTATCTATATAGCAGAAGTGGAGGCTGCAGTCCAGTCGACACAGGGAAGATTGCAACTTTGTATTGGCAATGACGGTCGACACTTCGAGCATTTGCGAAAGTAGTTTTAAGTAGTTTTATTTATTTGTTGTTAGTTCACTACGTAGTTTTTTTTGTTGTTTCACTGGAGCAAGGTAGAACTCGATTTAATAGTTTCGCCCAAACCGAGTCCTGCCCTGCCTCGCCCTAGCTTTAGCTATTTTATTGCGAAGCTTATATGAATATGAGACTGAGTTTTAGTATTTTTTAATTTATACCTTTATTAAATTTTGTTCTTTACAGTTATGGAAGATTACTAGTACTAGTTTCTATTGGAGTCTTGTTTTTTCAGTTTTTGCTTTTCCTAAAATTTTAGATGAAAATAATTTCCACTTTGCCATTACCACTTTTTCTCCTCTACAAAATGGCAAGGTTAATTTTCCATCATCAACTTACTTAATTTAAATGCCGACCTGGATTCTTATTTCACTATTCAATGCCCTCCATAACTACCAAATAAATTGTGATATAAAAGCGTATATAGCGTACTATTTGATTTTTTTCAGAAAATTGACATTATTTGGAGAATTCTGAAATAAAGCCTCTAATGACCACTAACAAAATCATTACGGTACAGTTTATGTCTCGACAACATATTTTGAAAATAGACAAAAATGGTCTCAAGCAAAAAAGTGCGTAATTGGTTGAGTAATACAAAAATTTATATTTTTAACATACCTCAATTAGGAAAATTTAAGAGAAAATTGGCATTTATACTTTTGTGTTGCAGTTCCGCTACCTAGCGGCCAACTTTCGAACTTGAAAATTCATTACAGCGATTTCTCTTGGCCGATTTACTTATAAATATTTTTTTCTTTAAAGTTCTGTCATTACCGGTTCCCGAGCTACAGCCGACGATCTCTATTATTGGACCACCCTATACTTTGTCCTTATAGTATTATCTTCCTTAGAAAAATTTGAACAAAAGTATTGCATTTAAAACCTCACTTCATTTATGTAATAAATAATCATTATCGAAAACGTCATGATCTGACGCAAAAAAGAGGTTACGTTTTCACAATTAGTGACATTAGAAAACTTGAAATATCTACTTTTTAATAAGATTTTCGTTTTTTCTTAAAACTATTCCAGTTTTTGAGAATTTTAAATATGCCTTACTACTAACAAAATCGACTTTTTTAAATGTTTTTTTTTTCCTTTTCTGAGGGTCTTTTTCTCCGGTGTTTTTTATATGAAATCAAAGACGAATTCACAATCATTATACTGAGCATCGATTTTTGTCAATGTGACGAAAAAAAATCAACTTCTAGCCAGCAGGTGGTCCAGTGCACTAGCGTACTGGTCATTCTGAGGCTGGTTCCGGCGGGCCAACTTCGAACCCTGGTAGGTGCTTATAGACTTTTCTAAGTCTGCAGTCGATATTATGATAATAAAATCCAACACACAACAACTTTACATCCATACATCCAATGTATCTACTTCATCTACTTGTTGATGCAGATACACACTTATCAGTCGGCAGGTCACTTGATAAAGATCAAAGGCTACACCGTAACCCAACAGTTGACAGCTCGAGGGAGGGATGTGGGCCGGGGATCAAGAGTGACTGAGGACAGTGGTTCAGAACCCACGTTAAGCTGTAGACCCCGTCCAGATTGGTAAATTACATGATGGAAAAGACGTTAAAACAAGCTAGCAAGCAAATCAACTTCTAAACAAAATGAAAATGGATCACTCAGAGAACGCTTCAGCAGCTGCCGGGTTTTACGCGCGGGTGCTGTTCTATAGGGGCCCTTTGCAGGTAGAAACTAATTAACACGTATTATGTCCACAAATTTCCCTTCAAAATTAATTTTCAAACATCAAAAAACATTAATTTTGTTGTTCTCAATTTTCAGATTTTTAACTTGACAGAAGATAAGATCTATCTCAAAAACAATCATACTTAGGAAGAAAATCATAGGGACTATTTTTATACAGGATATGCTGGCATTCATATTTTGTATTTACATAATTTCGCTATTTAGAATATTTTGGCAGATATTGACAAATGTGTTTTTTTAAATATTTTATGCGTTTTTTACAAATATTTACGTTTTAGGGTATTTAGATGCCAAAAAACATGTTTTCTCAATTCCGTCGGTCTGTTCGCGGCATAGCTAAAAACCTACTTACCCTATTGACTTGAAATTTTGGTCAAATTATTAAGGGCCAGATCGAAATCGGCGAAACAAAATAGCGGCTAGTGAATTGTTAAAAAAAATTGTACTTAAAAACAAATTTACCTAAAATTTGCCACAAAAAATCAAGTAGTACGTAATAACTAACTGGTAGAATTTTGGTACAAATCCAAAGTGACGAAACAAAATGGCGGCTTAATACAATATTTAAAAAATCAGCCTGAAAAAACTACTTATTAGATTGATAACAAATTTTCTGCAAGAATGAAGTGTGATATAGGGATGAATTGATAAAATTGTGATACGAATTCTTGATGGCGGGACAAAATCACGGCTAAATAAAATGTTTGTAATCGTGAAAAAAATCATTTACATTTTAGCATTTCTAGATGCCCAAAAATATACTGTCTCGATCCGTTGCTCTGTCTATCTGTCTGAGTTCGCGGCATAGCCAAAAAACTACTTGGCCGATTGACTTCAAACCTTGGTCAAAAATTAAGGGTCATCATGGCGGAACAAAATGGAGGCCTGGTGAAATTTAAAAAAAATTATTACTAAAAAACCTAATTATCCAATTTACCTCAAATTTTGCATAAAAACCAAGTCTAACATAGAAATGAACTGGCGGCCTAATAAAATATTTAAAAAATAAGTCTAAAAAACCACTTATTAGAATAATTTGAAATTATTTGCAAGCATTAACTCTAATACAGAAATAAACTAGTAAAATTGTTATACAAATTCATAATGGCGGGCAAATAAAATATTTAAATAATTAACGTAAAACAATTTTCCTATTTTGCACAAAAATTTAATGTTATAGAGTAATAAACTGGTGCCAATAAAACATGACGTAACAACATACAGGTCTTAAAAAATCAGCGTACAAACTACTTATTATTGAATAGATATTGTTAATTATGCCCAAAAATTAAATGTAGCATAGGTAGAAACTGGTAAAATATTGGTACGAATAAAAATAATGGAATATATTGTAACATAAAAATGTTTGAAAGACAGTATATGTATGTGTGCTACTAAATGATTATGTGTGGAACTAAATTGGATCACACTTCACTACTCCTAATAAAAGGAAAGATTCATAACGACAGAAGTCCGGACAAAGGATATTTGCCGATTTTTTTAATTTGAAAGGATCAAGCAATGCAAACCCTAACTAATTTAGAGCTACAATAAAAAAAATGGGTCTGCTTCCTAATTTTCCTGAGGTCTGGATAATTGGTATTTCTGTCTTAAGATTTTTATTTAACAAACACATTTGAAATACACAATATATTTTAATAAATGGAAAATGCAATTATTGTAAACAATGAATTTGATTGTATTTTCCAAATCATACATTTTATAAGAACAGTGAAAATATAACAATAAATACATTATTTAACTTATTTTCCATACTATATTGTATTGGAACATCCAAAAACCGTACAAAAGACATAGATATCAATTTTTTAAATAACTTTTAAAAACACTAAGCTTTTATTGAATCTACATTTGAAATCGAATACATTTATTTCCAACATTTAATTATAAACTATTGTAGCCGCATAGCGCTAAAACTCGCCTGATATATCGGAGAGCGTACTGTAACAAATTTACATAATAGATTGCCAAGACTAATGATAATACACTCGATTACTCGCCGGACAAAAAATATGGCCGCGTCGTTCGCACCACGCGAGCAGGCGTTATGGTAATCCACTCATGGATCAGGAAGTGCAGACATGTACCATATGGTATAGTCTCGGCGAAAATTTTTATTGTGACACACTAAAAAAAAACTCGGTAAATTGGCCTTTACCCGGAACTTCCCTCGTCACGAATTCCACCACACACAGATAACTGTTTGTATTATATAAATCGTTATTTGATTTATAACTTTATACATTTATATAAATTAAAAGGAAAGTTCTGTTAAAAGGGTTTTACCTATTTTTTGCCTAAGTACTCGGAAGTCCCCTCACAATAAATCGAAATATCCTGGTCAACAAAAAGATCGTCGCTTTAAATTTTTGTTATATAGAATTATGAATAAAGTCACGCATATGTTCAAAAAGTTTGCCAGTTTGCCGTTTTGACAAAATAAAATTTCACGCGTTTCATTATACTACACAATTTTCAAAATGCCATAAATTTCGAATGCCTATTTCAAGAAAATTTTCTCTGACCAATTTTCAGGTTATAATACAGGGTGGTCCAAATATCTTTGAGCATGCCTTATATCTTCCTATTTCGTAGAGATAAGGAAAAAAATTAAATAGAAAAAATTATTAAAAAACAACTTTCGAAATGAAAAAAATATGACACGAAGAGAATACAAAAATCGTTATTTTAAATAAAACAACCTTTATTTTATTACATTGTATAATTATTTTCAAAATGCTAGAACAACTTAATATAAGATACCCTATGCCAATATTCAATTGCTTTCAAGATATGGCCATTTGGAACTTTGAGGAGTCTAAACAGTATGACTTAGAGCAAAACAAATTGTACATGCCTATTTAGGTTTTTAATGGTCTTTCTTACGATGATGAAACATTTTTGGATTTTTTTTTGAAACGCAGAAAAACTTTTACTTACGCTTAGGACAGATGTGAATGTCATAAAAAAGACAATAATAAATTAGGCAGGATTATGTAATTTGTTTTACCCTAGACCTAACTACTTTTTTTACTGCTCACCCAAGTCCAAAATTCTCAAATGTCATACCTAAATATTTCGAAAAAAATTGAATAGGTGCAGGGTATCTTATATAAAATTGACCAAGTATATTGCATGTAATAGATTGTAGGACGGTGCACTTAACGATTTTTTATCCATTTTGTGTCATATTTTTAATTCAAGAGTCAGTTGTTTTTAAATATCTTTTTTTAAATATCACAACAATCTCTAGAAGCTTCTATTTAAAGTTTTTTCTTATCTCTACTAATAACTGAGATATAAGGAAAGTTCAAAGATCATCTGGATCACCCTGTATAATTTTTTGAACAATTTAACCCAGAGGAAAAATCTTTTTGAAATTTAGAGTTGTCTATATCTCCTCTCAAAAGGTAGTATGTAATTAGAAACTAATTAGCAGTTTATCCCCATATGTCCAAAATTTGAGTTTAATTGTATAAGTACATTTTTAATAACGATTTTGTAAACAATTTTTAGGCCGTTATGTTTTTTCGCCATATTGAAATTTTACCAAAATTTCACTATTCTAATCCGATGTGACCCTTGATTTTTAGCTAGTTTTGAGCTATGCCACGTACAGGCAGACCGATTGATATGGTAGAACATGTTCTTCAGGATTTAGGGACTTAAGTAAAGATTTTGGAAGGTGATTTTCATACGATTACGTTTTAAGTTTAGTGATTATTTTAACAGTGTAATATAAAATTAAGTATAAACAAAAATACTAACTTTCAACCGCAATAAAAATAATTTAATAATACTCTTGCTAGCTAGTTTGTTTTTAACGTCTCCTTTCCGTCATGGGATTGACCAATCTGGACAGACCCTACTGCTTAATGTGGGCTCCGAACCACGGTTCTCGGTCAATCTTAATCCCCAGCCCACAAACCACCTTCGAGCTGTCGACTATTGGGTTACGGTGTAGTTTTGATCTTTATCAAGTGACCTACCGACTGACAAGTCTGTATCTACATCAACAACTCCTATACACCCACATTCGACGTCAAGTCAATCAGCGTGAATGGGGTGGTGCATGAAGTAGATACATTTTGCAATTGTCTGTGTTGGATTTTATTACCACTAATATTTCCTGCAGACTTTTTGTTACGTCATTTTCAATTCGTACCAGTTTAACACAGTTTCACCAACCTAGGATTCGAACCCTAGCCCGCCAGATAGCTCAGATATAAGCCTCGGACACCTGCTAGCCAGTAATAATTCTCTACTTATTTTAAAAACAAATATAATGGTGTAGTTTTTCTTAACAAAAAATTTGGATATCTGAAAAAAAACGGCAAGTAAATGATTCAGAAATATTTCGGTAGTGATATAGGAAAACTGAAACAGGAATTCTGCAAATACTATTTAAAATCAGCGTGCTCGTCCCATTGGTGGAAGGATGTTTTGAATAAACATAATAAACTGTTATAATAGGACGTAAAAATAGAGAACAATAAACAGGTACTAACCATTGATATGTTAAATTAAGTGTTGTAATATTAGTGATTTCGCCTTTTCCTGTCTCTGGTCCGTTTTAACTTTAGTAACCAACAAATTTGATTAACAAGTGGGTGTTATAGTCAGTAACGGTATGTGCATTTGATACTTTTTCTCTATTACAAAGTTTCTCCAGACTAAAAAGTTTAAACTGAAACAGCAATGATCATAAAAATAAATCAGCAGCCTTTCTTAAAATTCACTAAAAAAGAAAATAATGTTCCCCTACGCCTCATTTATTAGTAAGTATCGGCATTAATTTGAACCATGTACTATGTACATACCGTGAAGTGCAGATGCACGTTTTGGTACTTGGAGAACGTCGACGGAAACTCCCACTCCTGTAATTGGAGTCACTAAAAAGGCAACCACGGCCTAATACAACGGTGCAATATTCTTAGGCCTCAGGCCTTCGTGGTATGTCCAAAACATAAAAAAAATAAGCTTGAATTGTACCAGGTAAAGACGCAACATTATTTAGCTTATTAAAAGGTTATCATTTTAAAAGTTTTGTATTGTCATTTTTAGCTCTAACCTTATAACTCAAAATTATAGTAAAATTCCCTAGAATTGTCACATATTTTCACCTTAATTTTTTTTAATTTTAAGCTTAGATTACCCTATAAAAAATTTTTCTACGAGCCTGCGAAAAGTAACAAGTTTCACACCAATTCAGTGAGAAAAATGTCAGTTTAAGGCACTAGTGTGAAAAATGTTTACTTTTCACAATGGTGTGTAAAGTATTTTTTCTACCACCGCTTACGAAAATGACAAAAACACGCTGTTAACTGGGCTAGACAGTGCCATATGTCGCACGCATTTTGAAAAATGTGTCAACATATATCTTAAAAAATGCTTTTCAACAGGACTATCTTATGTTACTGTCACAGCTGACGAAACGGGTGACAATTCTTTCAGCACTTACGTCGAAACAATTTTTTCAATACTAGTGTTGAAATATAAAATATATTAATTTTAGTGAAAATTTTGAGTGGTCGTAGGAAAAATAATATACATTAATAATAATAATAATAATAAATGGCTTTTATTGATTTTAAAATCACAAACGAAATGTTTATAAAAGGATAAGAGGCAAAGTCTAGCTTTATAGCTACTCCACTTAACCTCGAGAATTTTTTCTATACTAAGTTTAAATTTACGAAATATGAAAAATACTATACAATAAGAGTACTATACAATAAGAGGATAAGTGCTATTTAGAAAACGATTTACATACTATATAATACTGACTAATGCTAATATAATATTTTTCCATAAAAAAATATGCATAGGCACCCTTCACACTAGTACAAAACATATGACGAATATGAAGAAAAGGGGCATTCGAATTTTAGGGGACCGTAGTTTCCACAGTAAGTAAATGAGTGAATAAATAAAAAAAATAAATAAAGAGGGAGAAGGAATAGTCCATGGTAGAAAGGAAGATTGAGAAATAAAGGTATACTTTCTAGGTAGTATGCATATCTCTAAGTTTCCCACAAAATATGTTGAGATTGCCAAGTTTCAATTTCCTATCAAGGGGGTTATAGATTGACGGCGCATTATAAGAAAATGATCATTACTCCTGTCAAAGTTATCATTTTCGAACTCGAAGGATTTCCGCACTCGGCTAATACCTCGTGTTAAATACCTCGTTTAAAAACTACCACTTTCGACACTTTTAATTGTTAGATCAACCTAAAATGAGTGAGTCTATTCTTTTGGACAATAGAACTTCCGCCAATTTCAGATGTGATATCTGTGAAAATTTAACGTTCAAAGAGGCCTCCTTCGACATAGCAATATAAAATATAATGAAACCACAAATTAGGATTATGGCATTTTAGACATGACTGTTGAAAAGAATACCTAGGGGTAATAGACCGGGTATAGCAGATGAATTTAACAATATTTTAGTCAATTGTGTTGAAAATTCTAAAGATGCATGGCTGAGGCATTTTCTTTTTTACTTCCCTTGTAAAAGGGAAATATTGTAATCGTAAAAATATCTCCCTCCAAGGTTTTTCCTATCTTTACGTTTCAAGGTCCCTAGATGCCGAAAACATGTTTTCTCAATTCCGTCGGTCTGTCTGTCTGTTCGCGGCGTAGCTAAAAAACTACTTACCCGATTGGTAACTGGTAGCATTTTGGTATGAATGTAGATAGCATAACCGAATAGCGCCCTAAGAAAATATTTAAAAAATGAGCCGGAAAAAAATACTTATTAGATTAATTTCAAATTTTGTGCAAGCATCAAGTGTGATATAGAGATAAACTGGTAAATTTGTGGTACCAATTCAAGATCGTGAAACAAAATGGCGGCAAAACTTTTTTTAAAGTCTTATTCAATTGACTTTAAATTCTGCAGAAAAATCAAATGTGTTATATGGATAAACTGGTACGAATTCAAAATGACGTAAAAAAGGCGGTGTTCCTCAATGTAAAAACTACTTATTGAATTTATTAAAAGAGAAGTATTTTAATCGTGAAAAATTCACCCTCCCAATTTTTTTCAGATCTTTACGTCCCGTCGGTCTGTCTGTCTGTCGGTCTTCCTGTTCGCGGCATAGCTAAAAAACCACTAACCCGATTTACTTCAAATTTTGTTCAAAAATTGAAAGTCATATGGGAACGACCTGGACACATTTTGATAAAAATCCAATATGGCGTAACAAAATGGTGGTCTAGTCAAGTGTTATGATAACTAGAAAACTACTTATAAAGTTTATCTCACATTTTGCCAAAAATTCAAGTGCTGGTTAATTAACTAGTAAAATTTTGGTAAAAATCCAAGATGACGAAATAAAACGGTGACTTAAAGCTCCTTAACAAATTGATTTAAAATTTTGTGCAAGAATTAACTGTGGTATAGAGATGAACTGGTAGAATTGTGGTACGAATTCAAGATGGCGGAGCAAAATAGAGGCCAAATAAAATGTTTGTAATAGTGAACAAATTATAGGTTTTACATACATTATTTATATTTTAGCGTCCCTAGATGCCCAAAAATATGTTCTCTCAAATCTATTTGTTTGTCTGTTTGTCTGAATGTCTGTCTATCAATTCGCGGCGTAGCTAAAAACTACTTACCCGACTAACTTCAAATTTTGATAAAAAATTAAGAGATATGTGGGGATGACCTGGTATTATTTTGAAATGTTGAAAAAATATGTAGTATTTTGGTATTTGCAAAACACCAAAACAAATGGCGGCTTAATAAATTATTTTAAAAAATCAATCTAAAAAACTACTTATTAGATAAACTTTCAATTTTAGACATTTATTAAGTTTAATATAGAGATAAACTGGTAAATTTTTGGTACAAATTCTAGGAGAAACAAAATGGCGGCCAAATAAAATGTCTAAAAAACAATGTAAAAAATCTTCTTATTTGACTTAATATCTTGGTACTGGTACCAATTCAAAATGGTGGTCCTAGAAAATCAGTGCAAAAAATCAGTTTTTTTAATCATGCCCAAAAAATAAATGTGGCCTAGGTAGAAAATGGTAAATTGTTGGTACGATTCCCATATGGTGTAACAAAATAGCACGCAATAAAAATGTTTAAAAAGACAGTATATTAAATGACTATGTGCGGAACTAAATTGGGTTACACTCACTTTACTATTCCTAATGAAAGAAAAGATTCATAACCAGGGAAGTTCCGGGTAAAGGAAATTTACCGATTTTTACATACGCTACATTGAAAGCACCTCTAAGGTCAAATAAATCTAAAAACGTATCATTGACTTCATTGGTAAAAGAAAATTTAAATATTTGGAAAAAAAAATTAATTTTTACTGATTAAACATCTAATCGAAATTTTAAACGTTGAGCATAAAATGAATACAATTAGTTCAAATAAAAAAAAATAATGACAAACGTTTTTAATCCAAGAAAGTGGGGACCAAATTATCAAAAGGTGATATGGTGCAATGAGAGTCCTGTCTTCAGAAGAAACGCTTGCAAGTAAAGTCATGAATATGGTATTGAAGTTACAAGAAGAAACCAGAAGAAAAAAAATTATTCCCATTAGCTTTAGAAAATGAAAGAAGAAAAAAATAACTATTATTGAAATTAAAAAAGTTATTTTTTTCGTTCAGGCCTGGATCAGCAGGAGGTCTGAAGTCTCTGAGACCCCAACATCCTAAAAATCTAATTGGTAAAGAGCATAGAACATTTTTTGAGACTGGACGAGACCAGAAGGTTTTTTTGAAAATATTATAAATAGTTTGGTACTATGTAAAATGAATCCTATTTTCTTCCTTATGTGCACTTTACAAAAAAAAACGGTGTTATTGGACCAATTACAGTTGGTGTTTGTTTTAGAGTGTAGTAGCTAAAATAGTTTGTTCAAGAGTTTTAAAATGTTTAAATAATATTTTACGACCATGCCAATTAGGTTTTGGGAAAAAATGTGAAGCAGAAGGAGCAATCTATACTACACGTTGATTTGTTATATAAAAACATTCTTCAACATAAATTCTTCCAAAAGTTGGTTTTTAATGCTTTTTATATTTATTAACAGGTGTGTAATTCTTTCTAGAGTTAAAGAATATACTCCAGAATTTTTTATTTACATCTGTCAAATTTTTGTCCTTCGAAAATAAATTTATTTTGCCTTGCATTACAATTTATTATAAAATGCTTAAATAATACAATTAATTTATCAATCATTGATGGACAGTCTACCAGCGGTGATCCAAAGACAGCTCTTGATGATTTTCATAATATTATTGAAATGTCTTCTATGAATGGTCTCAGAATGCCGATAAAAAAATGTGGGATTTCTATAATTAATATAGGATTTATTAATTCTGAAAAAAATATATATATGCTGATTTTAATTCTATAAGATCAGATATTTTAAAAGTTGAACTGATTCTCCGACTTTCTTGGTTGTCCTTCAAAGACAAATAAAATAATATCTAATTATCAAATTTTTCAAACGATTATCAGAGAATTTTTGTAATTTAATTTCTCATACATCATATTGTTTATTACAATCTAATATTTTTTTATATGTGTTCTTTGCTGGGCAGCATATGATTCCCTTAGGGAGTATGACTATGTAATAAAAAATACTCTATAAAATATTTGTAATGGCACATTGAATAATGCTGCCTATTTACAATGTAATTTACCTATAAAAATGGGAAGTCTTCGAATTAGAGACACCGTTTCTCTTTGTTATTCAGCTGTTTTAGGTTCTAATAACGGTGTTTTAAATTAAATCCATCATATGTTTTCTGACTATAATTTATTTTCGTATGATTAAACTTATAATGATGCACTTAATTCTTGAGTTAAATTAAGTAACTTTAATTTTTCAGCTTTTCAGTGACCTAAGAATTAGAAAGCCGCGCTTGATCGTCTTCTCTGTAGTTGTCAAAATCCTTTAGGTAAAGTTCGACTTCTTGCTCTTCAAGAGCCAGAAAGTAATGTCTGGTTTAATGCAATACTATTCAGACTATGTCCGAACAATATCCTTGCACTCGCTGCAAAATTACTAATAATATGAGCCGTCACGGACTTAGCTGCAACAAAAGTGCAGAACATTCGTTGAGAGAGGTTGATTAATGATATAACAGAAGAGCACTCCTGCCATTTGCAAAAATGATGGCAAGAGAGCAGATGGAATGGCTTTAAATTCCTTCGAATTCAGTAAAGGCTTTGATTTGGGACGTTACCTGCAGACATACTTTTGCTGACTCCCATTTAAAACAGACCTAAGTCGAAGTGGGTATGGCTGCATATTTCGCTGAATTACAACAAAGGGCAAACATACGAAAAATTAGAAAACTGATTTTTTTTATTCCGGTTGCAAATGAGACTTTCGGTCCTTATTGGAATGAAGCTAAACATTTTATTTTTAAAAGAGAATCAGTCTGGCAATGCCCCGGGGAAATGCGGCCTCGGTGTTGACAATAATTCCTTCTGAATCTGATTTGTGAAAAAAAGTCTATATTTAATGTTTATTTTTATATTTATATCTGATAACTATATTTATGAAATAAATTATTATACTTAATTGCTATCGTCCAAAAACCTTAATTGGTATACATTTTAGTACATTAAACTTACTTTATTTGGAGCTATTACCGACAGAAAAAAAATTTATATTATAATATTTATATTTAGATTCAACCATAACAATTTTAATGTTCAACAATCTTTAACATTTTAAAAAAAAAATAAAATTTACGAAAATTCACCTAGTTTCGAGATACTGATATTTATAAACTGAAAATGTTAATTAGACATTGGGAGACATGGGGAAAATTTAACTGGCTTTACTTAAAGAAAAACAAATTACACATTTTGTCTTAATGTTTTATGATTTATCACATTCAGACACGTAGCTAGAGGGAGTCGATGTAATTTCTAAGTTTTTTTTTATTGCTTGATCTTGATATTTTTGAGAATTCCGAGAAAGTACTAAAAAGTAAGATGAAAAATTCTATGATTATTTACCACATAAACAAAGCCGCAACAATTTTATCTCGTACCCTCTATGGTAGATAATACCATACGGACAAAGTGACTAAACAGGTATTTACAAAAACACTTATTTTTAAAACTGTAAAAATACTAAGATTAAAAAACAATAACATTTTTCATATTTCGGAATATTTGCAGGTAAAAACTAATTATCATATATCTCACATGCATTTTTAAACAAAAAAATATATAAATTTCGGAGGATTATTATAAAATAGACTTTCTGCCTAATTTCTCTTTGACCGACCAGTGACGAACGTGAACTGTAATTAAAAACAGGGGATTTTTTAAATTTTGTTTAGCATTGTAATTGTATTGGCAGATATGGAATAATAATAATAAATATCTATAAAATCAAAATATGTTATATCACATATATGTCCATTAGAAATAATATAATTGCACTCTATAGCGTCATTCAAACCAAATCTGACTGGTAAACTCTAAAATAATATATGAACTACTTTTTGCACTACCAATTTTATCTTAAAGAGGGTCTTTTGAAAGAATACAGTTCCAAAGCGGCATGTACGATTTTGACATGATCCTGGTATCTTTTGTCCAAAAGGTCAAGCACTACAACATATAAAAAATTACCGAGCTTCACTAAATTTGGTTTACAATTAGGCTTGTGCATGGTCCTTTGCGAAAATACTCATTCACTACACGTCCGGTACATTAAACTAGTTATGTTAGATATATTATTTATATACCAATTTGTATGCCAGAGATATGTTTCAGAAATTGCTCTACTTATATGAATTAATAACTAGAGTAACAAAATATGCAAAATACTTACAAATTTTTGAAAATTAACATTAAACTACTTTCCATGCAAGTTATTATAATGTTCCTTGCAAACACCAAAACGAGTATTGATTATAAAACCATCTTATATTCTAGGTTGGAATTACCAACGGTAATTTCATACCGAACTTAATAATACCGACGGTTGTTTGAGCATTATCAAAAACCCTGAGTATCCTGACACCGTAACTCTGTGACCCCTAGGGACATTTCGTGTTCGGTGTGTAACAGTTCGATCATTCGCAATGATTTTTATCTATTTCGACAAACGATCTATAAAATTATTAATTGCTAGTAATCTTTAACCTATCCCCGAGATAAGTATAACGAATTCTCTTTGCCATTGTCACGACTAAAATAGCTTAAATCGCTAAGAATGCCTAAAATATTTAAGATGAGGCGATGACCTTTTTAATAGCTCTTTGAAATTAAGAAGTTTTTTCATACTTTCAGTACTCACGATTAATATTGAATGCCGTCTGATGATGTATTACTGACACGTTGAATTACCACATAACCATAATCTTCTGTCTTACTGCAAAATAGTCTTTAGGGCGAAGTGATTAATCTATACGATCTGCAGAAAATTATACAAGTTTCTTTTTGCTTTGTATAAAGGCGCTACGCCATGATCAAGAAGTACATCAAGAATGCAATTACAAAATTTGATATAGTTTCCCGTAAATCTCAATCTACACCAGGAGGTTTAAACACTATAGGGTAGGCAATTTATACAGGTACAGGGTATCCCATTTTGGGTACTTTTGCAGTTGCAGTTTTCGCGATAGTGTGCTACTTTTTCGTAAAACTAAAGATGCCGTTAACAAAATTATCATAGCCCTTTTAGTTTTTAAGATACAGGGCTAAATTGAAAATGTTGCATTTTCCGGCACCCCTCGTATCTCAAATCAGATAACTTATCGAAAATGTGAAAACTGTTTCTTATATAAATTTTCCCGTAGAACTCAATTCCGCGGAATTAGTATACAAGGTCAGGTCAAAAAGCTATTGGACCCTACTTTATTTTTTTTAATAGAACACCCTGTATATTTATAGACTATACAATTTGTCTTTTTTTACCTTTTCAGAAATGTATAATAGTATACACTTTTTCTCAGAAACACGCATAGAAATGACAATTTTCTGAAATTAAATGAATAATTTAATAGTAGGCCAAGAATAATAAACAATTGGAAGTTACATATTGCTAACGAAGAACTGGATACCTTGCACATGTGTATCTTCTTATGTAAAAATACTTATAGAGTTTTTTAATAACAGTAAGTTTGTAACAACAGTATTATAGCATAAAGTAACAATATAGCAAGCACAAAAAAATAACATAATTAAAAAAAAAACAACTTTGTAAAGGTGATGTTTAAATTGACGACTATTTTTTCTAATGCAAAATTGGCACATTTTTGTAATTCTTTAATAGTGTTAAAAAGAGCCTTTGGTATCATTCGCAGATTTCGAAAGGCTAAATGAATTGCCTCTGAAAGTTCTGCTATGTCGACATATCGTCTTTTATATACTTCATTTTGTATACAGCTCCATAAAAAAAATCTAAAATTGAGAGATCTGGAGACCGTGGAGGCCATCTAACAGGTCCTTTGGTATCTATCGATCTTCGAGGAAAGTTATTATCAAGAAATTCCCTTAAGAGTTGTGACTTGTGGCACCACCTTGCTGTAGGTAAACAGCATTATGTTGGGCTAATGGAATATTTTCGAGCAGTTCTGGAATAACTTCCTCAAGGATTTCTAGGTATCTACGTGCTGTAAGACCTCCTTCAAAAATCATATAAACTATATGTCTGCCCAAAATAAAACATGACACCCCAACTCCAAAGCATCCTTGTTGTACCCTTTCAAACATTAAATGCTGATTTTCACTATGTCAGTTCCTGGTATTGTGGCGAATAAAAATTCAGGTCTGCCAAATAAATCGTTAGCATCGGTTTATTGCAAACACCACTGGCAAAACAGTGCCCGGCGCTCGGCATCGCCAGGATGCAAATTATGCACTATATTAAATTTGTATGGATGATACTTAAATTTTTTTAAGATCCTCTAACCGTCAGTTTTTGGCACACTAATTTCCTTCTCAATTTTTCTATATGAGGACGAAGGTGTTACTTCTATATATCCCAAAACATCTATCTCTTTTCTTTCCCTGTTCTCTTTGTTGTATGTTTTAGGACGCGGGTGAACAAATGATCCGTGATCAATTAAATTTGCTTTTAAACGAGCAAATATCTCAAAAAACGGTTGCCTTCTTTCTGGATATCTAACAGGTTGAAATTTATAATGATAATATAGATTTTCATAGTCATAATAGCTTACTTACCTTTGGAAATATAATTCCGAGGCTTCTTCAGAATTTTCTTTACTATGTATAAAACATTCCAGCATATCATATTTTTTATAATTTTCACACGCTGCCATTATTCGAAGAAATTGATAAATATTAATTAAATAAAAATACCAAAAGAACGTTTATAAACCAAAAGTCGATCCTAAAACCGATGAGATAGACCAATATTTGACATTTATTTTTGTTTGTTGTCATAAACAATTGCCATAGCCTTTACTTATGCTATAATACTGTTGTTACAAATCTACTGTTATTAAAAACTCTATAAATATTTTTACATAAGAAGATACACATGTGGAAGGTATCCAATTCTTCGTTAGCAATATGTAACTTCCAATTGTTTATGGCCTACTACTAAATTATGCATTTAATTTCAGAAAATTGTCATTTATTTGCGTGTTTCTGAGAAAATGTGCATACTATTATATATTTTTAAAAAGCTAGAAAAAAAAGACAAACTTTATAGTCTATAAATATATAGTGTGTTCCATTTAAAAAAATAAAGTAGGGTCCGTTAACTTTTTGACTTGACCCTGTAAACTAATTCCACGGA
Source organism: Kuschelorhynchus macadamiae (assembly GCA_030620095.1). Lineage (NCBI taxonomy): Eukaryota > Metazoa > Arthropoda > Insecta > Coleoptera > Curculionidae > Kuschelorhynchus > Kuschelorhynchus macadamiae. The sequence goes on from JAUTXW010005231.1 coordinate 295,050, forward strand.
ATTGAGTTCTACGGGAAAAGTTATATAAGAAACAGTTTTCATATTTTCGAAGTTATCTGATAGTTGAGACATGAGGAGTGCCTGAAAATGCAACATTTTCAATTTAGCCCTCTATCTTAAAAACTAAAAGGGCTATGGAAGTTTTGTTAACGGCATCTTTAGTTTTACGAAAAAGTAGCACACTGTTACGAAAACCTCAACTTTCTATCTATAAAAATAACGGAGATACCCCGCAAAAGTACACAAAATGGAACACCCTGTACATAGAAAGTGCACAATTATTGTGGTTCACGTATTGATTCCTAAAGCCGCTATTTTCTCAAAACATTTTTTTTTAATTTGTAGTTATTCTGAAGAAGATCACGATGTATGATATGATATACAAGGTAATTCAGAAGTACTTTTAAAAACTTCGAGAAGTTATTATTGACGCTCTTTTCGGAATAAAAGTTTTAATAAACTATGGTTATTAAAATTTCCTTATTTGTTACGGAGATATAAGGGTTTTGAAAATTTCTAAAAAAAAATAGTTTATTAAATAAATTCTTAGCGCGCTGAAAATGTTTTATAAAATATAGTAGCAAATATAAGTGCTCAGATACAATTGTTCTAGAAATAAAATATTTTCTTGGAATTGACAAGTGGCGTTTGCACGGATTTTTTTTTTACCAAAATTATGCTACGCCCGAGAAGGATTTCACTGAAAATATTTGCTGTACATGGCCGGTATAATCGAGGATAACCTGGGATAACCTAAGGAAATCTGCAGGTAACCACGGAATAAATAAAGCAAAAACAAAAGACAAAAGCCCTTTCCCCTTCCACCCTCGATGACACCATAATATTGAATTGTCATATGACCAACGTATAGGTAAATTTTAGTTAAAAGAACACCAGGAAAAAGGTGAAATTTAAGATTTAAGCCCCTTCCCCTAAATACGACCCTGAACCAGCGCAATAAGACCATACTATTGCATTGTAACCCAACCTACATTACTTTATGTATGAACATTTTTTTATTTAAATCTTGAGAAAATAATATTTATAGATATGGAAAGAATAATTGCGGTGACTTTTCACTGTCTTATTTTGTATGTCCATTCTACAGGACATCAATGTCGCATAAGAACAACAATTTTTATTAAGAAAGCAAAGCTCAATTCAAGTTATCCATTGATCGTTATGCTTTTTTCAAAAGACTATCGAAGCACACAAAAATTTTGTTGAAAGAAAAACTTCGAAACTTACATACGATTATGTAGATTTTCATGTTGAGGCGCTAGGCGCTGTGTACAGCGATTCACAATATGTATATGAAGCATTAAGCATCAAAATCGATGGAGAACTTGAGAACTATATGTTTATAAAAATCGTTGCTAAATTTAACAATTTTTGTATTTATATAGATAAAAAATTCAACAAAATAGAATAGTAAAAGAATTCTTTCCATAGATTGAAAGAAAAAATGATTTCCAGAATAGTGCTAAAAAATAGGATCAATAACTTAAAAAAGTATTGAAATTTTGCAAAAGAATCCTTCTATTAATATAATATTCTAGAACATAATTCATTTGTAGGAAAAAATAACCTCCCCACAAAAAGTAGCCGACTTCACAAATTTTGAAACTTATATTAGTAAGTTTTGTGCCAAATTTAGCATTAATACCTGTTGCCTCGCCTGTTTCCAAATTAGATTAGGATAGCATAATGAAGATAAAAAAGTTAATTCCTATTTTTTTTAAATTTATTTTTATGACTTCCCTAAAGGGGAAGTATTGTAATCGTGAAAAAACCACCCTCCTAGATGCCAAAAAACATGTTTTTTTCAATTCCTTCGGTCTGTCGCGTCGGTCTCTTCGTGGCATAGCTCAAAAACTGTTGTTCCGATTTATTTCAAATTTTGGTCAAAAATCAAACGTCATAAGGTGATGAAATGATTTTACATTTTGGTATAAATCCAATATGGCGGAAACAAATGGCGGTATAGTGAAATGTTAAAAAAATTATTACCAAAAAACTACTTATACTAATTTAACTGAAATTTTGTACAAGAATCAAGTATTGCGTAGAAATCAGCTGGTACAATTTTGGTACGAATTCAAGATGGCGACCTGGTAATATGTTAAAAAAATATTATTAAAAAACTACTTACAGAATTTACCTTTTTGTTTTGCACAAGAATCATTATTACGTAGAAATTAACTGGTAAAATTTTGGTAGGAATCCAAAATGACGAAACAAAATGGCAGCTTAATAAAATATTTCAAAAATTAGCCTGAAAAAACTACTAGATTGATTTCAAATTATATACTAGGATAAGTGTAATATAGAGATAGTGATGAGAGATGAATTGTGGTCCGAATTTAAGACGGCGCGCGGGGAAGTTTTAGCGTTTCTAGATGCCAAAAAAATATGTATTCCCAATTCCGCCGGTCTGTCTGTCAGTTTTTGGCATAGCTAAAAAAGCAACATACCCGATTGACTTCAAAATTTGGTCAAAAATGAAAGGTCTTGTGGGAATGACCTGGTAACATTTTGGTAAGTATCCAATATGGTTAAACAAAATGGCGGTCTGGCAAAAATATCAGGCAGAAAAAATTACTTTTCCCAACTGATTTTTTAAAAAGTCTATTTTTTCTATTTTGTTTTGCTATCTTGGATTCGTACCAAAATGTTCCCAGTTCATTCCTATGTTCATTTGTTTGTAAAATTTGAGGTAAATAGGACAATTAGTTTAGGCCGCCATTTTGTTCCCCCATATTGAATTTTTACCAAAATATTACCAGGTCATCCCCATATTCATTTTTGACCAAACTTTGAAATCAGTCTACACAGACCGACGGAATTGAGAAATAGTATATTGTAAACGATTGTAATGTTCACTATGCGATGTATCACATGAGTGTATAAAAGTTTTCACACACTTGTCGCACACTATACTTTTTCTACGACCGTAAATAATAAAAAATAAATTTAAATTATGTAATGTTCTCCTTTATAATAACTGTAATTATTAATAGTTTCTCTCTCTCTCACACTGTTTATACAGTGTTTGCATCGGCAGTTTGGCAATTTGTTACAATGACAACGATACGGTCATAGAAAAACAAACTTTAGCTACTGCGATCAATGTGTGAAATAGTATTTCAAGTACGGTCGAAGAAAAACATATTTTTTGCATCTAGGGACGTTAAAACGTGAACATATGTAAAACCCGCAAGAGTGATTTTTCACGGTACAAAAATTTTATTTGGCCGTCATTTAGTTCCGCCATCTCGAAGGCGTACCAAAATTTTACCAATTTATCTCTATCTCTATTAAATCTTGCACAAAATTTGAAATCAATTTATTGATTAGTTTTTCAGGCTGATTTTTTAAATATTTAATTAAGCCGCGATTTTGTTTCGCCATCTTGGATTAACTGAACATTTGAGGTAAATTGGATACATATTTTTTTGTAATATTTTTTTTTTAACTTTTCACTAAAACGGCATTTTGTTTCCGCATCCCTATGTGACCCTTAATTTTTAACTAAAATTTTATGTCAATGTGACAAGTAGTTTTTTAGCTATGCCGCGAACAGATAACAGATACACACAAACCACCATTTTTTTTTCGGCATCTAGGGGTCTTGAAAAACGTAAAGATCTGAAAAATTCTAGGAGGTTGATTTTTTCACGATTACAATATTTCCCTTTTACGAGGGAAGTAAAATTATATCGGGTGTCCTATTTAAAATAAGAAAGTTCTTATCAGCACAGGAAAATTGCAATACCCTGTATAAACAAAAACAAAATAAATTAATAGTTCAAAAGAAGCAAAGAAATGTTTGTCTTTAAATGTTTCTTTTTGCTTTTATAATTTTCCGGATAAGGGAATAAGCCGATTCCACGTGGTGTGCCCGGCACTTTTAAATGAACTTGAAAACAACAATCTCTTTTAATTTCAGACGTATATCTTATACCTGGTTTATTTTATTATTAAAAGAAAAAAACAAAGGCTTGCCCATTCGGCACACCAAGCGTTTCGACTTATCGTTTCGGCTGACATCCATCTTATTCTTTTTCGAGATTTTTTTAGATATTTACGTTTCAGGGACCCTAGATGCCGAAAAACAATGACATGTTTTCTCAATTCCGAAGGTCTGTCGGTCTGTTCGCGGCATAGCTAAAAAACTACTTACCCGATCGATATCAAATTTCGGTAAAAATTAAGAGTCATGTGTAGATTATATAATTAAACAATTACTTATTCAAATCACCATACCAGGTTTTACATATATTCAAGTTTTAGCTCCCCGAGATGCCAAAAATTATTTAAAAAAAATACTTGCCCGACTGACTTCGAATTTTGGTTAAAAATGAGGGGTTATATGGGGATGGCCTGATAATATTTTAATAAAAATCTAATATAGCAGAATAAGATGGCGGCCTAATGAAACCTAAAGAAATTATTACTAAAAACCTCGTAAAAATCTAAATATCCAATTCTGCACAAAAATCAAGGGTTACATAGGAATAGACTGGTAACATTCTGGTATGAAACGAAGATAGCAAAACAAAATGGTGCCCTAATAAAATATTTAAAAAATCGGCCTGAAAAACTACTTATTTGATTAAATGCAAAATTTGTGTCAGCAGTGTGATAAATTAGTTGTGATACGAATTCAAGATGGCGAAATAAAATGGTGGTCAAAAAAATGTTTAAAATACAACGTAAAATAATCTTATTCAAGTAACTTTAAGGTTTGCAGAAAAATGTGATATAGGCATAAACAGGTTCGAATTCAACATGACGGAATAAAATGACGGTCTTAAAAAAATCAGTGCAAAAACTAAATTATGCCCAAATATCAAGTGTGTCATAGGCAGAAACTGGAAAAAAATTGGTACGAAACCAATATGGTGGAACAAAATGGCGCACAATAAAAATGTTTTAAAAGATAGTATATATGTGTTACTAAATGAGTATATGCGAAACTAAATTGGGCCAGATTTCACTATTTTTAATAAAAGAAAAAATTCATAACGAGGGAAGTTCGGGGTAAAGAAAATTTACCTATATTTTTAAATCAAGGATATTCTATTCTTGCTGATTTCAACGGTCTGCGCTCGGACAATTTAGTTACAATTCTTAAGGCCGAAGTTCCTTTAATATGCATTTTTGTGCCGACGATAATATCATTTTTTTCTTATTTTGATGATTACTGCCAGCTCTTCAAGTTTATCACCCTATTGTGTGATTTTTTCACTAATTTTAAGTATAAAAGTACCTATATACGTATGTTCAAAAACGTTTGTTTTTCAAGATACAGGGTGGCAAAGTTTTATTTTGTCTTTAGTTTTTTTTAACTAATATTATTGATTTTTAAAGATAATTGATTGTAAATTGAAAACATGTACTACTTTTTGTAGTATCTATAAAACAGTATCACTGACATTTGAAACAATATGTTCAATATAAAATATAATAATATTTCTATACTTACAAATAAACGATTCCTATATTTGCTTTGATAGATCATCTTTTCTTACCTGCAAAAAATGTACAACAGTATTATTAATAATATACGTAAAAGATTTGCAAAATAAGCTGCTACGCAGAAATTAAACATGGAAATTCCTATGTAAGTAAATTCCACAGAGGCAATAAAATTACACACAGAAAAAGAAACACCCAGTATTAAATACGCTACACTTTAATGATAACAAAATTAAAGAAAACAGATAAATAAAATATATTGATGATAGTTGAAATTTTAAAAGTCCCATTAACAGATACAATTACATAAAAAATAGAAAAATGACGTTATGAAAGCTTGAAAGTGCATGTACTACCGCCGAAGAGCTATAACCAAACAACGTTGTATCGGCCCCTGTTATAAGAAGGTAACGATACCACATCAATCAATGCTTATATATGAGCTCGCAAATTGAGTATTTAATCCAATAACGTTAGCCTAGTAACATTATAAAGAGGGGGGGGGGGAGTAAGAAATAGGTCAATAGGGTTGTTGTATTATTTGATATCGACAATACTCTGAAGAAATATGTGTTTTTTTAAAGAATTTACGATTTCTTCTATTACGGCTTTTTCACGCTTGGGGAGAAACAACAAACTAAATGTAAATTTGGATTGACCGAATTATTGCCTCGAAACGCCCGTTACGTGACATACTTCCTGTGTAGTTGTCAATTTTTTGCTCCTAAGTCTCTGGCCATTTTTCTTGAACCGCTTTAACAAATTCGTCAGAATTTTGAGATTTTTGATGCTTTTTTTTGTAGATTTGTCCAAGCATGCCCCAAGAATGTTCTATTGCATTTATATCAGGCGACTTCGCGGGTCATACCATTCGCGTAATTAGATTCTTTTCAAGAAAATCGTTTAAAATAACGGACTTGATGTGGTCTCCCATTGTCGTCTATAAATATAAAACTGCACAGTAAGTTTGCCACATCATGTCGAAGCATTAATTCTTTTAAAAGTTGGACGAACGCATATTTTTGTGGTTTTCAAAGAATGTTAATTTGTTTATTGAGAGCCCTAAATTTAAATAAATGTTTCAAGAAAATCCAATTTACGTTTGCCATATTGTTTATCCACAGGCGTAAAATAGTTGTAATGCAAAATATCGTAATTTCTTTAAAAAAAAATAACATTTTTTTTTCAGATCCTTTAACTTCTAGTAGACACAAAGCAAAGTAATGAACCAAAAGCCAATTTGTAGTGGACATTTCAGGCTACAAAAGCAGGTATATCTAATCTTCATTCACTTGCTGCCCATCTATTTTGTTTAACTTTGGACAAAAAACATGGTTTCATATTTTACCCTGTATAATATTAACAAATTGTAGTATGTAACATATTAACTGTGTATACCTAAGAACAAAAAGCAAAACAGCTTCGAAACAGTATCAAATTTTGCCTGAAACGTTCCAAATAGCCTTCAGTATTGAAACCATAAATGAAAATACTAGTATTCCTAAATGAAAAATATTAAAAAAGCGAGGCAAACAGGAAACATTAATCATTGGTAAAGGCAAACAACCTAAACTGGCATTTTATTGGATAACAGTTCCGTTTAACTTCTGCTTGAAAGATGTTCTCATTTCTGCGCATCTTTATAGATTTATATTGATAACCTTAACACGCCTCTTAATTATCGGCGTTCCTCTTGAAATAATCCGAATATTGACTACTATCTGTTACAAATTTGGTTTAAAATTGGGAAACTAATTTAAATAAATATATATATTATAATAGTTAATTTTTATTTAATTTCAACAATAACAGGATGTTCAGTAAAAGTAAAACTTGAAACCCACCCCGACTTCACCGAGGAAATACGAAATTACCCAGAATTTTTTTATTACCCTACCTCTCAAAAATCCTAGACTATCTCTGTCTACGATATTGCGCGCGTGAATTTCCGTACACGTAATTTTGTATTGCGCCCACAAAATGTGTGTTGGAACTCATTTTAGACAAACCAAAAAAAAACCCAAAACCTGAGGTATTAAAAAAGGCAGCCTGATAATTATAAAACACGACTATATAGAAAATTACCCCTTGACCGTCCTTCTCCTAGGGATTACGAGATTTTCGACGGGGATCAGTTTCGTCGCTGAGCTAAATTTATTGGGTGCACTTTGGAGTAAGCCTATTAGCCAAACGAAAACTTGAGACACGAATAAAGTAAAAAACTCATTTAGTTCATGTAACATTGAGAAAGAAAAAAACACAAACATATTAAATACTAAGGATGGGAAAATAAGTGCTGCAATGCTAAATTCATAATTTAATTTTCATTCTTATGTCAAAACATTAGATTAATCATAGATAACGCACTCTGGCCCTTACTTCTTAAACGTATAATCAAAATCGATTTAGCTCAACAAAAATATAACGATATAGTTCTTTCGTCTACAGAGTAACTTGTTGAGAAAAAGCATATTAATTGAAGTATATATCGTATTCGAAATGACGTCAAAGTTCAAATAACGATAAGTCTTTGATGATTGACTTAATGAAAATTGAATCATACTATATCAATATCAAAGGCGTCATTTAATTATTCTCTAAAAGGGTACAAAAACCACAAAAAAATCGTAAAGCTCTACTTAAAAATTCCAAAAACTTAAAATTCAAATTAGAGAAAATTAGAAGAGTTTTTTTGTTTTTGGAAAACATATTGTGACAAGCAAGTCCCTAAAACATTTACCGAGAAAAATATCTTTTGTTGTCATACTTACGGTTACCTAAATACATGGCAATATCTGAAGACGTCCTTAGAAAAAAATAATAAAAAATTTCACCAAGGATAATGGTTCTCTTCACGCATACATGGTTCCGTTCTACAAGCTTGTCCTTGAAGTAAAAACTATTTTAAGGAATGGGAGGCTGAAACTTCTCGAACGATTGTAAAATGTTTCGTTTTTTTTTCAATTAATATAAAAAACTATATACTATAATGATCTCTTTCCTTGGTAGTTAAATATAAATAACAAAACCCAAAACATAAATAACAAAAAAACACAAATCTGCTTTGCAAAACTGGCGTTTCCGTGTGTTTTCCTAAAGGTGTGAAATTAAATCTAGTCTATATAATGATCTCCATTAATATTTAAATCAGTATAAATAAATAATAAAAAATAACTAATAAATTATAATGAAATTACATTTTTTATTAATATATAAATGTCATAACACAAAAAAAATAATATTGAACTGAATTAGGACTGTGATCGAAATTTTAAATTGTGTATAAAATATTTAAGTGCTTTGGGAAAAAGTTCAAAAAACTGGGGATACATATATGAAACTAAAAAATCGGTAACTTGCTTTCACCCGGAACTTCCCTCGTTATTTTTCATTTGTTAGGAATAGTGAAGTGTGACCCAATTTAGTTCAGTACAGAGTCACAGTATCTATGTGTTACATATACTGTCTTTTCAAACATTTTTATTGGGCGCCATTTTGTTCCATCATATTGGATTCCTACCAATATTTTACCAGTTTCTTTCTACCTATGCCACACTTGAGTTTTTGGGCAAAATTTAATATAAATTCAACAAACAGTTGTTACATTGACACATACCAGCATTTTGTTACGTCATGTTGAATTTGTACCAGCTTATTCCCTTTTCACATATTCTGCAAAATTGAAAGTCAATTGAACAAGATTTTTTTACGTTGATGTTTAAAAATTTTATTTGGTCGCCATTTTATTTCGCCATCTTAAATTCATATCCCAACTTTACTAATTGAGGTTAGGATCCAGTAAAAAAAAATAATTTTTTAAATTGACGACGTTTCGCATACTATACTGTTGCATCCTCAGGGCACATATATAGAACAGATTCTATATCCTGCATGAAACCCATATTATCATTCTTCACCTACTCCGATAGTCCGCAGATATTTCCTAACCTCAAATAATACACCACTCTAACATAACAACAAGAGAATCATTAACGAAAACATTTAGAAATTTAATATCTAGGAAATATCTGCGAACCAACGGAGTAGGTAACGACTGATAATGTGAGTTTCATGCAGGATATAGAATCTATATGTGTCCTGCAGATGCAACAATACAATTGCGAAACATTGACAATTTAGAGAGACTTTTGTTTTTTTACTGGATCTTAATCCCAAATAATACACCACACTAACATAACAACAAGAGAATCGCTAACGAAAACCATTTAGAAACTTAATATCTGGGAATTACCAGCGAACCAACGAAGTAGGTAGAGACTGACAATATAGATTTCATGCAGGATATAGAATCTATGTGTCCCGAGAATTCAACAATAAAGTTGCGTAATATCGAAAATTAAAAAAACGACTTTTTTTTTTCTGGATTTTACCCCCAAATAATATACCACTATAACAATTTTTTTTAACATTGTTCCTCATATTGGATTGTTACCAAAATAATACCAAGTCATCCCCATATGACCCTTAATTTTTGAAGTCAATCGGATAAGTAGTTTTTAAGTTAAGCCGTGAACTGACAGATAGACAGACAGACCGACTGACGGACCAACGGAATTGATAAAGCATGTTTTTTGGCATCTACGGACGCTAAAACTTAAAGATATATAAAACCTGAGAGGGTGATTTTTTCAAATTTTACAAACAAACATTTTATTTAGCCGCTATTTTGTTTCACCATCTTGAATTAGTAACACAATTTGCAATCAATCAATTAAGTAGTTTTTTCAGACTGAATTTTCAAATATTTTATTATGCCGCCATTTTATTCCGCCATCTTGGATTCGTACCAAAATTTTTTCAGTTGATTCCAACATAATACTTGAGGTTGCAAAATTTTAAATAAATTTGATTAGAAGTTTTTTAATAATAATTTTTTTAACATTTCACTAGACCGCCATTTTGTTTCGCCACACTGGATTCTTACCAAAATATTACCAGATAATCCCCATACGACTTTTAATTTTTGATCAAAAATTGAAATCAATCGGGTTAGTTTTTAAGTTATGCCAAAAACATATATATATATATATATATATATATATATATATATATATATATATATATATATATATAAATAAAAAACATATTTTTTGGCATCTAGAAACGCTAAAACGTGAAGATATGTAAAACCTGAGAGGATGATTTTCTTCAAGATAACAAAAAATTTATTTGGCCGCCACTTTGTTCGACCATCTTGAATTACTATTTCACCAGTTGACCCCATACCACAATTAGTTATGGCACACGATTTGAAATCAATCCACTAAATATTTTTTCAGGCTGAACTTTTAAATATTTTGTTAAGCAGCCCTTTTGGATTCGTACCAAAATTTTACCAGTTGATTACAACATACACAATTCTTTGATGTTTGTGCAAAATTTGAGAAAAATTGGATAAGTAGTTTTTTGATAATAATTTTTTTTTAACATTTCACTAAGCCGCCATTTTGGTTCACCATATTGGATTTTTACCGAAATATTACCAGGTCTTCCTCATGTAATCATTAATTTTGTATCACAATTTGAAGTCAATCGGGTAAGTAGTCTTTAAGCTATGCCGCAAACTGACAGACAGACAGACGGACAGACGGAATTGATAAAACATATTTTTTGGCATCTAGGGACGCTAAAACGTGAAGATATGAAAAAATAGAGAGGATGAATTTTTTCACGATTACAAACATTTTATTTGGCTGCCATTTTGTTCGGCCATCTTGAATTAGTATCACAATTTTACTAGTCGGTCCCTATACCATAATTACGTTATGCCACACAATTTGAAAATAAAACCATTAAGCAGTTTTTTTTCAGGCTGAATTTTTGCAAAATTTGAGATAAACTGGTTAAGTTGTTCTTTAATAATAATTTTTTTAACGTTCCACGAGGCTGCCATTTTATTTCGCCAAATTGAAGTTTTACCAAAATGTTTCTAGGTCATCCCTATGTGACCCTTAATTTTTGACCAAAATTTGAAGTCAATCGGGTAAGTAGTTTTTTAGTTATACTGCGAACAGACAGGCAGACAGACAGATCGACGGAATTGAGAAAACATGTTTTTGGGCATCTAGGAAACCTGAAACGTGAAAATCTGAAAAAATCTCGGAGGGTGATTTTTTCACGATTACAATACTTCCCTTTTACGAGGTAAGTAAAAATAAACAAGTTTTCTTAATAATGATATGTTAGTATATACCGGGGGTCAACGAATCTATTAGACAAGCCATAACTTTTAAAGTATTTGATGTATCAAAACGAAATTTCGTATAGGTAAATGGTATATAAAGAGGAGAGTTTTCGCATATTTTTCAATTTCCGGTCACTTCCGGTTTCACCGGAAATGATACCAGTTTCGATTTTTTTAACTGGAACACTCTGTATATTTTTACATTTTTGGATTCCTGAGACAATTCTGAATCAGAACCTGACATTTTAAAAACGTTTTACGCCCACTTGATTTTTTTATAGTCATTTTTAAAATTGCATCTAGGTGGCCATGTCCGCGAACGCAAATTAATCTAAGGACCGGAAATGATGACAGAATAATACAATCGCTAAGTTTTAGTGATTAGTCTGATAGCTGGGAACAAGAAAAGTTGATAAAATCAAATTTTTGTGTCTAACTATTTTTTTTCAAATGGCGTCCCTTTTAAGACAAGCACTTGAAAAGAGGATTTTTCTGCGAATCTAACGGTACTAACTTTTTTGCGATTGAATTAAAAATAAGCTTAAAAATTAAACATTACTAAGAAAAATACTGGATAATCAATTATTTACTTTTATCAAGTGTGCCATGGATATCCTTGCTAGATATTAAGTAGGATTTTTAATTGTGACAGTTGGTTGATCAAGATTACTTACGTTGGATCTATCTATGCGTCACGTCACGTAAAGTCTGCCCAGCCTATCTCTGTTGATGAAAAGAATGCACGCTTATGCGCCTAACGCTCGGAACAGCATTTTTATACAGTTTTCTGCTGCCCCTCTTCAGATATCGTCAACATATTTAGGCGTGCAAATCTGTATCTTTGGCTAACAAATAGTTCAGAGTATTAAACAAAAATATAACTTCAACTAACTTCAATAACGCTGTAAACTGTAAAAGCACAATATTCGAGTTCACGTAGTTCAAAGTGCATTCCTCCTTATTCACGACACATTTCCGCTCCTTCAATTGCTTATCTCAACACGTTGTGCAGCATTTGGGGAGTAATACTTCTAAATACACGTACAATCCTTTCTTCTAAGATTTCAAGTTGGCTGGGGCTGTTACATAGACTCTTTCTTTAACATATCCCCAAATAAAGAAAGGATGAACGGGCGCGCCATTGGTTGCAATAACTTTATTATTAAAATGTTCTTGCTGGAAGTAAATTCGGCGTAAAAGATCATTAAGATGTTGCTCAATTTCATTTTGGAAAAAGCCTAAGTACCTAAGCCCTATTAATTAGACTTGAAATAAAATTGGCCCAATTATTCTGATACCAATGATACCAGCCCAGAGACATTGACACCAAACCTTTCTTGAAAATTTTCTACTCTCATGTTATGTTGATTTTGTTAGGCCCAGTAACGAGTGTTTTGCTTGTTAAACATACCATTATTAGTAAATCTGGATTCGTCAGAAAATAAAATAAAGTTGATAAAATTTGGGTCAATTCTACAAGTTTGGAGCAACCAATCGCAAAACAATACCCGTCTATCGCCATCGTCAGGATACAAATGTTGGTATAACTGGTACTTAAAAGCTCGATATCCGTGTTTCTTTAGTATCTTTCTAGCTGATTTATGACTTAAACCCAGTTCGTGATTAATTTTTCTTAAAGAAAAAGTTTTATCAACTTCAACCATAGCAAGAACGTTAATCTCCATTTCTTCATTTATAATAAATCTGCCTTCCGCCACTTGATTTCCTTCTTGATGCCTAAAACGAATCTCGAGATATGGAAAATACTGATGGACTGGATGTTGCCGTTGTTTATGAGCATACAACTCAGCAGCATTCCTTGAATTTTTATGACATTCTCCAAATATTAATAATATATCGACTTTTTCGCTATGAGTATACATTATTTTGACTTTTGAAAACAAAAATAATACTGAAAATCAAGAAAAATAAGGAAATGTTATGTCTACTCAGAAAGAATAGGTAAGTGTCACTGTCAAAACAAAAAATCCTACTTAGGCCGTATTTCGTTTCCAATCTTGGTTTCGGTTTCGTGTTCCCTATTCATCGGTTATCTGAAAAGTCTGTTATTTACGGAACACGGTTCCTGAAAAGAACGGTCCACAGTGTCACGAGAACAACCGATGAATTTTGTTGGTTGTCGGGTAACCAATGTCTAAACTGTCAATTATTTGACGGGTGTTTCGTTTTTAAAAGGTTTTTTTACTTCTGTCAATTGGACTGGTTAACCAAGTTTGGAAACCTGAATACGGCCTTAATATCCAGCATGGCTATCCATAGCACACTTGATAAAAGTAAATAGTTGATTATCGAGTATTTTTCTTAGTAATATTTAGTTTTTGAGCTTATTTTTAATCCAATCTCAAAAAAGTTAATACCGTTAGATTCGCAACAAAAATCCTCTTTTCAAAAAGTGCTTGTCTAAAAAGGGTCGCCATTTGAAAAAAAAATAGTTCGACACAAAAATTTGATTTTATCAACTTCTCTCTTGTTCCTAGCAGTCAGACTAATTACTAAAACTAACATCATATCAGGTCCTTAAATTAATTTGCGTCCGGTCATGACCACCTAGATGCAATTTTAAAAATGGCTAGAAAAAAATGAAGTAGGCGTAAAAAGTTTTTAAAATGTCACATTCTGATTAAGAATTTTCAGGAATCCAAAAGTGTAAAAAAAAGAGTGTTTTTACAAAATCGAAACGAATCACCTGGAAGTGACCGGAAAGTGAAAAATATGCGAAAAGTTTTTTATGTACAATTTGCCTATACCAAATTTCGTTTTGATACATCAAATACTTGAAAAATGGCCTAGTTGACACCCCGGTATAGTATAATATAAAAATATAACTAACACAAAAAAAATACAAAATTTCCGACAAAAAATTCGTATACCCAAGTTTTTTGAACTTACTCTAAAATTACGCCATTTTGTATCAGGCCTGACATACATTTAAGAAGTGAATTTATTTTTTCTGGGAAAAAAAATAGTTTTTATCGACCTGTTAGTTTTTTAGAATTATAGAAAAATAAGATCTTGGAATTTCCGACAAAAAATTCGTATAATATATAAAACAAAACACAGACTACTTTTCTGAACAAAACTTTTTCATATTTTAGCAAATACGCCATGTTTCTGCGATTTTCATAAAGAAATGTCAATTTGGACATCTAACACGAGTCACGTGACTTGCTGACTATTTTCCAGTAGGTCAGTTTTCATACTGCATGAAGCAAAAGTTATTGCCTATGCTAAATCTTAATACAATAACCTAATAAAAAATCCCAAATGTGGCAAACTGTTTCAAGGGAACTGTATATCGTATATTTTTTGCATTTTTCAATCAGCTTGCTAGCAAACAGTTCGTTGAGTTATTTTGTACAGAGTCAAGCAAAATATATGTTCCTTATTTTTAACACCCCTTTAGTATGCATCTGACTACTAATAAACATTATTAAATAACATTTCATAAAACTGTTATAAGTGTGTTGTTACAAAGAAAGACAAAGTTGAAAAGTACAAAGACGCAGTTGTAAACTGCATAATCTCGATTATATTAGGTTAGGTTAGGTTACTAATCAACTCAAAATTCCAAAAATATTTAAATGTTCTTTAGAAGAAAAAATCATCTGGTAGTTAAATTTTAGTTTTAGTCAATGTGCGGCCAATAAGCAAAATCCTTATTTAACATTTAAACACCTTTTGAGTATACATTTATCTCAAATTGTCATTAAGATGCAGTTCTGAAGTATTATACAAATTTAAGAGGTACAAAGAGACGGTAGCATCATTGCGATAAAATTAAATCTCTTAGGTCCTACAACAAGTGAGAGAAACTCAAAACTTCAAAAAGGTATAGGAACCTGATGACTGATCCTAGTGATTAAAACAACGCACTAAGAAAAAAAATAAGCCGTCAAATAATTAAGCTGTAGTTTATAGGAGTACTATTTAATTACATTTAAAGACCTTTGGAAAGCGCTTCTGAAAAGTAATAGATAACATTGAATGATAATTATTATGAATATACTTTTTCAATAGGACAGACAGAAAAGTTACAAAGATATGTTCCAATATGCCTTCATAGCAGACAGCTGCACGTTTCAGAATATTTTTTAAAATATAAACTTGTTCGTCACTTTTCACATCCATTATTTGTTAATAAATAAGATTTAATATTTTTAACTGAATAACTTTCATTATGTATCTATTTTCGCCACTATTGTAATTGACGGGTAGCATTGAGGATGACTAGTTAGTCGATCTTTACTGTTAGCTGATATTATACACGTTATACAGACAGACTCCTTTGTTTAACTACATTTGCACGTTTTCACGGCCCTTTAAGTTTTCAGATTTACAACGAAATCGCAGTATGAGCGTTCTTCTGCACATGAAGGCACTATATTAATCTATCACGTCGAGTAACACCTACGGCAATTGTAATTTTGGTAGAGGTTTTTTTGTAAGGTAAAGTTACGAAATGAAAAATTACTTGAGTGTTATTTAAGGTAAGATTGGTGTTGAAATAATATCAAATTAATGTTTAATATTAACTGGGCGGGTATAACGTGAAAATTAATGAGTGGTACCATAAAAAAAATAACGTTCATAATATATAATGAGTATCATCATATCAGGGACTGCATTATATGCAAATAAAAAATCGAATTATTCGGAATACTTGTAGAGAATATAGTATATGTTCATCAAAATTTGGGATTATAAAAGGCATATTTTAATTTTATTCAAAGAAGTGTGGTAAAGTAAATTGTTTTTTTTACTGGGACCCCTGTATACGAATAACTTGTATTTTTCTAAAGTATGTGCAGATATAATGAATAAATACATATAAAATTTTATTTGTATATTAAAATGTTCACAAAAAATAAAAAATACACATTATTTAACAAAGTCAACACCCTGTGTCTCCATAACCACCGATTTTTGAAGCCCTGTTAATATAACTTTCTTTGTAATTTTCATGAGAAAAATCTTCTCATGCACTGGAGGTATCACTTAATTAACACACTTTACAAATTCATCACTATATTCGGTGTGCTTAACACATAACTATTCTGTATTTTTATGGCCATTACTTTGGTTCAGTAATGTAAATGTAACGTAAATGAGAGGAAAACAAAATCAATACAGTCACAAAAATATCTGATATAAGACCAAAAATTAGTTATTTAGAAATTAACATTTTATAATATGTTAACAATAATGCAATCCGTTCTTATTTATAATATTTCTAGCTGCCCCAAAATTATCTCCTCCGCCATAGTTTTAAAATTGTCTAATTGATCTCGCCATTTTTTTGCAAAAATTAGTTTAGTCCATCAGACATTAAAAATTCAGGACTTTTACCAAAACCGTTTTTCAATGTTAATATATAATTAGTGCCTGTTCCTTTACAAAAAAGAAACAGTACAGAAAAACTTTTATGATGGTAAAGTTTAATATAAATACATAATATTTTTTCTATAAGCTGGTCACATTTGCCAAATGGTCGTTATTTGATAAAAAAACACGTATTCAATTAACTTAACTTGAAATTTTGCACAAAATTCAAGTGTGAGACAATGTGAGAAATGGCACCCGAGTAAAATGTTAACTAATCGGTAAAATTCCATTTCCTGAAATAAAAACATTCTTTTTATGGGGAAAAATAATATGATTGTGTCATCCTATACTCGGTGGAAATGTTCGTGAAAAATAGTTGAGGAACATAATACAATACTTAATTTATTTTTTATTGTTTTAATAAAATTATGAAAAAATAAACAAATTATAATAATAATAATAATATATATATATATATATATATATATATATATATATATATATATATATATATATTATATATATATATACTATATATATATATATATATATATATATATATATATATATATATATATATATATATATTATTTTCCGACTTCTAAGTCGGAACTTTCAAATTGCAAGTCGGAAAAACTAAATTCCAACTTGTTTTCGGTTGGAAATTTTGAGTCTGAAGTAGGAAAAATATAATTTCGATTTCTAACTCCGAAATATTGCATTCATTTGAGATAAAGATGTTATAAAAGTACATGTATGACACTTCTTTTTAACCCGTATTGGTGTCTACCCCGGGTAGAGAGAAAATAATATTTCCGTTTTGCGACCATTAACAACCTTTTAAGTAACAACTCCTCAGCTCTCTTCTGAGGTGCTGGTGAACTTACAACTTTTTAGTCCACCGGTAGCTTTGTGGCGCTATAGAAGCCCTCTACGAGTTATTTTTGAGCGTCCAGAATTTTTTAACTTTTTCTTAAGGTGGGTCTTGAAGCATTTACAATCCAAATAGCAGACATACTTATCTAATGTATCTTCGGACTAGTCGCCAATTCTTAACACAGATCTCATCTCCTTTCCTAATCCTACCAAAACTGGTCCTGAACTCTTGCTGCTACCGGAAACTCCTTCCATTAACAAGACTTCGAAATTGAGCATATTTGCTTGAACACCACTCATCCCCCAAAAATATGGTCCATACATGTGCAACTTCTGCAATTATACCTGGTGGCGATGTCCTACTCGTCCCAGATTAAACTCCCAAATGAAATGCAACTCCTTTTTTTTCCACACCACCGCAGGAGACTATATCTGTAGGCGCACTGATAAGACAGATTAATAAGCCGGATGGCCAGCGGCAGTCCTCAAATAAAAGTGGAAAAATAAAGGAAAACGCAAATACCGAAATGAGAGCTGCATATTATTTTCCAAAAAGTATATTAAGAAATCAGACAGTAAAACTAGGAAAACTTTTTTGAGGTTTTGCACTGGGTTGAAAAAAAAATAAAATCTCTTTTAACAAACTGTAAGGATTGAGACGACGCTCATTCATGATCCTGTGAGTTATAGAGTGACTGACCACCTATAAAAGTTTAGTATTTTTAAGCGATTTTTATAATTTTTAGCATCGAAAATATGGGCAATATATATAATCTAGAACAGCTTCTTAAATAAAGGAATAGTAAGTTTGTATTAGTTCTAAATTCAGATTATCTTTGGGAAATGGGAATTCCTCATACCTAATATCTTTTGTAGAGAATGATGGTTAGATGTCGCGATATGTTTCCAGTGGAATTATAAGAATATGCGGCGCATTCACCACATCGTTTAGAAATGTTACTGAAGAAAAACATATTGTAATACATACATAAATAGTGTAGAAAGATCTGGGTAACCAGATGATCATTTCAAAAAAATCATGTAAATTGGTGCAGTACCACTCTCTCACGAACTTACTGAAAAACCTGGCTTAGCTAGCAGGGTATCTACGAAATTACATTATATTAGCCAAACTCTTGTAGGTATATGAAAAAAGATATAAGGCTAAACTTTTGGGGAGTTGCACCAATAAAACAGACAACTAAGTGACTATCATTGCTTTTTCATCAAAAACGCGACTCGCTTTATTATTTCTTATAGAACACCCTCTATATTTTTAACCAATAGTTAAAGCTTATCATAATGAAATCGCTCATATTAATAAAGCTTTATAAATCTATGGTTAACCATTCTCCCAAAATCCATTAAACAATATTTCATATAAGCACAAGTATATGAATAATATTGTGCTTATAAAAGAAATTTTAATGAATTACAAGAGAACCGTAAACGACATATCGACCCTTAAACGAAATATCTGTCATATCGAAATTCATTAAGCTTAGTTTAATCCACTGGTTGAAAAATACAGAACTCATTCAAGAGATATTAAGGATGATTTCGTAGGTTTTGGTCAAATTATAAAAAAAAACGATATTTCCTTTTTCCAACGTTTCGACTTATATTAAACCGGTTCCAGAACGATGTTTTTCTTTGTTGTACATTTTTCAAATGTTAACAGTGTAGTCTCATTTTACCTATGTTAATGTGTTTAACTTTTTATTTAACAAAGATCACTTTCTTGGAGCCCAGAAGATGATCTAATATAAACTAAACCGTGGAACAAAAGAAACATTTTTCTTCTTGTATAGTTTAACGCAATCCTCCAAGCTACGCCAAAAACATACTCAAACGGGTTACAAAACATGTTTCAAGATAGTTATTGGTCTTTTCAATCAGTTGTTCCTGTATTTAAACTCTGCATCTACTTACCTAAATCAAACAAACTCAAAAAATCTGTGCCACATAACTTTTTCAAGTACTAATATGTACTTATCTAATAATTTCATAGACATCGGATTTTTTTGATAACTTGCATATTTTGTATTTTAATCCTCGTTTGTATATATGACTACTTGTTGTTTAAAGTTGTTTAAATTGAAGTGAATAACGTAAAAAATATCTTAGATAAGCATATTCACATGTAAGAAAATATTTGTTAGGTATCCTGCATAAATGACCAAAAATTACCATTGTCTTACTTCTATAGCTTAACCCAACACCACCAAACTCCATTATCAATACATCTTATTGAAAGAACTCTGTATTTTTCAACCAATCGGCAGAGCTCTGCTTAATGAATTCAGCAATGGAAGACCTACCATTAAATGTTCTCTTGAAATTCATTAGATTGATACATAAGCACAATATGTATCAAACGCTCTGCTTTTATGGAAGAACTACTCTGCTACTATCTACTGCCGAAACAGGTAAACTCTGTAGAAGACCAAAATTTGAATAAGTCGACATGCCATCCGTTCCTCTCGAACTTTTTAAAGTTAGCGTCTCGCTGGAATTAAACAGTCATGACGGTGTTTTCAAGAATGACTTGAAATCGCAGAAAGTCTTGAGTTCATTTTAAAGTTTAAGAACTGGCACGATAGGTGTGTCAGAACGCAGACAGAAATTAGGTAAGTATGTCTGCTATTTGGATTGTAAATGTTTCAAGAACCATCCAAAAAAAAGGTAAAAAATGCAGGGCGCTGAAAAATAAGTGTGGCCGTCGTAGAGAGCTTCAGGAGAACCCACAAAGCGACCGATGAACTAATAAAGTTGTGGGCTGCTCAACGTCATATAAGAGAGCTGAAGAGTCGTTAATTAAAAAATATTAATGATCGCAAAAAGAAAAATATTAGTTACTCTCTACCCGAGGTAATTGGGAGTAAAAAAATAAGGGTAAAAAAGAATTTCCATTACTTGTGTAACATCTTTAACTGAAATGAATCTACTTTAACTGTAACTTGGAATTTCTGACTTACAAGTTGGAATTTACTTTTTCGACCTGCAAAATATATAATGGCCCTTCTACGTCTTCGTAAAAAAAATAAAAAATCGGTAAATTCCTCTTTCCCGAAACCTTCCTCGAACGAAATTCCACTACACACAGATAAAACATTTTACCATATAGTAGTTTGATTCTTAAAAAAAACTGAAATAAATTATAATATTTGGGGATTGGTATAAAGTTATTACCAAATAATTATATGCATATATAAAGTGGAAATGAAGAAGTTGTGGGTAAAGCCGAATTTACGGATTTATTAATTTTGAAAAAGCTCCTCATATAGGCTTTTTTTTACATAATATTGAATGCTTGTAAGTTATAGTGTTTTTTAGATATTTAACTATAAAATTATAAAAAAATATTTTTAGTTCAAATCAGCATGTAATTCAAGTCTTAATAAGGATTTTTTCTAATTATTAAGAGACTTTAAACACCGAGAAAGTAGAGATTCTGATTAAAACAGAATTGCATATTTCATAGATTTAAGTCTTGAAGTAGTAGCGCACTTATGTTGCATTCAACGTTAATGCAATTTGAGATATTTAGACATTTTTCCTCATTACAAAATATAGAAAAGGCAAGTTCAATTTTATTACACTATCACAGAAACGGTTTTTGCTAAGTATTTAAATCCGCATTTTTTAAGGGATGTTTTTAATTTAATGAAGAGTTTAAGTCTCGAATGTGCCAAACGTATACCAATAATTATCTACCTAGAGTAAACAGAAGCAAAATGACAAAATAATAATACAACCCACACATAGACTAAAGCGGGAAAAGCCATACAAAGAAAAAATTACAGAAATAGCATTTCTTTTATATAGAATATAAATTAAGATCTAACGGAGAAGCAATTATACAATAATTTGAAACTAGGAGAGTTCTGTAATACCAGCGCTCCAATTATCCAAAGTAATTACTTGGAGAATTTCTTGAACGCATATGATGCAATTTATTTACTTACAAATTTATTAAATAAACTTTCAGATTTCATCAATGAGATGATAAAGTAATATTCCTAGGTGAACAAGAAAATGTATGATTCATTTAGTACTATAGGCATAATTAGAGAAAAAGTAGAAAATTTAAAAACCCTTGCAATTAAAAAACTAATTACTAAAGATGTTAACTTGCCCAAAAGCCTATTTGCATTTGCTTAGCCCAAATGCCATGATTATTGAATATATCCGATCTTCATTCAGAACATTTTAAGTTCCTTATAACGAACAAAATGAGGATATATATAATTATGATTTTCCTAAATGTAGAATATGTATAAATATTTATAAAAATAAATATTAATAAAACATACTCTCGAAAATGGACTTTCCTTTTTTAAATAGCCTTTTTCTTTTTCTGTGGTTTTATTTTCCGGATGTTTTGATATGAAATTAAAGACGAATTCACGATTTTCCATATACCAAACTATGGCTTGTCTTTTATGTACGTGTACCTTTAAACAAATTGATTTAAGTTGTTTTAAGAAAGAACATGTATAAAATGAGTCTTTGGTGCATAATTTTTTTTGCTGAACAAGAATAAATTTTCTTCTGCAGATAAATTAAAGGGACACAGGAGAAAACATTGCGGTGCCGTAGTGAACAACTTATTAGAGTGTTATATCAAAGGCATTATTTATTGCGTTACAGAAACAAGCTAAGTGGTAAAAAATGTATTTAAGCTTCCCAGAAGAGTTTTTTGTTCGACGTAATGTGAATCTCAATATATATGCGAATGCGGAACAGTACTTCCCGAATGAGTTAGGAACAAAGGTTTTTATACAAGCGGTAAATTTCTTGCACCATGAAAGTATATTTACTTAACAAATCATGAATAAATACATTAGTATTACTCGTAGTCTACACATAAAAAGAAATTGGGCTTCTTTAGACATTTACATAGGAACTGTTTCGATAATTTGTAATTAGAAAACACAATAATATTAAAACTATATTCCCAAATGACGAGACATTCAACAAAAGCCGAAAAACTATCTGCACATTTTACGAGATTTATTCAGTCTCTTTTTGTGATTTTTTTTTTAAATTCCTTAAATCTGTTGGAACCAGATATGGTAGTTAGGTCAAAGGAAAGCTCACCAACTAATTTTGAAGAGCGGTTTTTAAAGAATTTAAATACATCTCCTCATTAACAATTTCTCAAGGCAAATGTTTTCAAAATTTGTTTTAAAGTTTGGTCCTAGCACTTTTGTTTCAATCCCCTGGCAGTACAGATATCAATTCATAGACCACATTTCTAACCCAAAACATAGATCGGGGGTGCGATTTTGCACTTATCATTTCGTTAGTTAACGAATCGCTAAATCACGTGATTTAGCGAAACAACTGACAAAGGTTGGAAGTAGCATCCATTTCTTAAATGGAAAATTGCATGTATTTTTTGACGTCAAGTAGGCCAGTTTTTCATTACGATTTGACAATTACTGTTAACCTTAAAATTATTTTGTTGACGTTGAGCAAAACAAGACACATTTGTTTGGCCTAATTAATTAAGTATACTTTATTATTTTGGAAATCCTTAATACTTGTGTTTTGTTATACTTCTAAAATGGAAGATATAGTAGCATTGTTGGCATCAATTGGTGATGGTGAATAATATTGTACTTAATACCTACTAATATTCTAATAAAACAGAAGTTAACAAATAAGTGGTGATTTCAAGAGACCTAAATTTGACTTTAATTAATCGCTACATGTGAGTGCAGTGAAAAAAGTGAACATTTTAGTGGATATTATATTGTGCTTTTCCAGAACAGATTTTAATGTTATTATACCTTATTATAAAGGCGTAATATAATATTTTTGCACTTGTATTTCCAGATATTTTAGAGACATTAGAGAATATGATATTCTTAAAGACACTGTCAGGTATTTCGAGGTAGGAAATAACTGTTTTAAGATACATAACACCTTTTTAAATAAATAGGACACTAAGCAAACATTTGTTAAAGAATCAACATTAAACTAAAATCTAATAATTTTAACAGACAATTGTTGAATACTTTAGTAAGCCATATTTTGAGATAGAGCTTAAGTTTTTTTTCTTTATTGTCTACAGATTCAACGTACTGTAGTGATAAATGCATACATATCTTTATTAAAGTGGACTAGTTTTAGACGTACTAGTCAAAATGTTATATTTATTCTGAATTAAATATTTTTTCAAAATGAAACTTCCAACTTTAATTTCTAATACATTTGTTTTCTATATTAATCTAATGAATTGGTAATAAGAATATGTTTTTTATTTTTCCAAATGTATTGTTTATTTTAAGCTATTTTTAATAAAATGGTAATATGGTCTTAATAAAATAATTTACACACTTATTCTGTGTTAAAATTATTAAAATACATAATAGGATTTATTAAATCATTAGAAAAATAAACAAATAGAAATTAATACTTTTACCATTTAATTATAAAGTTTAAAATAAATAAAAGTCCTTATTGAAGAAGGGCAACCACCAGCATTTAGATCAGTTTAAAAGAGTAAAAAATGAAAACTTAACCCTTTAAAATTTTGCAGAACTTTGCATTTTAGGGTGCTTGGGCCCCATGTTTTCCCACTTTTGTCAGTCTGTCTGTACGCAGCATAGCTTAAAAACTACTTATCCAGTTGAATTTAAGTTTTCAACGGAATGGAAACATTTTGGTATATAGAATATGGCGAAACAAAATAGTGGCCTAATGAAATAAAATTGCATAAAACTCAAGTGAGAAACAGAGACAGACTGGTAAAATTTTAGTCCGAATCTTGTATGATAAAAGTAAATGACGGCCTAATAAATTATTTGAATATGCAGACAATCTGTACGAGGGAAATTGATTGCCATCTAAAGTGGTCCCTCTCTAATATTTTTATTATTTCTCGTACTAAAAAATATTACACACAGTGTATTTTTTTACATGGAATGCTCTGTATAAATAAGTCCTTTTAAGAAATACTCTATTTGTAACTGTTACGAAATTTATATATTCAAAAATAATATGGCCATTTGCAGGAAGGTATTAATTTTAGTTTTTTAAATATCATAGATGGGTATATCAGAAAATTTGGCATGAAGTTTTTTGGAAAGATATTTTTTAGCTTTTCATAGGTGTAAAAAATAGACAGCGTATTAATTTAATAAAAATAGATATTTTGTCACTATCTATATATTTCAAAGGTACTGATAATTACCATATGATTGGGAAGAAGAAAATTTACTTTGCATTTTTTTCATTGCATTAAAAATATAAAATTACTGCACAGTTGATCCTATACCTAATAGAGTAATTTTATCGTCTAAAAACTAAAAATTGACGTTTGGAGAGTTTACATAACTACCAAAAGAAACAGTTGGAACTGAAAAATAAATAAATAAATATTTCTACGTTCATACCTTAACTTTTCGAAATTTGTTTAAAGATTCATATATAATACGACCCATAACTAATTTCATAATGGTATCAATCTCTAACTTTCTATATCCCTGTAAATCTGTATCTATAAAACGCCTAAGTATAATTATTTTTTTAGATTTAAGTATAGACATAAATCTTTAAGATATAAATGAAATAATTTTCCATTTTGATTATTATGAAATTGACTGGAACTTCTTTAATTTTTTTTTTTTAATTTTATAGTGAAAATCAATTCTATATTTGTCACTAAATAAAAAAATATTACAATTGGACATGTTTTTATTGTTCAAGTTGTTACAAGTGAAATTAGTCCATTGCTGCTGATGTAAGTACACACCATTTTTTTTTTCACACTGTGACTTGAAATACCTAAAAAGAAGAAAAAATATTGTAAAAAAATTGCTTTTCGAAAAATCAGCTGTAAATATGCTATTAAAAAAATCGTTATTGATAAAATAGGTATACCAGAATATCCATATAATTATGGCTTTTTAAACTTGTGTTTGTAACCAACAGCATGTATAGTAGCTCAACCCAATTTTTTTTATTCAATATAACCATAACCCCTACATTAATTAATTAATTTTAAGTACTGATGTCCAAATTTGTAGACAAAATTCAAGTTTACTAATTTTCAACCAGAATTTATATATTGAGTTGTGGTTTTCGATAATGCCTAGCACTATATGTTGGATTTATCGCTTCGAAAATGCAAAAGGCCACAAGAAATCTGATACACAGAGTATTATCTAAACCCTTGTCATTTTCACAAAATGTTTATACACACACAATGACTATTACAAAACGAAATATTATATTGTTTTTTTCTACCCAGGATAATTCACACCCGAATACCAAAAAACTTTTTTTATATAAAGGGTGTTTTCACCAAAATGTAAATTTTTCTGGATGTGTTGTTTTACTCAGCTCCCGTATGCATCAAACAATTGCTTCTTACCCCATTCTACTGTGAACTTTTTACTTTAAACTAACTTTCATGATCCATCAGATCAAAAGGTCATTTGAGAGTTTAAAAATTAATTAAACTTATTAAATAATGGTAAAAAGGTCTGTTATTATTTAAATTTACATAGATATTAATGAATTCTAATGATAGTTTGAAGTTAGTTCAAAGTAAAAAATATGCAAAAGATTTTTTATAAGTATAATGTTTTTATTTATATTTTGACATCTAGATACAGCTTTAACTATAGAAAATAAAAACACAATAATTGTAGGATTTTTTCACTATTATCTTCTAAGAATACAAAATATTACTGAATAGAAGAAATTACATAACCTATATTTTTTTAGCTGGCCCCATTTAATGCAACATTAAATGAATCTGAAGTTAGCAATTATATCAGGTTTGGTACCTTTATCTTTAAAGATTATCCAAAAAATTGATAAAAGCCATTTCATAAGAGGCAAAGATATTAGTCCTCTCTCTCTCTCTCTCTCTGAACTCATATATTGATAATCGGTATGAAAAGACTAATTTAATTAGACAAGGTGTCACATTTAAAAAATCCATGTTATGTAGTTTTTTTCTACTTTTCAATAATTTTTAGAAATATCTGATATTCTTAGACCATAATATAGGAATAATCCTACAAATTTTGAAATTAAAGTTTTTTTTTAAATTTTTTATAAATAAAGATGTAACTAGGTGTCAAAAAAAAATGAAAGCCCTGTACAACAGTCGCATTTATAAATTTAGAGACATTAACTTTATTCATAACTGAGGTAAGAAATAATAGTTTAAGGGATACAAAAGTTGAAAAAAAAACATGTTTAAAAAAATTTAGAATTTCGTTGAAAACACTCCATACAAAAAAAAACTAAAGAATTTAAAAAAAACAAGTAAAACTTTATTTACAAGTGTTTTACAAAACACTCTGTAAAACAACTTATTGAAGACCTCTGAATTAACATCCTCTAGGCTATAAACTCCATACTTAGTGCTAGATCGTAGGGGCGTCTCTAGACTCCTGTTAGTGAATGTGGGATAGGGGGGAGTGGGACGCTTGCCTCTCCTGGAAAATGTAAATATTGTATATTACATATATAAATTACATTTATATACCAAATGGACTATGCATGACCTTTTTTGTTTTTTTTTCATCAGTTATGGTTCTGCGGGCGCCCATGCAATATTCCAAAAAAAAGACATCGCCTCCCCTATGCCCCCCTTAGTGACGCGCCTGCTAGACAGTGCCGAAAACCGCAACTAAATATGTTAATTTTGTCACAATCCACAATGTCACTAGGTATTCTAAAAATTATACTGAACAAAGCCTATAAGAATGGGTGAATTGAGAGGTAGCTACTAGGACTACACATAAATCTTATAAAACTAGCTTGAGGGAAATTACCTACATTTTATATATGTTGTAGTTCTTGACTTTCTGAACAATAGATACCGTGATCACCTCCAAATCTTACAAAATAGAGACAGAATTGAATTTATAAAATAAAGTTATTCTGAAGAAAAAATCGAGAAAAAAATGTTTCTTGTTACAAAATACAGTTTTCACTGTGAGTAATCTTAATTTTCATAGGTCAGTTATACTTTATTTGATATAATTAAAAAAGGCAACATACAGATGTTTCAAGTAAACTGAAGTTTAAAAAATTAAATTTTAAACAAAACGAATTACAAATTCATGTATAGTCTTTTTTAAGGTATTAAACCTCAGTTTACAAAATTGCATATAAACCAGACGTTTTGTTCTTTAATAAAACAAAATAGTCCATAATAAAAAAACAGCAGCTGCACCTAATACAACATTTTTGGGACATCCTGTATAAATATTTAATATATCCTTACAATGTACTTTTAGCAACCTAGTTTCTTCCAGTACCTAACAAGGTATCCTAGAATTACATAATAATGGATTTGAAATAACCTCTTCTGGTCAAAAATGGTAAACACAGTTAACTTAACTTACAAAAAATAAGGTTTCTTCATGATATAGGTATAATGTATATGGTGTATAATTTTTTCTCTAAAATTAAGTTTGGTTCACTTTTGTTACTTTATGTATATATTAATGTAGTTTTTTTTAATTTTTAACATATCTGATATTTTATACAGATTTTATGTACAGGATGTTTGGTTATATTTTAAACAGTATCCTAGAGACTTTATTATGAGTTATCAAAAAACTTTAAATATAAAAGTGTTTAGGTTTGGTCAATTTACAAGAAAAACAAACAAAAGATAATCGGAAATTTAGCAAATGGGCATCGACTGCGTTATTTTAAAAGGCACACCCTGTATAATAGATACACCTCAAATGGTCTCTTCTTGCTGATTATTAATAATGGACTAGGTTTAAGACCTTTATCTCTAAAGATAATCAAGAAATTTAAGAAAAACCCTATCATAAGAAGCAAATCTCTTACACATTGCCTCTTATGGCAGGGTTTTTCTAAAATTTCTCTATTATCTTTAGAGATAAACTTTAAACCTAGTATATTTATAATCGGCAAGATTGATTAATGAATGATGATTTTGTTCAAACCCAAAAACATTTGTATTTAAAGTTTTCTGATAACTCATAGCATAAGGCCTCTAGTGTACGTACCATTTAAAATATAATCAGGCACCCTCTACAATTTTACATAGGAATAAACAAATAAATTCTATTAAACATAATGAACTTATTAAGTCATATAATAGTTATTTTTTTAAATAGAATATTTTTATTGTAATGTGAAACTTCAAAAGCGATTCATAGATTTGAACAAAAGATTAATTTAAAAATACACATTAAAAATTGCAATTAGCAAAACCGAAGGAAAAACAAACACTTCAAACATATTTGTATCACACTGTAAGAAATTAGACAAACATATAAAACATAATGAGGTGTCTAGCACAAAGTTTAATGGATGACATAATAAAAAAATAAGTGCACCATTCATCAGTTGAGTTGCTATGCATTATCTTGCTGCTGTTTTCCGACAGAATATCAGTGCAAAAACAATTAGTCAAATTAAACAAGGTTTCAAGTGTTAAATTCTGTTTGATACTGTAAACTAATAATTTGTTATAATAACGAACTCATAGTTATGTTTTGCAGTAGACTTTGCTAAACATAAGTTTATGAATTATACTAGCCTAATCTGTTTAAGTCCAATATTATAGTAAGTTTCTTTATAAAAAAAAATAATATCTTCTACAATCAAAATGGTCGAGTTCAAATTTGAATCAACAAAATAGCTTATCGAGGAATTTGTAATTGTGCTTCGGTGATTGTTCTTCCTTATATTGACTAAGTATGTGAAAGGCAAATGAAAATACTGTATCAAATACTTGACATCATTTCTTGTATCATTCCCTTCTTTTTAGAGTCATATTCTGCAAAAAATATATTGCTATAATCAATAAATGTGCCATACACCACATACTGTGTAATATAATATAACTAATTATTTCCCTACTCTAATAATTATTAACATTATATAATTCCAACTATAGTTCTTTTAAAGAAAAACAAAGATTATTTCATTTCGCCCTCAACAGTGAAAATATATAATACCAAAGAAAATAATAGCTTCCACTATAAATTTTCTTTGATAATACCTGTAATGTTTACAAGTTATACATAGACCTCGACATAGACAATAAAATATAATTTTAGCAAGTACATTCTATTTGCTTAAAAATATACGAATTCATGCCTACCTGTAACAGTATTATGATAATCTGGATTCAACTGCCCTTATTGCTTCTTTAGTCTTTCCATCAATAGAAAATATTATTCTTAAATTGGTTCCTAGTTACTGGTATTTATGTTCAATTTTGCAATACTTAAATACACCATTATTAAACCACTGTTATGTTTCCGCAAGTGATCTATCAGCTATTCGACTTGTTTACTGTGTATCTGTGAACTAAAGAAGTTAGGTTAGGTTACGAGAGACCAAAATAAATAAAATACTGCCTATTCTTAAAATAGGGAGGGCTATTCCCCAGTAACAACGGGCAATTACAACCTAGAGTAAGATTTTTATTCTTACTCTAAGTTTAAAACACTTTGTTCTCCCGAGGAACGCATTTCACCTATATTATTATATTATTTTTCTGTGGAAGGCGCGCCCCGTTTCAAAGGCGGATAAATGTATGATGTTTATGTGGTTGCATAACAGCCGCGGTGCTGGATTAGAATAGATGGAATACATATTAACATAGGTCCCTTTTCTTTTAAAAATAAAATACGTAATATAGAATTTTGCACCATATAGCAAATAATGTAATTAATATTTAAACAGAATATTCACAACTTTGTTAAATATTTCTTCAAAAGAAGTACATTTTGAGGATAGCGTTTTATGTTTTCCCGTACTTCTAACATAGGGTTTCCATATCAGTTTTTTAAAACCCAGGACATTTAAGACCTAAAACCCGGACGAAACCCGGACTCTTTTATAAAACTGATATAGTAGTATAAATTTTTAACTAAAACAATAAAACTATAAATTAACGTACTTACTTATTTATTTTGAGCAAAAGTAAAACTTAAATAAACATTTATTATTAAAAAAAAGACGGAACAAAAATAGGAACAAAAGATAGAACAGTGCAAAACATAGGAACAAAAAAAAATTATTTCATAAAAAAAGGTGCCAAATTTCCTTATTTTATTTGATACTTTTCAGATTTCTGAATTTGATTTAGGACAGACATATTTTCAGGTGACAAAATAAAATCATAAAATTCACTGCAGGTCATATCATAATTAAAAATTGTCAATATAATCCCTTTTATTGAATCAAGGGTTAGCCTATTGCGTTCCTTTGTCCACTGGGCAGCAATTAATGAAAATATACGCTCAACATTTGCATTGTGTGCCGTGATAGAGAAAAAAAATTCGCATAGATTTAATAGTTCCGAAAATACTTCAATTGATACAGAACTTTGAAAGTAAATAACCCACTTTTTATGAGCTGACAAATCAGGCTGCTCTTCAGAAAAACTGTTAGTTATAAATTGTTTTAAGGAAAAGTATTGGTCAAAAAACTTTGCATCGTCAATATTGACGCCTTTTTCTAAAAGATAGTTTATGGATGGTAAAATGTCCACCTCCCAGTCTTTTGCCTCCAAATTATTTAAGTTCATCCACTTAAAACATTTAAACTGTTCAAGAGGTTTTATCCAAATTTTGACATAATCGATAGCTTTTTCATACATACAAAATATATTTTTTCTAAATATATCGCACTCTGTTTCAAAACCTTCTTCTGAAGCTTTTTTTAAAATGTCACGGACTTTTAGTGGGATAAACCTAGTTTTTAATCTGTTAGTTAGGTTCTCAATAACATTTTCAAGAATGACTAGTACCTCGACAACGGAATTATCAGCGCGTTCAATACGTTCAATATTTTGGTGAAACACTGACATCAAAAAATGAACAAAATATAAATAAGCTTCAGAAAATAAATTTTCGAAAAATGATTTAATAATAAAGGGTGGAGTTTTTTCAGACAAAAAATACGACTTCAAAGCGTCAAACATCTTGAGCACTCTTTCAATAGCCGGAAATAATGAAAGCCACCTAGTTTTGGAATGGTATAACAATTGCATGTAATTTGTGTCAATAAAATCACAAAATTGTTTTAAAGAGGCCACTCTAACTGTAAAAATGTGAAAATAATTAAACAGCTTTAAAACTATACTTTCTATGTCAATTGGCAAGATGTGACAACTGGTCTGAACCGCATTATTTATGATATGAGCCGGACATCCAACGATTAGATTATTATTTATTTTAGATTTTAATCTGCTAAAAATATTATTTTGACCAGCCCTGTTAATTCCACCAAAGTTGGTGTTACAATTATCACCAGAAAATGAAATGCACTTTGTAGTAAGTTTAACAGTCTCCGATGTTTCGTTGTCTGAGCTACATATATCAACTAGTTTAATCTGTATTCCCCCTTTTTTAAAATCAAAATATTGAATTAATATAGGAAACATCTTAATTGCATTATGGTTACTGGCATCTGTAGAAATTCCAATAAACGAAATACCACTAATCTGATTTGTGATAGCTTTTACTGTTGACGGTCCGAGTACTCCATTTAATATGGCTTCAACTTTCGTATGGCCGCAAGTCACTGATTTTAAAATTGATGAGTCCTGATACATCTTCTTGTGGATCTTAGTTGTACAATCCATTGAATTAAATGACTGGTGATGTTTGACTGTATGATATGCTAGTGTTGCTTCAGCTGCCTTAACAAGTTTTTCATTATCTTTACTTGTTGCCTTAACAAAAACGTCTAGTTTGGATGTGCCTAAAATTATAATAAATATAATTTAGATTTTCTAACACCGTTAACTAGTTTTTTTTTTACTGACCTGCCTGACTTTTCAAGTTCTTTTTATGTTTTTCAGTAGCTATATGGTCCTCGATGTCTTTTTTGCCTTTGAGTGCAATGCTAAGATTTACACTGCATATCTTACACATTACTTCAAAACTCGACTTTCCCTTTTTAAAAGAAGGAAATGTATTAAGCATTTCATCCGAAACAACGCACTTTCGTTTTGGCATAATTAACTCTCAAAATAATATATTGATGTACTATGTAAAAGCACAAAACACAAACCACAAAAAACCAAATGCACAGAATGCACTGATTGGTCAAAACAAAACCGTTCGAGCCGTTCGGTTATAAAGGGGAATCCCCGAGTAAAATACAAACCAAAAACACTCGCATAGAGATGGGCGAAACGAAACGAAAACGCGCTTTGTAGAACTTCGTTGATATAGCGGATTTGGCCAATCTGTAATGTTGGTTGCGCGCCATCACGAGTTGTCGAAGGTCGAGTTAGTTGAGATTATATAAATTTATGAACTTTGCTGATGTAATGTTATACCTATTATTAAAACTATGATTTTCAACATTAACCCGGACATTTTTTGGAAATCCGCCCGGACGTCCCCGGACGCCTTAGAAACCCAAACCTGTCCGGGCAAATCCAGGGAGATCGAAACCCTATTCTAACAAAATGATCAAGAAAGAAGATTTCACTGAATAAACGAATAAAATAAAAATAATGATTCATTAATAATTAAAATATACAGGTTTCGTAATAATATGACATAGATAATATTTTTTAAACAGATTAGCTTACCTTGTTTAATTTGAAGGATTTGCGAGTTTCGTATCTTCGCTGCCTATTTGGAAGTTCCATGTTCTCATGATTTTCTTGAATATTTTGGCATCTGTTGAATATTTACGGTATGATGCATATGCTAATATATCATGGACTCAAGAACTGACAGATTCGGAAAATGGCGGCTTTAGTAGTAGGTTGTTGTTTAACGAACCAGGATCGGAAAATCCGATTGTCATGCCGAACAGCTCTCCGAACGGAGAAAATTTTCGTTAACTAACGAAATGATAAGTGCAAAATCGCACCCCGATCCAACCGATCGAATGTATTTGGTTTCCAGTCAAACACATTTTTATCGAATATTTTCATTCATCAAATGAAACAATAACGGCTTTCTTGGATACATTTTATAAACTTTTGTTATATTTATGTATACCCTGATCAGGGCAAGTAAATTCAAATTTGGTAGGTACTCCACAGTAACATGAGTGGTGTTGACAATCAACCCAAAAATCTAACTGCAGGAATATAAGCTGCTGAGAAGGTCGAAGATTATCAGGATATTTTCATATCGGAGCCACTAATTCAACTTTTTTTGAGACATTATGTTATCTTTCAAAACTAGTGTATATTACGCGCTTTTATTTTTTGCAAAATAAACTTTAAGCAACATATTATATGGTAAAATTACAAAAAATATGAATTCAACTCGACTCTAGAAAAAGATAAACGTAGTTTTTGTTTTGAGTAAGATCCAAAACTACACAAAATTGGTTTGGCGTTTTTTTGTCTGTTTCAGATATTAAAAACTAATAATACCAAAACCCAAAGGAATACATCTTAGGATGTATTCATTGCGAAATGTTTAGGTTACGACGTGAATTGCAGCTGTTTTCTGTCAGGTATGATCTCACTCTAATCCGTTTATACCGTTAAATATTCTATTTATATCCGATTGAGATAATTCAAACCACAAAAATTTAAGGATTGCCTTTGACTATTTGAGTCTATACGAATCTCGACACTAATTGTTCATATCGCCAATTTTGGCCAATTAGAGTGTATCGGATGCCTTCGATCGGATCGGGATTGTCCGTTAGAAAGATGGTCATAGTATTAGAAGTTTGGTTTTATAGTCCAGGAAGTGGAACTATTTTTAGGGTACACATGGCCAATTTTTTTTTAATAGTAACTTCTTGAGAATTATTCTGAACTGGCCATGGTTTACATGCTACTACATGGCAACCTTTTTTACTTTAAATTAAAGCTGGAATAAAAATATGTACATTAAATTTTTGCCAGTTTCTGTTAAAATATTGTCGACAGAGCAATTATTATATAAATAGAAATTATATCCTGTATAAAAATGGTTCTGATTATTTTTTCCGAAATATTCTGGTTTCATACATGAGTCAGAATAGATAGAATAGCATATTTTCTTCCACTAACATACCGAATATGTAATAATTCTACCAAAAATGATTTTTTTTCTGATGTTGAACAATGATTTCAAAAGAAGAAATCCGTGGCTTCAATATGTGATAATTAGATTTTATCTGCAAACTGAACATATAAGGCAGCGCATTCAAACATTGCAACGCATTCTCCACGTGATCCATTTTCAATTTTTTTTCCTACACGTACACAAAAGACGAGGCATAGTTTGGTATATGGACAATGCAGAATGTTCATTAAACTCGTTCTGCCGGACTTGTATTGTCTTTATTATTTCGGTTTCACAACGTTTCGAATGGTAACTATCTCCAGTCGTTTCCAAATGTACACTAAATGCTAATTCTAAAACACTGAAAGTTCATAGAAGCAGCTTTCATAAAAAGCCTAGCGTCCATATTCCCAACATATGGAAGCCGCTCCTAGCTCAAACTGGCTACCTAAAACAGGTCGCGGGCCGTAGGTAAGAAATAAGTAGGTAGTAATGAATTAAAAAGCGATAAAAATTCACACATTTTTTATTTATTAATTATAATAGCATAATCAAACATATAAAAAACAAATTAACAAAAACAGATAGAAAAATCAAATGAAAATTAATTAGAGACATGAGTTCGAGGCTGAGAAACAAGATGATCAATATTGGGGTTAATACTAGTACATAGGCGCAAAGTGTTTTCTAAATTAACATCTGCTTATTTTTATTAATTTCCATGATTGAAAAAAGCTGCTCACATTATTTTTTGTGTGTAAACTCTCAGATGTGAGTACTTCTTTTCGGAAAGATATGTTTTGTAAATATTACTACACAGATATGAGTGACTACCATGCTACGATATGGGGTAAACCGGAAAATGAGATTTATAACAATAATAATTATCATAGTAAATGACGTGCTGGATAGGAAAGTTTAGTACTATAAGCATGTCAGAGTGGATCATAAGGTGCAAATGCGGAACATAACAGATGTGATCTGATTCACGTATTCGTGATAAGAAATTCAATAAATGTTATCATTATAATAAAAGATTACTCCAGTTACCTACCACAAAAATTTCCATATTCAGAGAAAAAGTAAAATATTTTTATCACGCTATTTTTACAAGTATTTATTTGAATCTATGCCTGTCTATCTGTCTCTATCTATCAGTCTAGTAATCCAATATTGTAAGTCAAATTTGATATTTTCCAAGGATGACCTTATTTTACGCAATGTCTGAATGCGTGTTCTAAATGGCATCACTTTCAAATTGTAGAAAAGCCTACTAGTAAGTAATGTGATTATTAATTGAGTTTGATTGCTTTTTTCGCTGCTCCGTGGTAATATATTGTATTAACCCCTAATATGAAATAAAAAGGATAGTTACACTAACGGCAGTAATCAATGCGTAGCTTATTAAAACATTATATAACATACATTGTTTACTGCATTACAGAAACAAACGTAGCTGTGTGTCGTGGTAAGGAATGGAACTACCCGTCCGGGAAAAAGACCTTTTCGCACTAGTTAGAAAAATAGCTATTGTACTTGCATAAAGCATTGATCTTGTCGAGTATGAATAAGGGCAACAAAAATTGTGTTTTACCAAAAATATAAGATAATTTTACTACTACAAATTTACCAAAAACTGATGTTTGATTATATTGAAAAACTACACTAATTAACGAAAGAGATACAAAAATACAAGCCCATATGTGAGTAAGAACGAAAAAATTGTTAAAAATTGTCTTTAGATAGTGTGTTTTTCTTTTTTCGATCTTTTCAAATTTATTGTGGGTTTTCTTTAATGATTTGTACTATTATATCTGACAAACAGCTCAATCAATCATTGTCCAAAACTATTTAGAGTGACCGATGCTCTAGCTCTAAATGTATTAGCTAATACCAATTAAAAACTTTTATGGATTAAGTTGTATTTTTTAGATATTTAGATATAGACATATTTAGTTCAAAGAGCATACTTTGTATTATATTTCTAACGCGTAGCATTGAACTGCCGTTTTAAAAAAATATATTTTTTTCCTAAATCCTATATTTAATATTTTTTTTTACTAAAAAATTACATAATTTAATAAAAGCCGATGCCATGACCAGAATAAATTCCCCCCTAAATCGAAAAATTAAAATATACTATAAGTCTGCATTCAAAATTCATAGTAATAGATCGAATTTTCGAGAATATATAATCCTCTTAAATCCAGATTATCTTATTTACAAAAAAGTCTGTTGAAAGATCTGAAAGTTTTAAATATCAGTCACATAACAGCTGAATTATGATTTCATGGAATATTACCAATTTCCGAATTCTACCTAATCATTGAATTATGTACACCGTCTTCCACATAAAAGCACCAACTATACTATCTGGAAAGCCGCAATAGATACGAAAAAAAGTTTGATACAGAAATTTCTTTAAATTTGAAGTTCTTTAAAAATATAATGTTTTCATGTATACAGGGTGTCCCAATTTTGCTGGGACTACATCAACTGTACAATTTTAAATAGCACTCCTTAGGAATTACCAACAAACTCCCAATTTTATATTTTTGCTATTTTTATAGTGATTTGAAAAATAGCTCCAGAACAAAAATAAAGGGTGACCCATTTAAAATTGTATAGTTGATGTCGTCCCAGCAAGATTGGGACACCCTGTATACATATTTTAAAAGAACTTCAAATTTAAAGAAACTTTTACGAATTTTCAGATAGTATAGTGGGTACTTTTATGTGGAACACGGTGTAAGTACATGCCTGCCATTAAATGTCTAAGTTTATAATCATTTACCCTTTTCGATATTCATTCCTAGGAAACGATTTCTTGTTTTAACATGAGTACAGCGGACGACACCGACAGCGCATTCGTTGAAGTTTGGTTATCAAAATCTACTTCGCTTTTAATCTGGAACTAAACTAGTTATCTGGAACGTACCGAGAAAGTCTTAACAATTTACTAATTGGCTAAAGTCTTGAAATATTTTACCTTTTCTGTCAAAACGTTTGTCTGTCTATTCTCAACAAGAAAAACCAGTTTGCTATCATCTCTAGACTAGTTTCATTAAATTGATATTTTGAGGATAAGTAGTATTGACGATAGAATAAATAAAAGAGGTCTATGTCCCGAAAATCTTTAGTTATACTGACCAAAGCAAGCTAATATTTTACTTTAAAAATAGTATGTTTAAATCTATAAAATAAATATTTAGGTATTAATAAATGGAAAAGTAATAATATTATTGAATAGTAGAGTACAGAAGAAGTGATGTGAAGAATTACTTTTGCAGATAAAAATTCACTCATGACAAATATTTATTGAAATTCAGGAAATCAGTAGATATATTAGGCAACTGTCGTCACCGCAATTTCGCATAATACATTTTGTTCAAAACACTGGTAACAAAAAAAAACATAAAAAATGAAATTTCCGGTATGCCTATTTTGCAAATAAAACCACCGGTCACTAGGACACCATATTTAAAACCTTTTAGCGTGCCGTACTGTCGTGGAATAAATTTCAATTTCAAATGATGCCAATGGTAGGTAAATTGATATTCGATCGTCGATTAATCGACAATTTATCTCATCTGTTGTTGGAAATGTTGATATTATGCTGGTCATATAGAATGTAAATGCGAATATCGGTTTTTGGAGTAAGCCAGAATTGTTCAAGTAGAACAGACCTAACATATATATAGCTGTAATAGTGATTGCACGTATAGAGACAAAACAAGCAAAATTCTTAAAATTTACAGAATTGTGTTAGTGTGTGGGGTATGTTAAAGACAAATATGGGAAATGCTTTGGATATTTTTAAAGGAGAAGCGTTTCACAAGTTGCCTCGTTCAATAGGCGGCGTCGAATTAATTCACATCCTAAGTTGGTTCTATAAAAACGGATTTGAAGCGGATCATAGCTGCCGGCTTCCTCCTTTAAATACATGTTCAGTGGGTGCAAGCCGAATATGATCATATGGCCAATTATGTCTTAACAATAACTGTGGATTCTTCCCTGTTAGCTGTGAAAGAGGATATTTTAGGGAGGCTGATTTTCTCTAAATCCAGTTCGATATTTATAAACTGACATAAGGTGAACCCTTTTATTGACTAATTATTTCTTCAATTAAGTATCGCACAACTTCTTCATTAATTTAAGTTGAAATAAATTTTGGGAACCGTTATTATTATTATAAGATAAACTAAAAAACCATTAAAAAATATACCAATAACAATAAAATTGAAAAAAACCGAAAACATGTAGGATGTAGATAACTTAATATACAACTCATAAACCGCGCGAAAAATAATTAATTGCAATAACTTTTCGGGAGATATATCATTTAATAATACTAATACTACAAACATGGTTTGTCATTTATCCTCATATTTCTAAAGTTATTATTAAAGCTTTTAATTAATTCTACTTACAGTTGATTCCTAATGAGATACTGATATGATATTCTTAAATGTTTAGAACTTTCATTTATATTTTGTACACCTAGCTAGAACTTTAACTACAGGATATACAAAATATCCTTAAAAAGTTGAGATATATGCATAACCTATTTTTTTAAATGATAATTATATATATATATATATATATATATATATATATATATATATATATATATATATATATATATATATATATATATATATATATATATATATATATATATATATATATATATATATATATATATATATATATATATATATATATATATATATATATATATATATATATATATATATATATATATATATATATATATATATATATATATATATATAAGAGAAACAGAAATTTCAATTTCTGTGCGGTTCTTGGTCGTAAAAAGTTATACAAAGAAACCAGTAACGGTAAGGATTACTCCTTCACCATTTTGTCGAGAATCGACCAAAACATGACGCTATGTTTGTTTCCAGGGCCAAGGTGCCAATCTGCTACCGTGGTATCTGCCCCGGCAAGGCTCATCCGGCAGATTCCTTGGGGGGTATCGGTATCAACGGGTATTTCGGTTTTAATACCGATACCCCCCAAGGAAACTGCCTGATGAGCCTTGCCGGGGCAGATACCACGGTAGCAGAATGGCACCTTGGCCCTGGAAACAAACATAGCGTCATGTTTTGGTCGATTCTCGACAAAATAGTGAAGGAGTAATCATTACCGTTACTGGTTTCGTTTGTATGTATATATATATATATATATATATATATTTATAAATATATATATATATATATATATATATATATATATATATATATATATATATATATATATATATTTATAAATATATATATATATATATATTTTTTTTTATATCATTTTTCTTGATTTAAGGTCAATTTAAAAACTTTACACATATACTTTAAATCATGTATTTGCCCATAAACATGATGTAGTTAGATAACGTTTCGACCGCACTTCGGTCTTTTTCAAATCTAAAAATGGAGAAGGGCGTAGAATTTTAATTTAGTATTTTTACATTTAATAATTTATCTTGTTAGTATTACCTTAGAACGTAAACTATTAAGGAAAGTAAATTTATTTTTAATTTTATAAAAATGGAAAGTGAATATTTTCCTTCTTACCTCAATACGCAGAATTATTCAAAATGGCACAAGATGTCACATTTCCACATATATACATACACATCGATACAATTAAAATACACATATTATGTTAAAACATTAAGACATTACAGTGGTTATTCCAGTATTGAAATATAAAATTTACTCAGGTTATTGACGTCCTTCTTATCGTTGATAGCATTTTTGCTTTTTTGTATTTTGACCATCTCAAAAAATTCTCTTTTTTTAGTTTGCGGTTCGGATTTTAAGATTTTGGTGTTACTATAATCAAAGGTATGTTTTTTTGAATTTTCATGATTTGTTAGAGCCGTCGCGTTTTTTTTTGTCATACTTGTGACCCTCCAGTCGGTTTTCCAAGTATTGGCTAGTTTGGCCTATGTACACACTGTTGCAATCTTTGTAGGGTATTTCATAAATAACATTACTTTTTTTGTTTTTTGGGATTTTGGATTTTAATCTGGAAAAATTATTTGATAGTAGATTGGAAGCCTTGTGACAAGTTTGAATATTATATTGTTTAAATAATTTTTAAAGTGGTTGGGATAAGCCGTTTACAAAGGGTAAAGATATACATTTTTTTGTGTTTGAGGTCTGATTATTTTTTGTGTCGTTCGAGTTATAAAATTTGTGGATTCTACTTTTAATGGTTTTATTTATAAGCCGTTCGGGATAATAATTTATATATATATATATATATATATATATATATATATATATATATAGTAGAAAATATATAACGCGGTAAGAACTAGTATATAGTAGAAAATGGATTCTTTGGGATGACCGCTAAAGCAATGGAATTTGGCTAACCACAAACACGTGTTTCTGACTTAAGGTCTTCATCAGTAGAGTCAACTAGTTGAAAGACTACTACTAATCAACAGGACCAAAACCGACAACAGATGTTGGTGTCTCTGGTATTGTTTTGTGTATTCATTTTGGCGCTAGTTGTACTTGTCTTTCAACTAGTTGACTGTACTGATGAAGACCTTAAGTCAGAAACACGTGTCTATGGTTAGCCAAATTCCATTGCTTTAGCGGTCATCCCAAAGAATCCATTTTCTACTACATACTAATTCTTACCGCGTTATATATTTTCTACTTTTGATTTACTACTCTTGGGTCATGAGTTTCGCCACAGGTGGCTATATGCTGCTCCGTGGTAAATAGAGTATCAAGTCCGGCGAAGATTTCGGATGTTCTCTTAGCAATCACAAATGTCGGTTTTGCTACTGTTGGTGACTCTGGTATTGTTTTGTGTATTCATTTTGGCGCTAGTTGTACTCGTCTTTGAACTAGTTGACTGTACTGATGAAGACCTTAAGTCAGAAACACGTGTCTATGGTTAGCCAAATTCCACTGCTTTAGCGGTCATCCCAAAAAATCCATTTTCTACTATATACTAGTTCTTACCGCGTTATATATTTTCTACTTTTGATTTACTACTCTTGGGTCATGAGTTTCGCCACAGGTGGCTATATGCTGCTCCGTGGTAAATAGAGTATCAAGTCCGGCGAAGATTTTGGATGTTCTCTTGGTAATCACAAATGTCGGTTTTGCTCCTGTTGGTGACTCTGGTATTGTTTTGTGTATTCATTTTGGCGCTAGTTGTACTCGTCTTTCAACTAGTTGACTGTACTGATGAAGACCTTAAGTCAGAAACACGTGTCTAAACACGCTTTGTCTCCCAAAAAATCCATTTTCTACTATATATTCTTACCGCGTTATATATTTTCCTTTTGAAACTCCATTGCTTTAGCGGTCAATCCCGAAGATTTTGGATGTTCTCTTGGTAATCACAAATTTTCTACTGGTATTGTTTTGTGTATTATATATATATATATATATATATATATATATATATATATATATATATATATATATATATTATTTTTATGAAAAACATTAAATCTATATAGTAATTTTATATACAGTAGTCCACATCATCTCAATACCTCCTACAAGACAAGGCCAAGGCGCTGATTTGTGACATCATCGCCCGTAGTCACATGAAAACAACGCAGTATTGTTGATTATTGCAATAGTATTAGCTTCTTTCCTGGATTTCTTAATATTCTAATAACTGTT
The DNA here is from genome assembly GCA_030620095.1 of Kuschelorhynchus macadamiae. NCBI lineage: Eukaryota > Metazoa > Arthropoda > Insecta > Coleoptera > Curculionidae > Kuschelorhynchus > Kuschelorhynchus macadamiae. The sequence continues at coordinate 337,640 of JAUTXW010005231.1, forward strand.
ACAATTATTATTTTTATTTAGTTACGATGTTCCATTGTAGTTTTTGGAAATAAATAGGTACCTACCTAAAACCGCTCTGACACAATGAAATGACAAGCAGAAAAATAATCTGATAATAATCCATAACATCCTAAATACGAGTCTAGATAATGTGCATCCTCATAGAACAGAATGTCTCTGCATTTCAGCATTGGATTACCTAGCCACTATTTAGTTGAAGTTGATATACTAAGGCCAATTATTGAATATGTATATATATGTATATATATATATATATATATATATATATATATATATATATATATATATATATATATATATATATATATATATATATATATATATATATCAGGGGCGTGCAGTCCATGGAAGCAAGGGAAGCGTTGCTTACCCAAAAAAAATCTTTTAAAATGTAATTTTTGAAATAGGAAACCATTAATATAGTTTATATTAAAAATGCTAAAATATTATCTTAATTATCAAGCCAATAATAAATGCGGCCTTGACTTCATCCCAGCTATAATAGAAAATCGAATAGAACCTATGCGTGCCGCTAGCTTCTCTGCAGCCAAGTCCTGTTTTTTTTTGCTTATTGCTTTAGCGGTCGTCTCAAAAAATTCCTTTTTCTACTACATAATAGTTTTTGCGGCGTTAATTATTTTTTATTTTAGATTTAATTACTGATGGGTTAAGAGTTTTGCCACAGGTGGCTATATGCTGTTCCGTGCTAATTGAGTATCAAGTCCGGCGAAGATTTCGGTAGTTTTCTGGGTAACCACAAATGTCGGTTTTGCTACTGTTGGTGAGTCGGTGTGGTTTTGTTGAATAAAGTTCTGGCGGTAGTTGAACTCGTCTCTCAAGTAGTTGACTATATTGATGAAGACCTTAAGTGAGAAACACGTTTCTATAGTTAACCAAATTCCAAGATACCTATCCCAAAAAATTCCTTTTTCTACTTTACTACATAATAGTTTTTGCCGCGTTAACTATTTTCTATTTTCAATTTAATTACTCTTGGGTTAAGCGTTTTGCCACAGGTGGCTATATGCTGCTCCCCTGCTAATAGAGTATCAAATCCGGCGAAGATTCGGATGTTTTCTTGGTAACCACAAATGTGGATTTTGCTACTGTTGGTGACTAATTGTACTGGTCTCTCAACTAGTTGACTGTACTGATAAACGCCTTAAATCAAAAACACGTGCCTATAGTTGGCCAAGTTCCAATGTGCAAAAAATTCCTTTTTCTACTATATAATAGATTTTGCCGCGTTAATTATTTTTTATTTTCGATTTAATTACTCTTGGGTTAAGAGTTTTGCTACTGGTGGCTATATGCTGTTCCCTGCTAATAGAGCTATCAAGCCCAATGAAGATTTCGGATGTTTTACCACAAATGTCGGTTTTGCTACTGTTGGTGATTCTGGTGTGGTTTTATTGAATTAAGTTTTGGCGCTAGTTATACTGGTCTCTCAACTAGTTAACTGTACTGATGAAGGCCTTAAGTCAGAAACACGCGTCTATAGTTGGCCAACTTCCAATGTGTTTTAGCGGAAATTTACATAACTCGCATGTATGGGCTGATGAAAACCCTCATGCCACTGTCGTTCATCATCATCAACATCAGTTTCAATCCATTAATGTTTGAGCAGGAATAATCGGCAATTTTTTCATTGGACAATGCGTATTACCGGCACGATTGAATGGTGTCGTGGATTTCTACCTGTGGGGTCATCTCAAAACCTTGGTGTAATTGCTTTTTCTGCTGTATATATATATATATATATATATATATATATATATATATATATATATATATATATATATATATATATATATATATATATATATATATATATATATATATATATATATATATATATATATATATATATATATATATATATATATATATATATACAGTGTGCATCACAAAAAAAGTATGGACTACCCCTAATAATTTGGTAGTAGTATAGTATATTCTGATAACATTTATTTGTTTTTTTATTGTCATCTGTCAAAAACATGACGTAACAAACATTTTTTTAAATGGTAACTTGACATGCGATACTGTATATATATATATATATATATATATATATATATATATATATATATATATATATATATATATATATATATATATATATATATATATATATATATATATATATATATATATATATATATATATATATATATATATATATATATATATATACAGCGTATATAAAATATTATTTGAAAGATCTTGTTTTACTCAGTATATTCCTAGAATTTAGTGCGATTCTATTGTGCCATTAGAAAATGGCGACCGTTCAATTGTGCGTGGAACAAAAGTATGGACTACCCCTAATAATTTGGTAGTCTTCAGGTTTTATGGAAAGTGCTCGAATATGGTAATTTAGTTTTTTAGTTTCCCACATTCTGATAAAGTTTATTCGTTTTTTTATTGACATCTGTCAAAAATATGACGTAGTCGACATTTTTTTTTAACTGCAACATATGGCATGTGATACATCATTTGAAAGTTCTGGTTTCACTCAGTATGTTCCTAGATTTTAGTCCCATTCGGTCGTGTCGTTTAAAAATGGCGCTTGCTCAATTATTTGACATTTGTCATATTTTTGACAGATGTCAATAAAAAAACAAATACATTTTTTCAGAACGTGGGAAACTAAAAAACTAAATTGTCGTATCCGTATAGCATTTTCCATAAAACCTGAAGTCTACCAAATTATTAGAGGTAGTCCATACTTGTTTTCCACGCACAATTAAACGGTTGCCATTTTGAAATGGCACAACAGAATCGCACTAAAATCTAGGAACGTACTGAGCGAAACAGGACCTTCCAAATGATGTTTCACATGCCATATGTTGCCATTTAAAAAAAATGTCGATTACGTGATATTTTTGACAGATGCCTAACAAATTAATTTTATTAGAATGTGGGAAACTAATAAAAAACTAAATTAACGCGTTCGAGCATTTTCCATAAAACCTACAGACTACTAAATTATTAGGGGTACTCTATACTTTTTTCCTTACTATGTTTTAAGAGATAACAAAGTGCAAATATAAAACTCTGGTTTTCGACGCGGAATATTTTTGATGATAAGATAAACAGCAAAAGAACATTGAAAGCTGCGAAAACTACACAACCTGCTTTTAAATAGAAAGTCATAAACATCCTATATATTTTTTGTTTACCGCCTATTTTTTTGCCCCACTCTGCACACTAAGAGGGGTAATATGTTTAACAGTCATGTTGGTATGTATATATGTATCCATCAGGATAGACATATGGATGCAGTTAAAAAAAATCACAAACCACTAAATTTTATTCAACAGTAAAAAAAACCCTCTTTCATATAAAATAACATATAGAAGTCACCCTAACAAATAAACTTCACTGTAACTCACTCTGTAAACTCACACGGTATGTGCATAGTTTATCAATTGACACATTTAAAATAATTTGTTTATTACATGATTATTAAAATTTCAAGCCGCCATCTCGATTATGGCAATATAATGATAATGAGAACTCTTAAGAGGCACGATCAGTTAGTGGTATACAGAGGCGGATTGCCAGCCGTTCTAAAAATGTGGGACGAAACTTGATATCCTCGTCGAATCTGCATCTATTGATCACCATTCTGTAGGAACAAAATTGAAACTACAAGTATAAAGAGTCATTCCATAAAACTGTTGTTTACCCTTCCTCGTGAATTAAGGATAATGAAAAGATTTAGTAAATAAAAAGAAAGTTTATTTGATGGGAGTAAAATGTAGGGCCTAATTATTATTTACGGCTAAAATATAATCGATGCTGTGACTAATATATACTATTAAAAATTTAAAATATAAAAATTGATTACTATAACGACCGCTGAGATACAGGGTACACAACTTTTAAAAACTTATGCTAACACTTACCAGAGTTTGACATATTGTGAAAACTATGGAGAAAAAAGCATGGGCGTATTTAGAGGGGAGTAAAGGGGACAAATTCCCCCCTGCAGCCAACAACCTAGAGCAACATTCTTTAAACCAAAAATAATTATATAACCTGAATAATTGTCTTGCATTACAATTGCTTAATTCCCTGGCAATGCCGCGATATGACCTAAACGATAATGTTGCATTAATAAGGTGCTCCCTATGAATTAATGATATTGAAACTTGTGCCTCTATTCCAAATGTCTATAACTTTCGGTAATTGGTTATTCTAGATATTGTGAGGCATCACTGGAACGAGTTTTTCGACGACTTGTTAAAGGGTATCAAGAAAGTGTTGAAAAACTTGAAAAAATCGGCACGTTATATCTATTTTGTTAGAAACCTGGCATGTTAAATTCCATCGATTTTAAACTGCCGAGAGTACCCCGTTTTAAACCAAGATAGCAATCTATGGTCGGATCTTATTCCCAACGGATGTATACCTAATTTTTGAAATCCCGGATATTTCAAAGTTTCATTAATGATAGCGCGGTGACATAAATATTTTTAAATCATTATTAGTCAATAAGCTTAAATACCCCAAGAAACGTTTAATGTTCTAATAAACATAATAACTTAAAAGTTTCGCTTCTCAAAAATTCGCAGCGCACTGGATTTTTGCACCTACCTCTATTTAAGCATTATAACTAACCTGTAAAAGGTGCCCATCGATAACGTGTACGCTTAAAAAGTTATACGGGGGTCAAAGGTCAAAAAATGGGTTTTTCGATATTACCTCGCTTGCTATTGGTCGGACGATACTTTTTGTGGTTACAAAAGTTGTCGCTTGCTCTACTTAAAATGTCTGATTGTGTATGGCGGAAACAAATGATGGTCATTTTGGTACTTTTCGTGGTAACAACAATATTTTTTCCATAACGTTCTCGGTTCTATTATTTTCGCTATAATTGTTGCGTCATGAGAGACTAAACAGACAACAACTTTTTTTTAACTCGGTCAACGTAAACTAGCAGTCATTATTTTCGATATAATAAAATATGTCTATTATTATTGATGTGACATTTTTGTCCAATGGACAACCTGCTCTACCTCCGGTTATCTTTATGGAACGCGATGCAAAGCAGTCCTCCTGATATCGAGCCCCAGCTAAATCATATTGTTCAAAATCATTACGATTTTTTACAATTCTGCCGTAACTGACGATCACGATTTTCTGCTATTTTAATAACGTCCTTCAGGGAGATTGTGCTTACTTGCTTTATATTTCTCCTTAGCCCTTGACTTTTCTCAATTTGCTCATTAGCTTCTTCACAAAAAAAAACATAGTTTGTTAAAATCAAAAGTACTTATATTTTAGGTGAAGCCTCGGCTTTATCTCTGTATCTTTTGACCGCCGCAATGCTACACTTTCTAGTATAGTCTTTACGTACTTATGAGTAGTCACACAATTTACACTGTTCAAATATTCAAGGTGTCCATAATTTCTGTCGACACTAGCGTTTTTAACAATTTGTAAACCATGCTCAACAACCACGTCGGGATCGCCGACTGAGAGGGATTTACCACAAATAAAGCAAAAATCCAGTTTGCTGCGAATTTTTGAGAACAACCCCTTAGTTTCCAACTTAAGTTACTGGGTTACAAGCCGATATTAATACACGAGGAAGGCACACCACGTATTAATTAATTTTTGTTTATTTCTTTTCGGGAAACCTTTTATGTTATTTTTTAATGTTTTAGCATTTTCGTAATTTTATTTTAAAGAAAAATAAATTTTTCAGAATATTCACAAATGATTAAATTTAGGTCAAAAATTAAAGGTCATATGGAACAAACCTGGTAATATTGTGGTAAAAATCCAATATATATGAACAAAATGGTGGCGTAGTGAAATGTTAAAAAATTATTGCCACAAAGTGATTATCCAATTTACCTTAAACAAATAACCTGATAAAATTTTGGTACAAATTCAAGATAACGGAACAAAATGACGGCCATATAAAATGCTTAAAAAATCAACGTAAAAAACCTTCTTATTCAGTTACTTCAAATTTTGCACAAAAATTAGATGAGATATAGGGATAGACCGGAAAAATCTTCGTACCAATTCAACATGTTGGAACAAAATGAAAGTCTAGTGAGTTTTTTAAAAAATCAGTGTAAAAAACTACTCATTCATTTATTTTAAACTGGTAAAATATTGGTGAAACCCAATATAGTGGAACAAAATAGAGCCCAATAAAAATGTTTCAGAAGGCAGAATATGTGTTACTAAATGACTATGTCCGGAACTAAATTGGGTCACAAAATGGCGGAGTCTCAACACGCAAAAAAAATTATTATTAAAAAAATTCTCATCGAAACTATCTCAAATTTTGCACAAAAATCGTGTATGATATAGGGAAAAACTGGTAAAATTTTGTCTGAAATCATTATGCGAAACAAAATGACCGGGTCATACAGTACGAAAAAACTGCTTATTCAAGCGACTAATATTTAGCACAAAAATTAATTGTGAAATAAGGATAAACTGGTAAAATTTCAGTCCGAATCATATATGGCAAAACAAAATAGCGGCCTAATAAAATATTTGGATATTAAATTCCATTTTCTGGAATATAACTTTTTTAAGGAGGAAAATAATGAATGACACTTAATTTTTTATATACAATGTCAACCAAGTTGTGAAAGATAAATAATAATAATAATAATGTCAATAAATAATATAAAAACACTAAAAACAATAAAAATCGGTATATTTCCTTTGCCCCCAACTTCCCTCGTTATGACTTTTCCCTTTTATTAGGAACAGTCAAGTATGACCCAATTTAGTTCGGTACATAGTCATTTAGTAACTCGTCTATACTGTCTATTCAAACATTTTTATTGGGCGTCATTTTGCTCTGTTTTCTCCATCCGGATGAGATTAATCATCCAATGCGTCATGGGATTTGGAGATCGGAGACCTTCGGGTCAATAGAATATCCGCCTGTCGATATGCGAAAGATATCGGCGCTTTTTCTCGGCTGTTGGCGGTGTCTTATATTTTATTTTTAGATGGGTTAAGTCGCCAAGAAATTTGCTATTGCGAATTTCGGGGTCGAAAAGCGTTCGGTCGCTTTTTCTATATTCAGTTGTGTGTTTTCAGTAGATATTGATGAAATAGATAAACCGTCAACCTCCGGAGTTTCAGAGAGCAGACAATCTCGTATAATTATGAGTATTGTGTAAAATACTGGAAAATGGGTCTTCTCTGTGTAGTTCTCAGGAGAAATTGGATATTATTTCCTGAGGTAGGCATACGCCACATATTAGTTTAGACACTAAAGTTGAACAGTTTATTAAAAAATATACTAGACAATTTAAAATGGACTCTTATGATGAGTATGATTGGCTAACTGGGTGCAAAACATTAGCTAAATTATTTTGTGGGTCTTGTTTTTTTATATTTTGTCGACCACCTTAACTTTCTTATTGTTTAAACTACAATGATTATTTCTTTATCAGTTTGTAGGATTTTCTTTTTTCTACAGGGTGTTCCAGTGTTTTCTCAGCCACAGAAATTTTTAATTTTAAAGTTAGGGCAATAATTTTTTTGCCAGCCTATAAAAAAGAAACTTGCTTAAAATCCCTACAAATTAGCACATTTTAACGGTTGTCAAAACACATCGTTAATAAGAAAAATGTTTTTTTTGAAGTTAAATATTTCAAAATCTGTAAAAGTAAATGTAGTAATATATAGTATTTTTGAAATGTTCTTGCAATGCTCTTTCAAGTAGCGTGAAAATATATAGTGTTTTATTAAAAAAATATATAACTTTAGTAATGCATGCTTTTTGGAAACAATCTGTAAATAAATGTTGTCTTAAAAAATGTACCTAAGAACCTACAAACTGGTAAAAAAATCATAACTTTAATATGTTAAGTAAAAAAGTATACGATATTGTTAAATAAAACTTTTTGTATACCCCGTACATTTCATTCAGATTCGAATTTCTTTTATTTTTTAATTTTATCACACCTCGGAATACTCTATACTAAGAATAACTCTCTTATGGCATTTTGCTCTAAAACTAAGCTTATGGGTAGTTTTCTCTTCAGGCAATTTTAGATTTTCTAAGATTTGGCAACCCTGTACAATTTCGGAGAAAGTAGAACTTTCTAACAAGAGTAACATTTTTCATAAAATTAAAAATAAAAAAGTTTTCCATTTGTTAAGAACTTTTCAGGACACGCTGTATTATCAAAAATGAATATTGCTTTTAACTACAAAGCGAGGAATTAGATTGTCAATTTGCAGTAAAAAAGTTGAGGTGCGGCCAAAATATAATCAGTAACTTTATAAACACTTTAAAAAGCCAATGGTTATTATCCTAATCGCTTCCATCACTAGATATTTCACCACACTTGATTTTTAGGGATAATTGGAAATAAACTGAAATAATAGTTGTTACTCAGATTGTTTTTTAGATCACGATTTTGCTCCTCATGTTGAATTTGCATCCCTAATAATTTCTTCCAGATTTAAAGTCAATTGAACAAGAAAATTAATGGTTACACAGAATTTGAAATTAATCTAATAAGTAGTTTTTTAGGGCTGATATTTGAAATATTTTATTAGGCACCCTATTTGTGATGCTGCTTTTGATTCATACCAAAATGATACCGGTTCATTTCTATGTAACATTTGACTTTTAAGAAATTATGGTTCTTGAGATTAGACCCTGTCAAGCTGAAACTACTATCCGACGTTTCGCCTTCAGTTGCACGAGTCATCATCAGGGATTTTTACTGAAATTCATTGTTTAGATCTCGTGGAGTAAATATCCCTGAAGATGTTGCGTGCAATAGAAGGCGAAACGTCGGATAGTAACTTTAATTTCACATGGTCTAATCCATTCGTCAAGAAACGTAATTTTTTGAACAAAGCCGCTTCCGTTCTATATTTGACCTTTGTGGAAAATTTGAGACAAATTAGATAATTAGTTTTTAAGTAATAATTATTTCAACGTTTCATCAAGCCACTATATTCGATTTTTACTAACATATTACCAGGTCATCTCCACATACCTCTTAATTTTTGACCAAAATTTTGTAGTCAGTCGGATAATATCTTTTTAGCTATGCCGCGAACAGAAAGACCGACAAACACATAGGCCGACGGAACTAAAAAAATATGTTTTTCGGCATCTAGGGACCCCGAAACGTGGACATCTGAAAAAATCTGGAGGGTAACTTTTTGACGATTACAATACTTCCCTTTTAGAATGGAAGTGGAAACTCGGTAAATTTTGAAGAACTAAATAACTTGAGAAACTGGTACAAAGCGGTTAAATTTTAAAACATATAGTTGCATTTTTAGTTAGGGGTAGATTAAAATTAATTTTCAATTCAATTCTGCCTATCTCCCGTTTAAACCTTCTACACGGTGGCTTTTGATTGGTGAAAGGGGTGATACCCTTTTTTCTCAATGATGAACAATAATCCTTTACATGATCACCTATTTTCAGCCAATGCAACCGATTTCACGTTTTCCCCGTTTGGGGGTGACTTTTATGGCAGCACAGGGGTAGGGGTGATACATTTCTTTCTTATTATACAGAGTTGAATTCTTGACGTACTGACAAACGTTAAGCCAGGTAGGGCAAATTTCGAAGGTTTTGGTATTAATTTTGGCGCTAGTTTAGTCGTCTTTCAACTAGTTGACTGTACTGATCGAGTATTGATAAAGACCTAAAGTCAGAAACACGTGTCTATAGTTGACCAATTTTCATTGCTTTAGCGGTCATCCCAAAAAATTTTTTTGTCTACTATATACCAGTTCTAGCCGCGTAAATCTTTTCCTACTTTCGCAACAGGATATGGAGCAAAGATTGTGCTCACGATCGTTTGGATTAATGTAATATTATACTATCAACTTGTTGAATTTAATAAAACATATTAATAAAAAACTATAAACGCTCTTCTAATCTACTAGATAAAGAACAAAAACTCATATTTTGTTAACAAAAGGAAAGTTTTATTTGGAACAATAAAATAATTTATACATAAAAATACAGTAATAAGAAAATCACATTTAATTTTTCAAATCCTTTGAGTTGCTGGGAATGACCACCGTTATTTTCTATACAGAGACGATATGCTTTTTTCAATTTATTTTGGATAGTTTTTACTATCCAAAATGGATTTTGGTTTAGAGTTCTAATCCCATTTTAAATATTTTCTTTAAATATTTCGACCCTATCGTGTCCTTGAAAGTAGGTATTATTTTTGAAATAATCCCATCAAAAGGTATCAAGGGGACTTAGATTCGGGCTGTTCGGAGGCCATTTAATTGTTCTATGTTTACCAATTTCGGTTTTCATTCAGAAAATTCTGAGCTGGTGTCCCATCTTGTTGGAAAATGATGGGTTGTATCTCCGTAAGAAAAAAATCGTCAATAATTACGAAGCATGATAAGATAAATATTACCCGTCAAGCTATGATCGAAAAAAATGATCCCAACAATCTATTATTTTTTATAACAAACCACACATTTATTTATTGTACGCTTTTCAGAACGCTTAACTTCAAAAAAAATTTCAGGATTGCCCAGCGACCAGTAATTTATATTTTTTCTATATAAAATACCTGCAGTGCTGAAATAGGACTCATCAGTCCACAGAATTCTGTTCAAGAAGTTTGGATCCATTTTGGATTGTTTTAAGATGTCTCTATCGAATCGAAAACGTTCCTGTTTGTTTGCTTCGGTTAAAGGTTGAACTTTCCCTGCCTTAAATGGAAAAAAGTTATATTTTTTCAATGGTCTATGAATGTTTTTAGTACTTTTTTGCAGATATTTAGCATTATCTCGTACTAAGTTGGCAATATTTTCTAGAAAAAATAATAAAACTATATGGAGTAACACGTCAAAAAGTAATAAATAATCATACCTTGAAACAATATTAGGATATCTAATTATACATCCCCATTAGCAGGAATGGTTCTTATTCGCCTTTTTAAAGATTTATTCTCATTAAATAGTTCATACATTCGCCTAAATATGTGTAAAGCCGATATGCGTCTATTGCGATAGATAGTTATATAAGCGTGCATCTATTTTGGTTATTTTTAATATATAAAGATAATATATTAAATTTTTCCCGCTCCGAATAACTCATTTTAAACTTCTTTGCGGTTTGCAAACGTTTTGACAGATATACCATTACGTGTCATCCAAAACAAGCACGTCGTCGATCCAGATCCTACTGTCGCACCAGCTGAGTTTTATAAAAAAAATCGTTTTTTTGACGTTAATATTTAACTTAAGTATAACAAATTATATATACTCGTAATTACGAAAAACAAGAAAAGAAAACACATTCTTCTTGGCATCGCTGTTCTGTATCACTCTGTAAACATTATTATTACTTGTATAAAAACTACTTATAGTACCCTACAACTTTTGTATAAAACATTTGTCCCTATAATACCAGATAAAAAAGTTAAAGGGGATTCTTTTTATAATTGGAACACCCTGCACATTCTGGATCATATTGAAATCATTTCCTAGACTTCCATTTGATACCGTTTGAGATATGTATTTCAAATTTAAAGCATTAACACAATTCGATATAATATTAAACAATTTAATCTATAAACCATTCGTATTTGAATTTCGGACTTTAACTAGTAGTCCAGTAAACGAATGTAAAATAGGGGAAAAAATCGAGTAGTCTTGGCTGCAAGGTTATTAGGGGAAGGGTTGTGAACAACATACTAAAATTTTAAAAATAAAAAGAGTCTCAGAATTCACAGCTTGCTTACTTGCCAATCCTTTTAATTTTTAAGGGTTGAAGGTTTCCAATAAACTAGACCAATGTCATGCTGTTCTTTATTTTGCAACGGTTCGACGGTTGTTTAACACCATCTTCAGGATAAAATGATAATAATTTGTTTACGGGAGTAAAATGGGAAAAGTAATCCAACAAAAACACAATGATACTAGTTGACACGTAAGAATCGCAAACATTTTTTATAAAATAATTTTTGTTTATACAGTATTACAATTTAGTGTTTTTTGTATGTAAAATTATGTTATTTTTTTTTGCTCATAAAAACATCATTATCCAACAAAGAGAACTCTTATAAATTGTTAGTAAAGAACGTATCTTCTGTTTAATGGTGAAATCAGGAAAATAACAGCCCTTTTCACAATCCGTCCTCTTTCTTCATGCGTTCAATGGAAAAAAAAGTAAAGGGACAATCATGGCACAGTTCAAAGAAGAATGCAAACCAAGTGAAAGAAACAGCTGAAACTTTCTACAGCTCCCATCTACCACTGCTGCTGAACCAGAAATGGGGTGAAGATATTTTTTATCCTGTATCAAACTCGTGCAAATCAAGAAGATCTAAACAAATTTCGAATCTCGTCGTTCCTGAAGTCGTCCATTACGCGTGGAACACAATGGAACTCCTGTAAACGTGTTAGGTAAAACCTAACCTACAAAAACGAAACTTAAAAAAGGAAGTACACATTTGTGGTACAAAAATGGGTGACAATTTTTACGTTGGAACTAAATATAACTGTTTATAACCAATATTTTAAAAAAGTATCTAACAAAACACCGAAAAATAAACAAATAAAAATAAAGTTTGACATAAATGGAAGGAAACGAATGGCGTAATTTGCATTGTGTTCCGCGCTTAAAGGTAAAAACTAATTTACCAGCTGTCCCTTCAACAGCTGGTGAGGCAAGCAAAGCAACACTCTTTGTGGGTACATTTACAAGTGCACCATTGGCTCAACCTACCTACCGCCTGATTAGTGGAGATAAATTCGATAAAAGCATAATTTTCTCATGACAGTAAAGACGATGGATTCTGCAGCTCCAGAAAGTATACTTATCGATATATGTGGCCGCTGTACAACTGGGTGTAGTGGAAGATGTGGTTGCAGAAAAGCAGAGATCTAGTGCTCATCACAATGGAGAAATTGTTGTGGCACTTGCACCGACAATGAACCTCAAAAAGCTAACTCTTAAAGTATTTTATTCTTACACTTTGTACGTTTTCTTCGATATTTAAATGTCTTTGAAATATGTTATATTAATATAGTCAATTTGTGCCTAAATTGATTTTAAAGAAATAAGTTTCACATTTTTCATTCTTTTTTCATGCATTTCCCATAAATTAAAATGGTTACGTTTATAATTTCTCCTTAATGCTAATGTCATGCAAAAATTTTGTTTTTCACAAATACAATAATTGCAAATAGTAGTTTAGATATTTTACCAGAAGCCGCATTTACACCAAGTCATATAGAAATTTTATTCGTTGATAATTATGAGTTCGTTAACATATAAAATAGTTAGATATACCTAATGCAAATTTTATTTGTACCTAACCATTATTGTAAACCACTTATAAGTTCCTAAGACTACTTTAAGTATTTCTTTAGTTCAACCTTTTTCAAATCATTTTGGACTAAAAGATCAACTATTTAAAATGAACAATAAAATGCTACTATTTAAATATATTTCAAATAGTCCGGCTCCGATATCATTATATTAATTAATGTTATTTGTTATTGAATAATAATGAATGATAATGGTGAGAATATTCGCTATTACTTGAAATTATTACGGTCACATTTTCTTGATCCGCTGTCTTTTTTTGACATGGCTAGCTGTTAAATATGATATTTTATTTCAATTTGCATAACACAGTTTCACGCCGGATCAACAAATTTATATATCTACAACGTTATTTATCCTAATATACTAATTAGATTAATAAAGTGTCTGGGTCGTTTATGAAGATCAAAGGCAGCTTACACCATCGTCATTGAATGCATTTATCTCTTTGACTTGCCAGTTGTGTGTGAATATAATAATTATAATTGATTCACAGTTATTCTCAACAACTAAGTTTTCGTATTAAGTATGCAACAAGGGAACTACGTGTTTCATTTATTTGTGTAAAGCCTCCTGAATGTGGTATTTACCTGTTTAAAGGTTCAGGATTGTAGTAATAAAAAATTGTGTTACTGAAAACTTTAATTTTTATTACAACAGCCTAAGCAATAGTTTTTTTTTTTCGCAGAAATACGTTGTAAGTTTATTGAGTGGTGGTAAGATAAAAACAGCACTTATTCAATTATTTGATTTGACAGTTGTATCACCAAGAACTCAACTTTTGTACTAAGTATGCAACTACATGTACGAAGGCCTCCTTTTAAAATAAAAACCATGAAATGACTAAAATTTAAAAAAGAAATTCCATGGAAAAGAAAATTTTATAATGTTTAAAATAGCTTTCTAACAGTTTTCCCAGAAATGAAATGGTTTTCCCTTAAGTCGAGTTTTAAGAAGCTTTTTCAATGGTTTGCTAAATTTGAAATTTTCACTAGTAGGCCTGGATTAAAGAGGGGCTATGGGGCCCCAGCACAGAGCGCGATGTTTTGCGATTATTTATTACTAAATAGGCGTACAACCCATGTGGTGGGGGCCCCGTGAAGAATTTACCAGAGGTAAACAGTAGTTTAACAAGATGGAAAACTTTTTTAATTATCAATTATTTTGAAGTATCTGATACAACTTTCAAGTTTAATCATTTGATTCTTTTTCGGTATCAATTGAAAAATAACCACTTATTTTATGGGTTATGGTTCTCAGGTTATGTTCACCATAACCTAAAACATTTATCAAATTTTCTCCTGTGATCATTCATTTTGGTCCTAAAATAGGTTAGGCAAATTGAGAAGATCTTTTGAGCGAAAATTGATTTTTATAAAATATAAGCCTTTGAAATTCCGACAAATATAATTTTAAATTTCCAGTAATTTAGATTTTTGTTAAAAAATAGTCATTTTTATTTGGTTATACCCTGAAAAAGGGTATAAGTTGAAAAGGGTATTCCCATTCCCTCTTCTCTCCTCCTACTTTTTGATTACTTTCGGAATGATTTTTATAGATAAATTTGCAGTAGCATATTCTGTACACAGAAAAGATAGATCTCCTCGGACAAAAATCAGCCAATATGATATTTTTTCCAACAGATTTACATTAAATGTCTTGAAACATATACGTGTCCAAAGTGTAAAAAAAATAAAATTCATTTTGTACCATTCCCAGATTCCAAAAAAATTGTTTCTTAAAAGACACCTGTATTCTGCATATAATATTATAGAAAATAATGTGTGCAATTTTGCACACATTATTTTCGATAATAGTACTTTAATAAATTAATTTATAGTTACTATTACTACTAAGCAGTATTATTATATTCTTTAAGGTGATAGGTTTTTTTTGTTTACTAAGTCTGTATTAAGGCTATTCCAACAACAAAGAAGATATTGCCAGGAATCTTGAAAATTTACACCAGTAGTGCATATAATGGTAAAACACATAAAACGATTAAAATATATCTATGAAACAAAGACACAAGTTACGCTGATACTGTATCGTTAGCGGCGAAGCTAAAAAAACTACTTATAGCCGGAGAGATCGTGACAAAAGTCTGCAAGTGTTTTATAATTGCTCATATTTCAATATGACGTAGTATCAAGGGTATATATGAGTCAGCACCTACTCGCAAGGTCAAGTAGTGTGACATGTAGAGGCGGCGCTCTTTGAAGTACGTCCTAATGGCTAAATATTATTGGGCTTGTTTCCCCATAGAGCATTGGTGTCCCTGAATTTTGGTTTTTTCCCTGATGTCACCAGTCAATGACCACTGTCATTTTTGGGTCGGAACTAATGCAAGATGTTGTCATAAGCGTTTTAAAAAAAAAGTTGGGCACCGATCGGCCGCACTGTTCCTAAGATATAATTTTTTGCCATTAATGCGGTTAAGAAGTGACGTAGCAGTTAATGCTTTCGGTGAGCGATAGATCTTAACCCTGTCTATCGATCTGTCAAAAAATATTTGCGAAAAAATGTGACACGGAGTCCCAATACCTGACCTTACGAGTGGGTTTTGACTCATGTACCCTTAATTATACATCATATTGACATATGCGCCATTACAGAACTCTTGCAGTTTTTTGTCACGAGTCCTTGAACAATTACCCATTTCACTTCAAATGTTGATAAAAAATTAAGGGTATTAGGATGACCTGGGAATATTTTAGTAAAAATTCAATATGGCGGCATAGTGGAATGAAAAAATACTAACAAATTAATTATTATCCAATTTACCTCAAATTTTGGACAAAAATAAAGTGTTACATAGGAATGAACTGATAACATTTTGGTACGACTTCAAGATAGCAAAACAAAATGGCGACCTAATAAAATGTTTAAAAAATCAGCCCAAAAAAACGCGTATTAGATTCATTTCAAATTTTGTGCAAGCATTAACTGTGAGAAAGAGATGAAATGGTAAAATTGTAGTACTAATTAAAGATGCCGAAACAAAATGGCGGCCAAATAAAAGGTTTAAAAATCTATGAAAAAATCGATTTAGTACTTTAATTACTGTTCTTTTTTGTCACAAAATACGCTACTTAAATTTCTAAATAAAGACGCAGCCTTATGCGAAATTATTATAGTGAAAAGGCAAATCCTAGAATACCAATAGAATCGATCACTTATGTATAAAAAGCATGACACCTGAGACGGATTTCGGATATTGAGCCACTCCAAAAATTGCGCGTGACATTGTTTCTGATATTTGGAAATGTAAAATCCCAAGGTATGCCAATCTGTGTCAGAATCGACGACCAAAAACTTTGAATTCGTTTTCCGCTCGACAGAGTAAAAAAGTGTAAAAAATGTAGTTCCCGAAATTTGCAACATTGAAATTCCCTCGTTTTGAATTTTTCTTTTTATTTGGAATAGGGAAGTGTAACTCAGTTTTGTTCTGAAGAGTTATTTAGTAACACATTTATACTGCCATTTAAAAAAAAAATTATTGGTTGCCAATTTATTCCACCATATTGGATTTGTACAAATATCTTACCAGTTTCTACCTATGCCACACTTGATTTTTGAGCATAATTTAAAATAAATTGAATTAGTAGCTTTAACACTGATTTTTTTAAGACTGTTATTTTGTTCTGTCATGGCGAATTCGTACCAGTTTATCACTATACCACATTTAATTTTACTTCAAATTTTGAAGTCAATTGAATAAGTTGATTTTTTTAAACCTTTTATTTGGCCGCCATTTCGTTTCGCCATATTGAATTCGTACCACAATTTTTCCATTTTATCTGTTTGTCCCACTTAATGCTTGCACAAAATTTGAAATATATAACGTAAGTAGTTTTTCGGGCTGATCTAAAAAAAAATATTAGGGTTCTATTTTGTTTTGCTATGTTGGATTCGTCCGAAATGTTATCAGTTCATTCCTATATAACACTTTATTTTTGTCCAAATTTTGAGGTAAATTGAATAATATTTAGTTTTTCAGTAATCTTTTTTTAAACAATTCACTAGGCCGCCATATTCCCAGGTCATCCCAATATAATCCTTAATATTTTATCAAAATTTTAATACCTCCTGCGCTGTCTCACATTTTTTCTCAAATATTTTTTGACCGATCGATAGAGGGGGTTAAGATCTATCGCTCACTTAAAGCATCATTCGCTACGTCACTTCCTTAATGCGTTAATGCATTAGTTCCAACCCAAAAATTACAGTTTTGAAATATGATTAGTTAGCGCTTGAGCAAACCTAAAAGCGCTCCAAGCAGCCGCTTCCGCTTTATAAGGGCATTTCTAGCTACTGCTGACTGCGTCTGTTCCATTAAACAGAGGTCTGACTGTTTTTTAGTTATATGTAATAATTAACTAGTAATTTGAGCCGGAACAAAACTCTTGTAACGACATCATTATCGCGACAACTTATGCAACGTGCTTACTTTTTGCTTTCCATAACTATGCATAGTACAAAAAAAAACGTGTGAAAGTGGTCAGACCAAACAGTTGTGGAATGCGGTGACTCAGCACCTCGCATAAGTCTTCGCGATAATGCTATCGTTCTAAAAGTTTTGTCATGGCTGAAAGTTTGGACCAGACTCAGTCAGCATTCGCTTAAAATGCAGATATAAAGGCACGCGGCTGCTCGGAGCACCTTTGGGACCACCATCCATGGGTGGAAGTTCTTATCTTGATATCTCTGACTCACGCATTTTTCGTACATGTGGGCATTATTTAGGACAGCGCAAGGGCTAACTAGTTACGTATTACATGTCATGACACCATCATCTCTCCATATTAAAAATAAACTATCAACCGTCAGTTGTCAAAACTGCCATTTTTGGGCAGGAATTGATGCAAGATGATGTCATAAGCATTTAAAAAAATTTTGGCGCCGATCGGCCGCACCGTTCCTGAGATATAGTTTTTTCCCATTAGGGCCATAACGAATTGACGAAGCGACCATGCTTTGGGTGAGCGATAGATCTTAATCCCCTTTATCGATTTGTAAAACAATATTTGCAAAAAGATGTAAGATGACGCCGTAGAAAGAGAAAAAAACCAAAACTCAGGGACATCAATGCTCGATTACGAAACAAGCCCAATAATTTTTAGTCATTAGGATGTACTTTAAAGTGCGCTGCCTCAAAGTGTCACAGTACCTGACCTTGCGAGTGGATGCTGAATCATATACACTCTTAATACTACATCATATTGAGATATGAGCAATTACAGAACTCTTGCAGATTTTTGTCACGAGCTCTCCGGTTATAAGTAGTTTTTTTAGCTACGCCGCGAACTGACAGACAGACAGACCGACCAAATTGAAAAAACATATTTTTTTGTTATCTAGAGACGCTAAATATCCTTTAAACGTCTCTAGATAATAAAAAACTGGGAGGGTGATTTTCACAATACAAAAATTTAATTTGGCCGCTCTTTTGTTGTGCCATCTCGAATCCGTACCACAATTTTACCAGTTCATATAAACCATAATCAATTCCTTAACATTTGTAATCAATCCATTAATTTGTTTTTTTTTGCTGAATTTTTGATTCCTACGTAATATTTGAGTTTAGTGTAAAATTTGAGGTACATTCGATACATTAGCCTTTGGTAATATTTTTTTAACATTTCACTGGACCGCTATTTTGTTTCGCCACATTGGATTTTTACAGGTCATTACATTTTCCGCTTTTCCGTAAATTAACTTGTAGATTATATTTTTTTTCTACCGCTGCCGAGTTGTGGATACGCCAATTTAGGATTTTAACTTTTCGATCCCTATAGAAGCAATATATTAAAAATTCCACAGATGAATTGAAATGTTTGTAAAATATGTCATAGTATGACCTAGAAAATTTTAACTTGTATGAAAAATTCGAAGAGATAAGATATAGAAACAAGTGCATTTGCATTATTAGCCAAAAACTTTCGTTCCATGAATTGGAGCAACTTTCAGTTCCCACCTTAGCAAGACTATATATATAACACACCGAGTATTGAAGAAACCCTTGTTACCAATAATGCAAAATACCATTATTTCATACTGTACTGTAATGTGAACTCGCATGAGCCCGGAAAATAAGTCATTACATTACCCAATCCGAGAAATGTTTACTTCGCGGACTGCATTAAAAAACACACAATATTCATTCATATAATTTTTGATTTTTTGTTAAACATAATAAAATAAAACGTTGTACGACACATGGCCAAAAACTGCTATCACAGTATTCGTTTAGAAATTTAACTTTTAACTCGTACTATAATAAACCAGTTCCATGCCTTGTAACGTAAATAATTATAATATATGCAAGTTAAAAGAAACAGAACCATCCAAAACCAATGAATGAATTTACAGTTGAAACGAAGGAAAAAAACAACTATAAGCAATCTATTTCTTCCGTAAAAAAGAACCTGAATAATGACCTGATAATACTGGCTGTATTTGTACACCATCAAATTCTTCAATCATGCTATGGGTTGAGTTCGGTCCGGGAAAAATTGCGATATTTGACTATTCACAAAATAACTGAGAGTCAAATACACGTGCCCTTTCTATTTTTTACTCCCCTCTAACACAATATTTAGTTTTTCCGGTCAGGCAAGAAGAACCTGGATAATACTTACTCATCGTGTCAAATTTCGTGCTTTTATACTCATAAGTCATGGGTGTTCAACCCGCGGCCCGCCGTCTAATTTCTTGCGGCTTCCAGAGGCTAAAGAAAATATTGTATCGCGCCGCGTCCGCGAATAACACAGGACGCTAGCGCCATCTAGTTAGAAGAGATCCACTCTGTGAACTCGCGATCACGACTACCCACAAGGCCACTTAATGGCGTTGCATGTCTATTGAATATTTGTAATGATTCTAGAAATTATCACTACTATTATAGGGACCTACTAGTCCAGTCTCGTAGCTGCTCGAAATTTCGAGAGATTCAAAGTTGACGCGCTCGGCCTATATAAAGTCGGCATCACACGGCAGCGTCCAGTTCTAACTTCAAGAGCGAACGAAGCGATACAAGCGAAAGAGTGCCAACTAGCAGTGAAGTTGCTACCTGTGCGATAAGTGATTATATTGAGTTGAGTATAGTGTGTTTTGACGCGTGTAAGGCGGATTCTGTATTGTCGCGTGCAGTCGCGCAAATTTAGTTTGTTGTGGATATTTTTATCGGATAATTAAACTTGTTTCTTCTCCCCTGACATTAAAAATGGCTTCTACTTCGGGTAAAAAACGAAAAATTAGTGAAGAAAAGCGGACTGAGTTGTACTTGTTCGTTAGTATTAATCAAAAACCCGTCTGTTTGGTGTGTCAAAAATCCCTTTCAGCCCTGAAAGAACACAACTTAAAAAGACATTACGATACAAAGCATGCCACAAAGTTTAAGACATTCAAAGGGCAATTACGCCAAGATAAGGCAAGAGCTCTAAAAAGACCGGAAGATAGTTTTCAAAAGCAGAACATTGAAAATGAAGCAAGCGAGAAGGTTAACTACATTATATCCGAAAAATAGCTTTGAAATCAAAACCCTTTACTGATGGTGAACGTATCAGGGAATGTATATAGACCGCCGCTGAAGTATTGTTCCCGTCTCAAAAACAACTTTTTTCTAGAGTTAGTTTGTCCGGTGCTACTGTGGACAGAAGAAACGAAGAGTTAGCGACAGACATTCAAAATTCACTAAAAGAACTTGCATCGAAGTTTGTATATTATTTTTTTAGCTCAATTAGCTATATTTATTAGGGGCATTGATAGTAATTTAGAAATCACTGAAGAAATGGCTGCCCTTTTTTCGATTAAGGGAACTACAAAAGGATGTGTGGACGGTGCACCATCCATGCTGGGAAAAAATGAAGGGCTCCTGGGTTTGGCGAAAAAATAGCAGAAAGATCTTCCTTTGATACATTACCATTGTATCGTTCATCAACAAAATCTGTGTGCAAAATCCACAAATATTGATGAGGTGATGAAAGTGGTCGTAAAAACTATGAACTTCATTAAATCACGCGGCCTTAACTACCGAGAATTCCAAAATTTTTTACACGAAATCAATGCCGAGTATGGTATTGTTGTCATATTTTTCTGATGTTCGTTGGATAAGCAGAGGAAAAATGCTAAAAGGCGTTTTTGAACTCAAGAAGGAAACCGCCTCCTTCATGGAAACCAAAGGGAAACCAGTCCCTCAATTTAGTGACCCCGACTGGCTGCGCGACTTTGGATTTCTCACGGACATCACGCTGCACGCGTAATTCGGAACTGAAAGACAAGTTCGACATGGATCTTCTTGATTTTTACTTAAAATATGTGAAATCCGAAAACATGTCAGAAAATGATGTCGCTGCTTGGGAGCATATGTGTGCGAGCAGCTGTTTTCTCGTATGAAGAATGTGAAGTCTAAAACAAGGTTGAGAGATACAGACATCTGGAAGGATATTTGCGGGTTGCAACTACAAAAATAAAACCAAATATCGACACACATGTCAAAAATAAACAATGTCAAAAATCGCATTGATTGATTGATTGAACTTTTTAACCAATAAAGATTATTAAACTTTGAAATTATATGTTTTTTACTTTATTGATATGTTGGTAAAGTGACGAGGACCATTGTGACCGTTCGGATGATGTGAAATCGATTTTTGGCCCTTGCACTATGAAGACCCTTGTCATAAGTGAACGATTATGTTGATATGCCTCTCAACTATTACCTATAATGTATGTCCAGTCAACATGAATTCTTAAATCGCTCTCGGATAACAGCTTACGTGAGAAATATATTGGACTTGCTCGACATTTTATAAAATTGAAGTAATAATCCTATCGTGATTTTAATCAAAATCTATTGATGATAAAATTTGAAAATAAATGAGTAAGAGTACTAACGTCCTGAAATGTAAAAAATCAAGTATGCTGACATTAAATATGTATAACTATTTAATAAACTGATAAAACAATCTGGTTGTTACCAAGACTGGTACCTATAGAAAAGAGAAAGCTTTAAAAAAGTAGGTATAGCAAATTGTAAAAAATACACCTTTGGTCATATTCACTTGATTGACACGAAAAGTGCAAAATAAAGCAAACAAGAGTGTAAAAGAAGGGAATAATGTTTTTCTTCAAATATAAATTATATCCTCTATTTTGTCCTTGCGATGCAAACGATAAAGATGGCCGTCCTACTCCAGGCGGTGGGTCCAGATATAATGTAAAAAATTGAAAAAATTAAACAGTAATTTTTTTTTGTTTAATAGTGAGATTTGGGGGTCAAAAAAATATTTTAGAAATTATACCTCCTCCGATGAAAGCGGGACTCTCTAAATAGGCAAATAGGTACAAGTTGGTTTCTCCGCAGTGACTCGTTCTCTCTGTTATACGATAAATATATAGTAGTATATAAGATATAAGCTTATAAAATTATCTACAAAAAAGTTTTTGTACACTTCTAGCACTATGGCCGTAGTAGCCATTTTAAGCTGACTGATGAGCGACATATTTATCGTATGAGAAGAACAAGTTATCGCAAAAAAAAACTTCTATCTAATTTGCATATTTAGGGGGTAGAATTTTGAATATGTTTTTTGTGACCCACAAATCTAATTATATAATAAATGAAAATACGCTATTCAATTTTTTCCGTTCAAAACTACTTACCGCGTGGAGTATTTATTAGAAGGTATTAATTTTTGGCCCCAAGACAGAAGTTCCTAGAATTCCAAAATTCCAAAGAATTTTTATTGTTAGAACTAAAATAATGATTTTTCATAATGTGGTCGCTAGACGACTAAGCGATTGATGTAATTACTCTGAATTAATATCTCGCCAAAAAAAGGTAGGGTTCTCCTTCCCTCTTTATATAGCTTGTAATTTCGATATCCGTCTTATTTCTTAATTTACGATCAAACCTACATGAATGTTATTTCGAATATTTTAGCAGAAGGTGCACGATTATTGGTTAGATACAAGTTTTATGTTACAAGTAATCACAATTTTAGAGATTTAATAGAAGTTTGTGTTGGCGCCAATAAGGAAATGAAGCTTTTAGGCGATGTTCTAGGCAAACTTGATATTAAATAATGTTGTAAATTTATCTATTTAAAACCAATATTGACTAGCATTAGGCGGAGCTATATACACGTTTTATTGTTCAATCTGTGTGGCCGGGAGATTCAATTTCAATACGGTATTTGAAGGGATCGGTTTTGTTAACGGCTTCCTTGTCTTTCGGACTCAATGATAAGTTACAACCAATGACGCACAAAGTGAGGCAAAATGAGTTCCTGATCATGAAGTTAAGTCTAAATTGCACCCTCGAGGTTTTTTGGACTAAAAATATTTTAACAGACAAGAAACTGTTTTTGAAAAAAAATCGGTAAATTTCCTTTACTCCTAACTTCCCTCGTTATGTATTTATCTTTTATTAGTAATTGTGAAGACCTAATTAAGTTCCGCCCATAATCATTTAATAACACATATATACCCTCTTTTCAAATATGGGGGGCGCCATTTTATTTCACTATATTGAATTCATACCAATATTTTACCAATTTCTATCTACGCCTCACTTCATATTTGGGCATAAATTAAAATAATGTAAATAAATAGTTTTTCCACTGATTTTTTTAAGACCGCCATTTTTTCCCGTCATGTTGAATTCTTACGAGTTTATCCCTACATCATATTTAATTTTTGGTGCAAATTTGAAATCAATTAAATAAGAAGATTTTATTACGTTGAATTTTAAACATTTTATTTTGGCGGCATTTTGTTCAGCCATTTTTAATTCGTTCCACAACTTTATCAGTTTATCTCTCTCTTAAGTTTTAGTAGTAAGTAGTTTCTCAGGCTAATTTTTTTAATATGTTATTGTCATTTTGTTTTGCCAACTTGGAATCGTACCAAAATGTTACAGATTATGGATCTTAAATTTTAACGGGTAAGTAGTTTTTCAGCTATGCCTCAAACAGACAGACCGACAAAACCTTTTTTTACAATTACAGAAATTTCGTTTTACGCAGGACGTAAAAATTGATAGATCTTTAGTGTATAAAGAACCCCGCATTTTTCTTGCGGATAATGTCATTTGTTTATTTTTTCAAAATTTTTGATATATTATTAGTATCCCTCGTAAAAGGGAAGTATTGTAATCGTAATAAAATCACACTCCGAGATTTTTTCAGATCTTCACGTTTCAGGATCCCTAGATGACGAAAAACATGTTCTCTCAATTCCGTCCAAAACTAAGTGACTTCAAATTTTGTTCAAAAATTAAGCGTCATGTGGAGATGACCTGGTAATATTTTGGTAAAAATCAAACATGGCGAAACAAAATGGTGTTTGAGTGAAATGTTAAATATATTATTATTAAAAAACATTATATCCTACTTATTTCAAATTTTGCAAAAACCTCAAGTATTATGTTGGAATCAACTGGTAACATTTTGGATGACTCCAAGATGGCGGCTTAATAAAATATTTAAAAATTCAGCCTGGAAAAATTGCTTAATGATTTTTCCAGGCTGTGTGCCACAACTATTTGTGGTATAGGAATCAACTAGAAAAAAATCATCCTCTCCTGTTTTAGATATCCTCGCGTTTCAGCGTTTTTCAAATTGTCGACGTTTCGCAAATTTATTGTGGCATCCTCAGGAAACATATAGATTCTATATTCTGCGTGAAACCCACATTATCAGTCTTTACCTATTCCGTTGGTCCGCAGATATTGTTTCTAAATTGTTTTCATTAACGATCCTTTTGTTTTTATGTTACGAGTGGCGTATTATTCGGGGTAAGGATCCAGTAAAAAAAAGTATTTTTTTAAATTGTTGACGTTTCGCAACTCTCTTGTTGCATCCTCAGGACACATAGATTTTAAATATCCTACATGAAACCCATATTATCATTCTTTACCTACTCCATTGGTTCGCAGATATTTCCCCGTTATTAAGATTCTAAATGGTTTTCGTTAACGAACTTCTTGTTGTTATGTTATAGTGGTGTATTATTTGGGGTTATATATCTGCGGATTTTTGTTATTTTTTATTGGATCGTAACCCCAAATAACACAACACTCTAATATGACAACGAGGACCGAAAATCATTTAGAAATTTAGTTAAAAAAATTATTACTGAAAAAACGAATTATCCAATTTACCTCAAATTGTGCACAATTATCAAGTGTTACATAGGAATGAACTGATAACATTTTGATATAAATTCAAGATAGCAAAACAAAATAGCCTAATAAAATATTTAAAAAAATCAATGCAGAAAAATTAAATATGAAAATAGAAGAAACTGGTACGAATTCAATATGACATAACAAAATGGCGGTATGTGTAAATGTAGGAACTAATTATTGAACTTATTTCAAATTATGCCCAAAAGTCAAGTGTGGTATAGATAGAAAGAAACTGGAAAAATATTGGTAGGAATCCAATATGACGAAACAAAATGGGACTCAATAAAAATTTTTAAAAAGACAGTATAATATATAACACATATATACTGCGACTATGTACTTTGGGTACTTTTGCGTTATTTTTATAGATAAAACATTTTCGCGGCAGTGTGCTACTTTTCCGTAAAACTAAAGACGCCGTTAACAAAATTTTCGTAGGCCTTTTAGTTTTTAAGATACGAGGCTAAATTGAAAGTGTTGCATTTTCAGGCATCTCAACTATCAGATAACTTATCGAAAATGTGAAAACTGTTTCTTATATAACTTTTCCCATAAAAATCGGAATTATATTTCCAAAGTTAAGTAAAGTATTATAGCTATGAAAATCTATATTATGATTACAAGTATTTGCTTGTTATCCAGAAAGAAGGCAACTGTTTTTTGAGATGTTTACTCGTTTAAAAGCAAATTTAGTTGAGCATGGATCATTTGCTCACCCGCGTCCTAACACATACAACAAAGAAAAGAGATAGATGTTTTGGGATATATAGAAGCAACACCTCCGTTCTCATATATATATATATATATATATATATATATATATATATATATATATATATATATATGCACATATACCTAAAAAAATGTTTTCATTAAAAACACAATAAAAATATATACATACATACATGTAAACATCATTATATACATTGAAACGTTAAATGGCTTAATAAAATTGTACACTTTATACTGAATTTAAAAACACATTTTTTTGTCAGTAGACACAAATTTAAAACACAAATATCTATTATACTTATAGTTTACGGTACGCACCTTGGAGAAGCAATTTGCTTGGTGGAATGTTTATGTGGTGAAATAATGAGACTGATCGGGTCTAGAATATTTTGGTTATCATGTTTTTTTCTTTTTATTTTTACTATACAAACTTACTTTATTTGATGCTTGGAACCTGTAAATAAAAATATTAATATTTTTTGATATACAGAGAGAGTACTATTAGAGTTTTTTACTTAGATGTAAGCATACCAATATAACACCAATATTAATGCAAATAAATTTAATGGTTTAATTGCTGATACTAAGCAAAAGATATTAAATCTTACTATAAAAAAGGCAATCAAAAATATAAATGAACTAAATAAAAATATTCAAAATCTAATTATCCACGCTAAATCTCTTTTACCTGAAAATATTGTTGACAATTATTTGACGTTTGAGATAATTAAATTTGAAAAAAAAATCAATTCTACTAAAAATAGAAAACAAAAAAATTCTCGAAACTATTGTTTTATACACCTCAAAAACAAAATAAAAATTAATACTAACCAATGGTTAGACAATATTTCTGACACTGCAATACCAAATGACTTGGCTGAAATTCTTGCTCTAGGTCCAAATTTCTCTCTTCCGATAGCAAACGAAAAACAGTTATCTGTCACGGATTACAACGCCTGTGTTGAAAGTGTTATTTCTGATAAATCAAACGATTACAGATTCAATCCGCGCAGACGTAGTAAATGTCACAAATCACAAAACAAAAATTAATCAGAAAAAATTTAAACTAACAAAATCTCAAGCCAAAGTCCAGAAACAAAAACAAAGCACTTTGTTAAAGATAACCCCCAAATTAAAATACTCAAATCTGATAAATCTAATAAAACAGTCGTAATGAATTCAAACGATTATAAAAGAAAAAAGAATGAACTACTCGCCGATACAACAACTTATAAAAACTAAAAAGCGATGTTACAAACATATTTCAAAACAAAAATAACTCATTAATAAAAAGGTTTTTAAGTAAAAATCTCATAACGGAAAACACAGCCAAAAACTTAATAATACATAATGCAATTACTTCTAAAATTTAAGGTTAACCTAAAATACATAAAAAGGCATTCCGTTAAGACCAATTGTTTCGTGTATACAATCTCCATTCTACAAACTCTCAGAAGAAAGTGTTTTGGAGAAAATGGATTTTAATATAATTTTTTTCAAAAGATTCGTTGATGATTGTTTAACGGCTATTCCAGAAGACAAAATTAACAAACTACTAAACGGCTTTAATAATTTTCATCCTAAGTTACACTTCACAATAGAAATGAAAGAAAATAATTAAATTAATTACTTAGATTTAAAGTTAATCAGAGAAATTGCACAGAACAAATTAAAAACTAAATTGTATACCAAAGAAACCTGGTCGGGCCGATATCTAAATTTTAATTCCAACCATTCAAACAACCAAAAGAATAGTGTAATAATAGGATTAATGGACCGCGTAATGGCTCTAACCTCTCCAGAATACCGACCAGAAACTCTAGAAAAAGTTAAACAGGTATTAGGAGACAACCACTATCCAGAAAAAAATATTTTAACGATTTTTAAACAAAGAACTTATCTTCATTACAACAAAAAAAAAGAATCAATAAAGAACCAAAATACTAAATATGTGGCACTACCGTAGATAATAACCTATCAGAAAAATTAAAGTATATTTTTTATATTCAAAACATAACATAACTATTTGTCATAAAGCACAACATTTATTAAATTCTCTGTACACACCATTAAAAAGTAAAGTTCCCCAGAAAAAGAAATCTAACGTAATTATTCCATGTTTAAATTATCCTAAGAAATATATCGGTATGACAACACAATACTTAGAAAACCGTATTAAAGGGCACAAGTATACTAAAAATGCATCTACTGCTCTTCATAAACATAAAATTACAACAAAACAACGTTAACTTTAACGCAACCGAGATTTTAGCCCAAGATAGAAATTATTATAAAATAACAGTTAAGGAAATGATCGCAATAAAAAAGGAGAGCCAGGCAGTAAATGATAAAAAAGATATTAGTGGTTTAAGTCAAATATATTTCAACTTAATTAATTAATCGGAAAGTAATACAAATTCAAAATCTAATCCTCTAAACAAAGATTTAACTTGCCTCTGTATATCAATTAAAAATATTAATATTTGTATTCACCGGTGCCAAGCATCAAATAAAGTACAGAGTTTTTATAGCCAAAAAAAAAGAAAAAAAACATGATAACCAAAATATTCTAGACCCGATCAGTCTCATAATTTCACCACATTAACATTCCACCAAGCAAATTGCAAACTATAAGTATAATAGATATTTGTGTTTTAAATTTATGTCTACTAACAAAAAAATGTGTATTTAAATTCATTATAAAGTGTACAATTTTAGTAATTTTAAGCCATTTAACGTTTCAACATATATAATGATGTTTACATGTATGTATGTATATATTTTTATTGTGTTTTTAATGAAAAACAATTTTTAGGAATCAGAAGACTAAATAAAATCTTGAGAAAGCTCACACACACACACACACATATATATATATATATATATATATATATATATATATATAAAACTGAAAAAGTGGTACTTTACGAAGGGCCAAAGATTGGCAAACAGAATTCGTGCAACCTGAAATTCCAAAATTTCTCAAAATTCACCCTTAACCATGATCGACCTGATTTTTACACCAGTCTCTAGAAGATATAAAGATGTTTTTTTGTGTATTCTTTACTTAATTTGCCTAGGATCAACCGGGCCAAATGTAAAACCATAGGAAAATAGATGAAAATAACATTACAATTTTATTTTCACATGGTTCGACCTGTACAAATCGGAGAGTAATTTTGGCGATGTGATTTTTCAACACCTCGCGGAAATTTGAGGTCCTATATAAAATGTCCGCCCCTCGTTTCTCTTCTCGAAAACAAAAGTGAAACATGGAAAAATTGAAAAGCTGAAAACTGCTTTTTTTTGCACTTCGAGGTATTCTATATTGATTTTCAATTTCCTTTATATTCCTTATTGAAACCCCCTTGTTACCTTCACAAAGTAGTCAGGGGTGCGACTGCGCAAAATGTCTTCACTGTTATCCCATTTTTTACTGCTTTTTTTTGTGTGATATCTCGTGCCTTGATATAGCCGGTTAACGAAGTTATCCGAAATTTTTAGACGAAACATCAGAAAAAAATGCCCCACCTCAAAAAATTAACACTAGCGACCTGCATTTCGAATCATCCGCCTTTCGAAAATAGACACCACTATCGGCCTATTATAGGTCTCACAGAAATCGCCTCTGTACCAAAAGAAGCGCCCATTTATCATCTACGATAGACCTCATAAAAGCATATTTCCCCAAAGTACCGTGACCGAGCTGGAGCATTTAAAAGGTCAAAAAACACGAATTTCAAAAATTTCTGTTCCAAAAGGGAAATGCGCGGACAGGAATAATTTATATAATAATAAATAGTTATAAAAAAGTGGTCTTTTAGAAGTTTTAAAGACAATGTGTAAAAAGAAGCATAGGTTTGTGACGCATTCGCATAGGAAATGAAACAAACAGTGATACGGTTCTCACCCTATTATTTGTTCTTTTATTTATTTAAATTCGAGTTTAAATTTAAATTAAAATCAAAAGTTAGCTCTTAATATATTTTTTCGACTTAAAAATTTTCTGTTGTGAAATTAATAAAATAAATGTGTTAATGATATTCTCCCAGGTATTTGGAAAAATTCAGGTAATTACTGTAGATTCTTATATTTCTCTGGATCTTATAATAGAACCGATTATAATTGATTTAGATGAGGATATCTACAGCGAAACATTAGTATCTAAAAATTTGGATTATTTAGGTTTTTTCATTTGATTAAAATAATATAAACATTATCATTAATCATCAAATAATTACTTGTTTTTCTTAGAAACTCAAATCTGCACTAAATACGTAAGTATCTAAATTCCGATCCCCTTACTACATTGCCTAGACAATGGAACCGACCCAGGGAAATCCACAAGTTAACTTTTGTTTTCAAGTAGTTTTTTTTTCAACAGCTACTTTTTGTAAATTTAACATGGCCGCTTTATATCAAAAATAGGTCACTATTTATAAAATACTTGTTTTAAACAGTCCAAAATAAACTTATTTCTGCATTTGTTAAAAAACTTCGATTTAAAAATCGTTTTGAGTACTAAAAGAATGTTCTAAAAATTTTCACTTCTTGTTTATTCAAAAGAGAACTTTACCCCGGTAAAACCGGAAGTAACTGTTAATTGTTTTTGCATGGAAAATTTCTTGAAGAGTTTTTGGAATTTTAAATTGGCATAATATAATTTTTGCACACAACCCTGTATATTTTCTGCGTAGTACAGACCCTACCGGTTTTTTAGACTTAATGGCTCTAGCAAGGAAACTTTACATCAAATGGCTAATAAAAAGTTCCAGCTTAATATGTGAGAGAAATCTAAATAAAAATATCAATTTCAAAAAATATTAAAATTTTTAAAAAACGTTTCAAATTTTTTTTATAATTTCACCACGGATTATGCTGGACTAGCAATTAGAATTAAAAAATAAATTATTGGAAAATTTGCAGAGGCTTGTTTAACACTCTATATAAATAAGTTTTTACCTTAGCTAAGCTCTAAAAATATTCGAATTTAAATTTTACACGATTAACTTGAAATTTTGGTCAAAAATTAGGGGTCATATGGTGATGACCTGGTAACATTTTGGTAAACATCCAATATGGCGAAACAAAATGGCGGCTTAGTGAAATGTTAAAAAAATTATTATTAAAAAACTACTGATCCAATGTATCTCAAATTTTGCAAAAACATCAAGTATTATGTTGAAATCAACTCGTAACAATTTGCTGCCAATCCAAGACGGCGGAACAAAATGACGGCTTAATAAAATATTTTAAAACTCAGCCTAAAAAACTGCTTAATGGTTTGAATTCAAATTGTGTACCATAACTAATTGTGGTATAGGGATCAACTAGTAATATAGTTTTATTCAAGATGGCTGAACAAAATGGCGACCAAATAAAATGTTTGTAATCATGAAAAAGTTACCCTCTCACTTTTACACATCTTTACGTTTTAGCGTCGCTAGATGCCAAAAAATATGTTTTATGTCGGTCTTTCTATCTGTCTGTCAGTTCGCGGCATAGCTTAAAGACATCTTACCCGATTGACTTCAAATTGTGGTCAAAAATTAAGGGTCATATGAGGATAGCTTGGTAAGATTTTGATAAAAATCCAATGACGTAACAAAATGGCGGCTTAGAAAGATATTAAAAAATGACAAAACCACTCATCCAATTTATCTGAAATTTTGAAAAAACATCAACTTTTTCATCAACTGGTAAAATTTTAGTACGAATCCAAGATGGCGGCACAAAATAGAAAACAAGAAACTACTTAATGATTGCAAATTGTGTGCCGTAACTAATTGTGGCATAGTGCTCAACTAGTAAAACTTGTACTAATATAAAAACTTTGTAATCGTGAAAAATTCACCCTGTAGATTTTACATATATTCACGTTTCATGTTAGGAAAAAATATTATGATAAAGCTACTTGTCGAATTATGATAAAGCTACTTGGAATCAAATGGTAAAATTTCGGTACGAATCCAAGATGGAGACACAAAATAGAAAACGAGAAACTACTTAATGATTGCAAATTGTGTTCAACTAGTAAAACTAGTTACTAATTCAAGATGGCCGAACAAAATTACGGCCAAATAAAAATTTTGCAATCGTGAAAAATTCACCCTCTAGATTTTACATATTTTCACGTTTTAGCGTCCCTAGTCTGTCGGTCTGTCTGTCAGTTCGCGACATAGCTTAAATACTACTTACCCGATTGTCTTCAAATTTTGACCAAAAATTAACAGTCATATGAGGATCACCGGGTAATATTTTGGTAAAAATTCTATATGGCAGAACAATGTTAAAAACATTTTGTTAGAGTGGTGTATTATTTGTGGTTAATATCCAGTAAAAAAAATCAAGTCGTTTTTAGATTTTCGACGTTTCGGAACTTAATTTGTGCATCCTCAGGACACATATATAGATCCAATATCCTGCAGGAAACCCATATTATCAAGCTTTACCTACTCTGTTGCTCCGCAGATAGTTCCTAAATATTAAGTTTCTAAATGGTGTTCGTTAACAAACCTCTTGTACAGTAGTGTATTATTTGAAGTTAGGGTCCAGTGAAAAAACAAAAGTCTATTTCTAAATTTTCTCAACTTTATTGTTGCATCCTCAGGACACATATATAATTGCTATATCCTGCATGAACCCCATACTATCAGTCTTTACTTACTCCGTTCGTCCGCAGATATTTTCCAGATATTATATTTTTATGGTTTCCGTTAACGATCCTCTTGTGGTTATGTTATAACACACTATAAGTGGTGTATTATTTAGGGTTAGGGTTCAGTAAAGAAACAAAAGACTTTTTTAAACTGTCTACGTTTCGCAATTTTGTTGTTGCATCCTCAGGACACATATAGATTCTATATCCTGCATGCAACCCATATTATCAGTTTTTACCTACTACATTGGTCCGCAGGTTCTTTCCAGATATTAAGTTTCTAAATGGTTTTCGTAAACGATCCTCTTGTTTTTATGTTAAGAGTGGTGTATTATTTGGGGTTAGAATCCAGTAATAAAAACAAAATCTTTTTTAAAATTGTCGACGTTTCGCAACTTTATTGTTGCATTCTCAGGACAATTATACAGATTTTATATCCTGTATGAAACCTATATTATCAGTCTGATAGATAGACTGATAATATGGATTTCAATTTAAAATGACAAAACAAAATCGCGGCCAAATAATTTTTTTAAAAAATCAATGTAAAAATCTTGTATGTGTCAATGTAGAAACTACTTAAAGTTATTTTATTATGCCCAAAAGTCAAGTGTGGCATAGGTCAAAAGAAAATGGTAAAATATTGGTAGGAATCCAATAAGTTGGAACAAATAAAAATGAAAAGACAGTATATGTAACACATATATACTGTGACTATGTACTGAACTAAATTGGGCCACACTTTACTATTCCTGGCAAATCGAAAAAAATCATAACGAGGGAAGTTCCGGGTAAAGAAATCTACAGATTTTTATGATTTGTATCTAGCAATTTGACCCGAGGATCCGTGATTTCACCCAAACCTCAGCGAGTGTCCTCTAGCACTGTTTCCAGGTTACTCCTGAAATATCAAAATGTAAGTATCTGTTTAGTTGTATTCTTCTAGTGGTTTCTTTAATGATTTTACAGGTTTAAACCAACAGAGGTAAAATACAGTTTTTGCTAATATTAATTTGAAATAAACTAATTAAAAAATTGAAAACTAAAAAGAGAAGTTTATTAGATGACATTACATTAATATATTAAATTAATTTAATAATCATTGGTGGAGTTTAAGTCTACTAAGGCGATTTCGAATAGGCGAATGAACAAATAACCAATTTGAAAATATTCATTCAATCTGAGGTGATGATACTGGTTTTTTTTTCATTTTTAAATATAATGATGCATGAGAGCTTTGGGCGATGAATGCTAACCATACTCCAAAAAACATGTTTCTCATATAAGATTTTAAAAAAGCATTTTTTTTATGTCAGTATATTATTCCTTCTGTATTTAAAATTTCGAAAAAAAGTTTTATACTGTTTTTAACTATTCAACTGAAAGTTTTTCGTTATATATTAAGCGCCATTTTTTCTATTTCGAACTTAATCTTGAAATTAAATAAACATTGGGAGCTGAGGAATTTAATTTCTGAACAAAATGTATAAAGAGTACCTCTAAAATGCGAGAAGTTTTTAACGTCTTATTAATCCATGAACAAAAATATGTCCCGAGTAAAAATATATTGTTTTCGTTAAGATTTTCGGAAAAGCAGCAAGCAGAGGAAATTCACTCACATTTCCTCTGAAGTTACAGTTTTGGTTAATAACTTTAATGTTGTCCTTTACTTCGTGCATAATTTCATCACTAAATATTTTTGTTTTGATAGGGGGTTTTATCTTTTAATTATTTTAACTAATAGCATTAGCATAAAATGAGCATTTTGCAAAACCTCCTTTACTAAAATGCTACATCAACTGACGGATGAGTATTGAATATATAAATATATATATATATATATATATATATATATATATATATATATATATATATACATATATATTATATATACTATAAATATATATATATATATATATATATATATATATATATATATATATATATATATATATATATATATATATATATATATATATATATATATATATATATATATATATATATATATATATATATATATATATATATATATATATATATATATATATATATATATATATATATATATATATATATATATATATATATATATATATATATATATATATATATATATATATATATATATATATATATATATATATATATATATATATATATATATATATATATATATATATATATATATATATATATATATATATATATATATATATATATATATACACTTAGGAGATTTTCTTGAGTTTTTGGTCTCAATTTTATTTTTTTTTATAAAACTTGTTTATTCTTTGGAAATCATTTTAATTTTTATTAATTCCAAATGTTTCGGCAAAATGCCTTCATCAGTGGCGTTTAAAAAAGGTCACTAAAACCAAGAATGTAATTTCTTTTTTCCATTTGCAAATGGGTCACATAACACTTAAAGGTTTTACAGGGTGCCCCAAACTCAATGGCCTATTAGGAGTATATAGAGAACCAATAAATAGATTATTTGAAAATTTTGCTCTGTCCATACATAATTATACACTCTATTTTTAAAATATTTTAAATTGTGCGTTGTTGCCGCTTCTATCTTAAACCGGTTGCAACATCCTTTTTCTTAATGAGATGCCCTGTATATTATTACATTTTTGTATTTTCCTAAACACTCTAAACACTTTTTGTGTTATGTTCCCTATATCTAAATTAAACTGTTTTCGAGAAAATGGCGCTTGAAAATTCACATTTTTGTTCCTTTGAAGTCGTGTAACTCTCAAACAGCTTAACTTGCAACTAAATGGATTTCACTTTTCTATCACAGTTTTTAATTTTGTAATTCCCCATACCAATTTCTAGTTTGACAGGACGTGTCAAAATTAGATATTTCCTGTCAAAGTAGAAATTGGTGTCAGGAGCAAGATAACTAAACGACGCTAAAATACATACACATTTAAAAATGTTATCTGGCACATGTATGCCGCAGGAATCATATCGACTTTAATAATTTGAGATTCCTTTTTAGGCGCAACTTCTGAGATTTTTTCCCCTGAAAGAGAATCTCCAGATAACATACAAAAGTTTTCAATATCCCTTAACATATTATATGCTTCCTTAATGTTCTTAATATTGGAAGAAATAATTTCTTCATCATCACTGTCACATGAAATCTGACCGTTCTCACTATTTTGAAATTCACTGATGCACTTACGTACACTTATGTTATGATTTTCCGTGAATAAACTTTCATCAATTTGTGGATATGAAGTTAAGTCGGAAGAGAATACATTGATGTTTCTACATAATTCCGATAATGGCACATCATCTTCACTATCGCAGTCAACGTTTTCCTCGGGAATTTCGTCGAATCCAGCTTTGCGGAAGCAGTTATTGATGGTCTTGGATTCGACTTTTTTCCATGCAGCAACAATCCAAATCAAGACACTTATTACATATACATAGAATATTCCATGGATGACAAAAGTCGCTTGATTAAATCTTTCTGTAGTGGTTTCTGTACCGGATATTGAAATGTTTTTGGAGCGTACTTTACAAAACCAGTCGTAGACAATTTGGACTATGGCAGCACCCTCAGTTTTCGCAAATTTCTTTTTCTCTTTCATATTCCCGGTCTCGGCGAATCGCTTGTTAAGATCGCTCCTGTTTCTCAAAATATCACTAATTTGAGATTTTCCTACACAGAATTTTTCGGCTAATGCTCTAACACTAAGTTTGTTTTTTTCCGCGTACTGGATTATTTCAACTTTTTCTTGAAGACTCAAAAACTTTCTTTTATTTAAAGACATATTGATCGCACCAGAGTAACATCAAAGCTAAGATATTCTATTGATGAAGACTACATTTTATAAAAATGAAGTGATCTATTTATTATGCAATTCACGGCAATTTACCTACAAACCAGACAGCATAAGCCAGCCTATTGTTAAACTAGTGCTATTAACAATAGGTAACATAGATCTAAATATTGGGCATAACGTCCAATAAAAATACCTGAGGAGGTAAATTTTACTGTTTTTATTAA
This sequence comes from Kuschelorhynchus macadamiae, assembly GCA_030620095.1. Lineage (NCBI taxonomy): Eukaryota > Metazoa > Arthropoda > Insecta > Coleoptera > Curculionidae > Kuschelorhynchus > Kuschelorhynchus macadamiae. The sequence goes on from JAUTXW010005231.1 coordinate 374,601, forward strand.
AAATGTTCCAAATTTTACTATCGTGTCGTGTTTTTTCATTTAAGTTATAATTTTGGTTCTGCTCAGGAGCAATTCGCCAGCATTATTCGGGGGACACCGAATATTATCGGGTTGTTACTCCCTTATACTAGTGGCGCCAGCAGTGGACTCCACTGTAATTATTATTTTATTTTATGGCATTAGGTTGGCATAAGTCTGAAGTGAGGAAGAATGATCGAGGGGAATGTCAAACTTCTTTGAATTTTCTGGAGCTGATTTTCTCGCCCTTTTCTATTGACTCTTCTTAGAGGTGCAACATGTGTCCGGCTTTATAAAAGTGCCTTAATGGACCAATTTTTTTAAAGTACTGAAAGTATGTCATAAGTAATTTCTTTTAAAGTGCAGTGCTGTTGAAAGCCTAAGGCCTATTTATGGACATCATCTGGCCCTAAATTTTGGTCCTATTTTGTTTGGTTCCACATTTGATCAACCACGTGGTAAGTCGATTTTATAAATTAGTTTCCTGCTGTGAGTTAATTCGGAATTATCTTTTATAAACAGAATGGCGTCCTGAATTTTGTTTTGGCTGTCGGTCCTCGAGAAGCCTTTCTAGATATCTGGAAATTCCCTTTATTGGTGACCGTTGGCGTCGAAGGAGCCCTCTAGATGACTAGAGGTAAGGCAATGTCTTTGAATAGTTGTGTTGTAAATAAGTAACCTATTTTTTTTGTAAAACAGCCTTGGCGAAATACTTTATACTTTATAACTTTTTCCTTGCGGCAGTGTGGTAAAAGAAAATTCATGAATTTTTGATTCCCTGTGCGCTATTTAATTTAATTTTCATATTTGCGTCATGACATTTCGCCAGATGTTCATAGGTTGATGATATAATGGTAATAACGTTCTATCACATTTCACATATTTGATATATTTACATAGTGTTTTATTGAAAAGCCCTCCAAATCTTTATTTTGTCTGCATTTAAATATCAATACAGATTTCTTCCTAATTGAGTCACAGTCAATTAGGTGGCGCCCATTTTAATTTCGAAAGGTGTACCCGAGAACCTGCAACCTACAGCTCTCCGAAAAGATGACTGGCTGCCGTTCGCATTTATTGGTAAGTTCATAGGGACTTTACGCCATAATACAGAGGAATACATATATTGACGGTCGGGGACTTCAAAATTGTCCGTTCAGCAGAGGTGTCCGTTAAGGAAGGTTTCACTGTATATATATATATATATATATATATATATATATATATATATATATATATATATATATATATATATATATATATATATATATATATATATATATATATATATATATATATATATATATATATATATATATATATATATATATATATATATATATATATATATATATATATATATATTATATATATAAATTAGAAAACAATAAGAATTACTTAAATCGTAAAAAACACGTTATGGAAATATATTGTAGGTGTCAAGCGCATAATAAAATAGAAAATAGTTTCGGATTTGGACGAGGTAGAAAGGGAGTAGTAGCTTTCCGGATTCCTCCATAGGACTCAGAATGCAATTCACTGTTTGACTTACACTATACGCTTTATTACTACCTTTAAAAGAAAATAATATTAGAGAGGTAATTTTAGTATTAAAGTAACATAATCATGAAAAAATTGCCCTCCCAGATTTTTTCAGATCTTCACGTTTTACGGTTCCTAGATGCCGAAAATTTGTTTGTTCAATTCTATCGATCTGTCTGTTCGCGACATAGGTAAAAACTACTTACTCGATTGACTTCAAATTTTAGTCAAAATTTAAGGGTCATATGGGGACGATCTGCGAAGATTATGATAAAAATCCGGTTTGGCGAAGCAAAATGATAGCTCAGTTAAATGTTAAAAAAACTATTACTAAGAAACTAATTATCCAGTTTACCTCAAATGTTGCTCAAAAATTAAGTATTACTAAAATAAACTGGTAACATTTTGATACGAATCAAAGACGGCAAAACCAAACGACGGCCTAACAAAATAAATATATATATATATATATATATATATATATATATATATATATATATATATATATATATATATATATATATATATATATCAAAACCAGCCTGAAGAAAAACTAAGTTGATTTAAAATTGTATGCAAGATTTAAAGGTGACATAGAGATAATCTGGTTAAAATAATGGTATGAATTCAAGATGGCGGAATAAATCGGTGGCCAAAACTTTTAAAACTATTTGCTTTTAATTTTGATTTATTCGAGAATTTATTTATCATCTGCTATTTATATTTGAAAGTGTCAAACAGAATGTTTTTCTAAGGCTCTTTCCTTCATTAGTTTTTATTGTTTTTTAGTTTCCTTTTATATTAATGTCGGGACATTCTTATTCACAGTGGCGGTGGTCCATAAGTACAACATCTGGATTTAAATTAAACTCTATTCTGAGTAATATATATCGGAGATTCCCACAAATTTTTTCGTCTAATAATGTGTAAATCGATTTCCTTATAGCAATATGTTACTGTTACTTCTAAAATAATTTCTATAAAATGTTTTTAAACTAAAACTTCCTTCATCTATATAGTTCATGTTACTTTGTTAGAAAATGAAGAAATCTGGACTGACACTGGAAGTTTAAACCAGATTTGTAATGTAGGTACATATAGAATGGGAAGATATCAAATGAAATTAAATATAGAAACATCGAACCAAAGTCTGAATAAATAATATGTTTAGTACTTCCCCATATTTTATGATGTTTATAAGCAAAATACATAAAAAATGTGTCGTTTATTTTTAAATAGTAAATGGTTTCTAAAATAGCAAAACATTTTCGCTTTTAAAAAAGCGGTATTCCCTAGGATCGTCCTGTGCAGTTATAAATTTTTATAATAACTATAAAGATAAAACAAATTTGGCTTCTTCCACCATTTAAAAAAAAACTTAAAAGTTTAATATTTATTAGGGAGCTGTTTCACCTCTTCATTGTATATGCAAAAAAATTAAATAAATTTGCCCTGTTTTACGGTTTTCTAAAAAGTTAAGCATTATGAATATAAAAAGTATTTTTAATTTTAAGGTCTTTTTGTATCTCCTAAAGCTACCTGGTATTGCTTAATATCTCTGGAGTTAAGTTAGGTTAGGTTAGGTATAGAAAAAATTAGGTTAGGTTAGGTGTAGAAAAAAATGTATTTTTGACGTATTTCACCGTATGTTAAAAAAGCCGCTTTTTTAATTTTTCTTTTAGTTTTCAGGTTGCTGTTTCATCAACCGAGGACTACCTGCATAGTTGAAACAAATGAAAAGGGACTTGAGTTTTATCACCTGACTTTTGTATCAAAATGCTCTAGGTGCAGAAACTATCTAAATCTATATTAGCAACAAAACCTCTAGTAACGCCTCATTAATAAAAATATCGATGGCGTAATCAAATGAAATGTTTTAGATTAGGTTAGGTAATGTGAGATGAAATAATAATAGCATATTTATATATTATTAATTAAAGATATATTTTTAACTGTCTTTATACTACAGCTTTAAAATATGAGACTAGCTAGAGGCTTACGATCTTACAAAGAACTGAATAAGTATTTCTTTCAGTGCCTTAAATAAATTCATCAATACCATAATACGTAATCTATGTTTATATTAACATCGTAAAAAAAGTTGTTTCAGGCTTCTTGTTAGCAAAGCATATCGAACTGCCGTCTAAACCTTTTTCTTCTAAATAAATGCAGATATTAATATATACAAACGATTTTACAAATGCGTTGGATTATACAGAGGGTTTTATAAATAAGTAACATAGTGAAACTGGAAATTAACGTTAACAGTAAATAATTTTTTTATTTTTATTGTTTACATTTTTTGGTACACGTACTTGTTAAAATGTTAACGCTAAAGTAATAATTAAATAAAATAATAATTATAAAATGTATAAGGTAACAATGCAAATCAGACAATAGCAGAAAATAAATTCAGTTTAACTGATATCTTTCAGTGAATAATACCATTTTTACGAGAAACTCCTAATATTTTCATATCATCAGAATTAATTAACGTCCGTTAAAACTTAACACTCACTGGTACAGTACGTATCTAATTGTTGGCATTTACTAATTTTTCTACTATGTAACAAACATATAGGTATAAATTCCAGCATTTTAACGGTGCTTCTTTAATTCTGCAAACTTTTAAATTAGAAAATTACAAGGCAGTAATTGGTAGTCTTCATAAACATATATATTTATTCAAGGAACTACAAACTTTTTTTTTAGTTAATAGTAGCTAACTGAAAGTATCGATACGCAGAAAAAATCAAAACAATAACAATTATTCATGACGTTATTAAATATATCTTATAAACAGCGAACAATACAATGGAGAGTATTGTGCGCAAAGACAGGTTTGATGCGGAAGCGTTCTGAGAGCAGCTAATATCCATTTTTAAGTAGCATGACATATACATATTTGTTTTCAAAGAACCTCCTATTAGTCAATGCAAACAAGCTGACTGCCTTTGATGGTTCCGACATTGGTTTTAGTTTCGTTTTCTCTGCATACACCTGTGTAAAATTCCAAACTCTCCTTTTACAGAAATGCTTTTATTTTTCAATGCAAGTAACATTAAGAAATGTTTTAATCGGGAATGGGTCTTGTCTGGTTATGTTGCCTTGTAGTAAAAAAATGTGCTCCCACATACCTAAAATTTGAATATGTTTTGATTTACACATGCCGAAAAAAATGAACAATCAATTTTATGGGTTCCAAGTACGTGCCACACAATATTAAAGTTATTATGGGAATAGCAATTCTTAACACGCTTTTACCATAATATTGGGGGAATATTCTTTGAATAATTTTTAAAAATGTATGTTAAGTGCCAGCCTATTGTGGAGGTTGCAAGTGCTCGCTCGGTTATTTATAATATGGACAAGGCAGTTAATTGTCTTTATAAAAGTCAGAAAGTAAATAAACCAATTAAAATTCGTGGCAAACGCATGTGTAGATTGTTTGTTTTGTCGTATATAAAATTTGTTAAGACTGGATAAAAATAAAACATTAAGATCATCATTGAAATAGATTTTATTTTCCATAAAAGTTTATTTATAAAAGTATACAATACATATTTTATATTAAATTTAAACGTTCAACAGCAAAGGCAAGATTGCCTAGTTTGCTGTTTTTACTAATATATATTGCATTGTGCATACTGTAATTGAATTGCTTTATTTTAAAATACACTCGAAGTATCGAGTTTTTCTTTTGTCGATCTTACAGCCATACACTGCACACCTCATTTTACTATTTTCAATTAATACTAGATAAAAATTACACAGGTAAGAAAAATGTAGCTAACAGTAATGTAACCAAAGGCGTAGTGTTCAAAATTTAACCATAACGTGACGTCATGGGCGTATATGTTAGCTCCGCCTACCCTGCGCAATACTTATCATACCTTGTGTAATTATATAAGTATACCATGATTTACTTAAGTATAAAAAGTGTAAGACCGGGTGACTATCATAAATGACCGGACATTTTTAAGTGACTAAAATTCGCCAATTTTTGAAAAAATTACCAAAAGTGACCTGTCATTTACTTTAAGTGGACGACTTGACTGATTTTGGAAAAAGATCGCATGAATGAGGTTTATAAGTGACTCACTTGTAAATGACTGTCAAATAAAAAAAGCATCAAATGAGTTAATATTTAACAGATCATCTTCATTTGGTATCGAATAATGTATACTGAAACCTAGTAAACTTTGTCGTAAGTGACCAATTTATAAATGACCGGTCATTTGCCAAACTAGGTATAAGTGAACGTAATACGTACAAGCTCTGTTGAAATTTGTTAGATATAACTATGAGTATAAGTGAAGTATAGAATTCAGATACCGGCCTATGCAAGTGAATGGTATTTTAGAAGTACAGCGGCGAAAGGTGGCAAAACATGGGTGAAAAAGTGCGTCGGTGCCCAATCTTATCAGTCGCCTTTTCAGAGTTTTAGCTAGGTTTGAGCGTGCGCACAGGCAACATTTTGACAGTTGTTTAATGGAAAGAAACATCATCGGAAACAATCCAGTACGGTATATCGGCGTTATTTTCTGATTTTTTTTAAAGGAGGTTTTTGTGTTTACGGAATAATAATTTTTTTTTTCATCAGCTATAGGTCAGTCCCCAGAGATGTTTATGAATTAATTAGTGGGTTCATTTAAGTGTAAATTGACAGAATCTTAAAATGCACGATCAAGTTTATCAGGGAAGACTGTTAAATAAGCTAAAAAATACGATTTTTCACTCTTTGTTTCATATCTTCAAAGCTATGCAATAAGTTATTGACTACTGTTTTTTTATCTAATAAACATATTTAGATAACGTAATTTTCTTAAATATTTGTTTCAGTAAATTTAAAGTTGGGTATTGTCGCCGAGATGATTATACACAGTTGGCTGAGAGAACAATACAAAAAAAAACAAAAATGTTAGTACAGTATTACACCCACTAAAATAAAATATAGGAAGAAATCTGAAAAAGACAAGAACACAAAATTTTTAGAGCCTTATTTTCATTGCAAAAACAAATTGAACGTTTGAGCCAATAACTTTTGTTGGCTCAAACGATCTATATTGTTCTAATTCGTGTTTGTGTCTATTTTATTTTTTATCAAGTGCTAGTATTTAGTATCACTGTAAGCTATACAACTATTAGTGCAAAGTATAAATGTTAATACTGGTATTAATTATGGAAGCAATGGACATTATGTGTACAGCAGACGTGATATGTACGAAAAAACAATGGCAGTTTACCACCAAGATTTTGGTTGAAATTTAAAAAATCGGTAAATTTCCTTCACCCGGAACTTCCCTCGTTATGAATATTTCATTTTATTAGGAATAGTGAAGTGTGACCCAATTTAGTTCATTATATAGTCATTTAGGAATACACATAAATATACTGTCTTTTCAATTTTTATTGGGCGCCATTTTGTTTCATCATATTGGATTCCTACCAATATTTACCTATTCCAATCTTAGGTAAATTGGATGATTAGTTTATTAGTAATAATTTTTTTAACGTTTGACTAAACCGCCATCTTGTTCCGGCAAATTGGATTTTTACCAAAATATTACCTCATCACAATATTACGGAAGCGTAGAAGGGCCACAATTTTTTTTATTTTTTAATTCTGAGTTTAAATTCGGAATTTAACAAAATTCTGAGTTTAAAGTCAGAATTTAACAAAATTCTGAGTTTAAAGTCAGAATTTAACAAAATTCTGAGTTTAAAGTCAGAATTTAACAAAATTCTGAGTTTAAAGTCAGAATTTTACAAAATTCTGAGTTTAAAGTAGGAATTTAACTAAATTCTGAGTTTAAAGTCAGAATTTAGTTAAATTCCGAGTTTAAAGTCAGAATTTAACAAAATTCTGAGTTTAAATTCAGAATCTAACAAAATTCTGAGTTTAAAGTCGGAATTTAACAAAATTCTGAGTTTAAAGTCGGAATTTAACAAAATTCTGAGTTCAAAGTCAGAATTTAACAAAATTCTGAGTTTAAAGTCGGAATTTAACTAAATTCTGAGTTTAAAGTCAGAATTTAGATAAATTCCGAGTTTAAAGTCAGAATCTAACAAAATTCTGAGTTTAAAGTCGGAATTTAACAAAATACTGAGTTTAAAGTCGGAATTTAACAAAATTCTGAGTTTAAAGTCGGAATTTAACAAAATTCTGAGTTCAAAGTCGGAATTTAATAAAATTCTGGGTTTAAAGTCGGAATTTCACTAAATTCTGTGTTTAAAGTCAGAATTTAACAAAATTCTGAGTTTAAAGTCGGAATTTAACAAAATTCTGAGTTTAAAGTCAGAATGTAGTCCGTACGATTGTATAACAGACTGGAACCAAAAAAACAAGTTCAATATTCTTGTTTGAATAATGTCAAATGTGCTATGAATTGTTCCACCAAACTACAGATAGTTTAAAAAATGATAAAAGGGGGAGGGTACAAAATAAAAGTTTCCTATTTTGATTTTTGAGTGTTAAATAAGTCCCTGACAAATTAAACATATGTTTAATTAGCTCATTTTATGTATTTTTATTTATTTCTATTGCTGAAAAAAAAGCCAAAATGTATACAAGAAAACATATACATTAAAAGGTTCACAAAATAAAAAAGGTAATACCAAACGATAAATAAGTCTTAAGAAATGGTTCATATATGTTTCAACGATTTAAGGGTGTCTCGCGAAACATACTGACAGAGCTCCCCCTCTGTTTCAGGGTGATTCAAGTTGAGTGTCCTATTAGAAATATCGGGAGAATCAACGAATAGGATGTTTTGAAAATTTGGCTTTGCCCATAGATGAACATAATATACTCTCATTATAAAATATTTTAAATTGCGCGGTGTTGCCGCTTCTACCTCAAACCGGAGGCATCATCCGTTTTTTAAATGAAATGCCCTATATTTTATTAAATTTTTATATTTTTCTAAAAAATCCAAGTACTTATTGAGTTACTTTTCTCAAGCCTAAATTTAACTGTTTTCGAGAAAATGGCGCAAGAACAATGACAATTTTGAACCTTTGAAGCTCGATAAATCTCAAACGAGTTTACTTGCAACGAAATGGATTTCACTTATCTGTCTTAATATTTAATTATCTATCTCCTGACACCAATTTCAGGTTTGGCAGGAGACGCCAAAAATGCATTTCGTTAATTTCTGACTTTAAACTCAGAATTTAGTTAAATTCCGACTTTGAACTCAGAATTTTGATAAATTCTGACTTTAAACTCAGAATTTAGTTAATTTTTGACTTTAAACTAAGAATTTAGTTAAATTTCGACTTTGAACTCAGAATTTTGTTAGATTCTGACTTTAAACTCAGAATTTTGTTAAATTCTAACTTTAAACTCGGAATTTAGCTAAATTCTGACTTTAAACTCAGAATTTAGTTAAATTCCGACTTTAAACTCAGAATTTTGTTAAATTTCGACTTTGAACTAAGAATTTTGTTAAATTCTGACTTTAAACTCAGAATTTTAATAAATTCTGACTTTAAACTCAGAATTTTGTTAAATTCTGACTTTAAACTCAGAATTTTGTTAAATTCTGACTTTAAACTCAGAATTTTGTTAAATTCCGACTTTAAACTCAGAATTAAAAAATAAAAAAAATTGTGGCCCTTCTACGCTTCCGTACAATATGATCCCTAATTTTTGACTAACATTTGAAGTCAATCTGATAAGTAGTTTTTACGACGCCAACGGCACTGATAAAACATATTTTTGGCATTGAGGGACGCTAAAACGTGAATATAAATAAAACCTGAAAGAGTGATTTTTATAAAGCCCCCATTTTGTTCGGCCATCTTGGATTCTAACACTTTAGTTCTACATAATACTTGATTTTTGTGCAAAATTTGAGATAAATTGGATAAGCAGTTTTTTAGTAATAATATTTTTAACATTTCACTAGGCCCCCATTTTGTTTTGCCATATTGGATTTTTACCGAAGTGTTACCAGGTCATCCCCATATGACCCTCAATTTTGAGTCAGTCGAGTAAGTAGGTTTTTAGCTATGCCGCGAACAGACACACCGACAGACCAACGGGATTGAGAAGACATGCTTTTCGGCATTTAGGGACCCTGTAACGTAAAGATCTGTAAAAATCTCGAAGGGTGATTTTTTCACGATTACAATACTTCCCTTTTACGAAGGAGGTCAAAATTACAAAATTTTATAATCTTAAATATAAAAAAGTTCTTCTTCCTTAAATGCTAGAAACATTTTGTGGTGGTAATGAGCAAATATTTAGAAATACCATAACAAGGTAATATTTGAAAATGCATTCAAATGCAATTAAAATCATAAAAAAAATAAATAAAAACGCTGGTATTGTCTTATAGGCATTGATTTTTGTTAAGCGAGTATATTTTAAAATTTTATATATTTTATATTCAAGCTTGTGTGCTTCAGTCAAATGTCTGTTTGGAGTTCAGGGTAAATAATTACTAATTCCTAATAATTTGTATATATATGCATAAATATGTAAATTTTAAAGTAAATATGAAATTCCAATGAATTACAGCCAATTTAGTGGGTGCAGGTAGCACAGTCGGATAGTGCAGCCAGGTAGTGCAGACCTTTAGCGCGGCCTGCTGCGATTGACAACTGAAATACTCCAAACGCCTTCTCTCCATACGACTTATTTCAACCTTGTCCCGACGAAAATAGGAAGACTAATAAGCTATTAGTCTTCCTATTATAATATAATAAGATCATTAAAATTTTCAAATTTTGAAAATTACCATTTTTTGAGATCACTTACTGATATTTGCATGTTCAAATATATTATTTCCTATATTTCATTTTATCAATAAAAATGTATGTATGTTTTTCCGGAAAGCAAATCAACGATAGGTAATTACTAATTTGATTTAGAAGATGAAACAATCTAATCTAAGCTAATCTAATGATAAAAAATATATGTTAAAAAATAAAAATTTATATTTTACATAAAACTATGCTTTTTTTTATTACAATAATCGCTCGTCATCTATTCACAATATCCAATAACCCTAAATACAGAAGACATCCGACAATAATGTTTTAAAAAAAATGTTTCAATTTTTAAAATAATTTACAAATTTTATAGATCTTTTAAAAGATAAAAAGCACATTTTATTAAATAATACCTTCTTAATTATATAAATAAATATTTAAAGGAAAAAGGTAATTTTGCCGGTTGACGGTCAACTACATTGTGATACTCATCCTCTCTTTTCCACCCCGCGATTCATATAAGTTTCTTGCGCTCTCATTCCCATCAAGCGCCGCGACGGTTATATGCTCGCCTACTGGGCACTTGCAACAGCCTACAATGTTGTTGCTGTTAGTACATTTGTGTGTGTGTGTGTGTGTGTGTGTGTGTGTGTGGGTGCGCGCGTGCGTGCGTGTGTATGTGTATATTTAACAAAATAGCGGTTTAAAAAATATCAGTGTAAACGCTACTTACTCAAATTCGTTTAAATTCTGCATAAAAATCAAGTCTGGTATAGGTAGAAACTGGCAAAGTATGATGCCCATTAAAAATGTCTAAAAAGACAGTATAAATTATGTGTTACTAAATGATTTTGTGAGAAACTACTAATGCAATTCATAAGGGTAACCAATATTTTCCATCACGTTTTCAACATTGAACCGCCAGAATAGGCTGACTGCATATATTTTTACAATTGTTTAAATATTTCCTCAAAATTACAGCTTTACAAAACATGTTAAGAAGTTCTATACCCATAACAACTTTACTATGGCTTACTTGCAACCCACAAAATCTATTTAATTTTTTTTTCTACATTTAAACATGTTAAGTCAAAACATATTAAAAATTTAACCTTGTAGAAAAACAGTCTCCTTTCCAGTTTTTTTAACAATTTATGGGATGATGACGCAAGACGCAACAGTTGCATGCCTGCCAGAATATTATTTTTTAATTAACCAATATTAAAACATCAATTTACCCATTTTTCGTCCGTTAGCTCTCCTACTACAAGCAGCTCCATTAAAATTCTGAGCGCAACAATGTCATTTATGAATGATCGTATACTTAAACTGAATTCCACATTACGCTGAGAAATAGCTAAGTACACGATTAAAATCCCGAACGCAACAAATAATATCATCATTATTTTATTGGATATTGTTTATAAACGAAGCTCCCACAACTTATTTTATTTTTATAAACATTACGACGATTTTGATACCAAATTATGCGAAATTATGTAATTACAAGCGTATTTAACTTTACTTCTCTGTCTAACTAATGATAGGTATACATATATACTTAAGGTAACATTTTAAAGGGATGTGTTAGTACATTTGTAGAGTATCATGAAGATTTTTATGAAGGTCTTAAAAAACGAAGTTAGTTTTTTAGATTTTATATATATATATATATATATATATATATATATATATATATATATATATATATATATATATATATATATATATATATATATATATATATATATAATATATATATATATATATATATATATATATATATATATATATATATATATATATACAGGGTGCCTCCGATTAAGTCGGCACCATTGCTAACTTCCTTATTATTGGAGATATGAGGTCGGTTAAATTAGCAAACTAGTAGGTATTTTTTCTGCTGATTAAGATAGTGAAATCAGAAAAACAATTGAACATCGCGTCTTCGAGTTATTCCAAAAAATGTATATTTTTTCAATGGAACACCCTGTACATAACGACATAACGTTAGCAAATCGTCCTAAGAATAAAAAAGTTCATATGCACTAATCGCCTAAACCTAATAACAACAAAGTTATAACGATATTTTTACTCACAGTCAAGTTGGCCATGAAATTCCAAATAAAAACAATATTACTTAATTGGTTAGATTTAACTGTCACAGTAAATGAGCAAACACATCACCATCTTGTTCAGTTTAAAATTGTCCTTCCATCAATAGACGCCATTATTCTCCTTATTTCAATTTTCAGTTCTTCCAAATTTGCATATTTCTTCTTATAAACTTCATTTTTCACGTAACCCCAAAAATACAAATCAAGAGGAGTTATGTCTGGGGATCTAGGTGGCCAGCGAACTGGACCATTTGTGGCAATCCATTTGTCTCCAAATAATCTCTGCAACATCATTCTTACATCACCAAACTGATGAGGTGGGGCCCCATCTTGCTGGAAGTAAATTAGTTGTCGTGTAGCCAAATTGACGCCGTCCAAATATTCTTCTAACGCCCCAGAAATTATCAGGTCAACATATCTCCTTCCTGTCAAAGTACCCTCATAAAATACAGGTCCAAGTATTTCGCTTCCTCTCATACCACACCAAACATTGACACTAAATTGATGCTGAGGATTTCTGGGATCAGTGAGAAATACATTTTCTTGCGACCAATAATGGACGTTTTTGCGATTGAACATACCTTTGTTGGAAAAATTGGATTCATCGCTCCAAATAATGTTCTTCAAAATGTCATTATTTCTTTCATAAACATGATGCAACCAATGGCAAAACGCAAGTCTTCTTTCATTATCACCAGGCAACAATGTTTGAATTGGCCGGTACTTATACGGAATAAACTTGTGCTTCTTTAAGATCCGCCATATTGTCACTAAACTAACACCGTAATCTCTTGCTAAATCCCTTGTTGAGTATTCTTTGTGTGCTTCAAAATAGGCTAATATGGTAATTTCAACGTCTTCGCTTATTATAAAAGGTTTTCTCTTCCTTGTCTTTTTAAAAACCTCCTCGTTACTTCTAAATTTTCTATAGAGAACTAAAAAATACCTCCTGTCCGGTAAATTACGAGTAGGGAATCTTCGGCGGTATTCTTGTATTGCCATAGTACTATTTTTCCTACACATAAGGTATGTTTCTAACATATCACATTTTTCAATATGCGTGAACAACATTTTAAAACAAGCTTTAGCAACTAAAACTGTAAATATATTATTTTTCTGCTACAACAAAACGCCCCTCATCTACAAACTGTCATTTATATCGCCAAGCCACCCAATCAATTGTTTTTATTTTTAATTTCATGGCCAACTTGACTGTTAGTAAAATATCGTTATAACTTTGTTATTATTAGGTTTAGGCAGATAGTGCATATGAACTTTTTTATTCTTAGGACGATTTGCTAACGTTATGTCGAAAAATATACAGGGTGTTCCATTGAAAAAATATACATTTTTTGGAATAACTCGAAGACGCGATGTTCAATTGTTTTTCTGATTTCACTATCTTAATCAGCAGAAAAAATGCTACTAGTTTGCTAATTTAACCGACCTCATATCTCCAATAATAAGGAAGTTAGCAATGGTGCCGACTTAACCGGAGGCACCCTGTATATATAAAGTATTGAATAATGTTTACACAATACTTTTCCAAATCGTTATATCTTTTCAACTAGTGGGTTTAGGTATAGCACAGATTACATGATGTTGGGCTACAGTTTTGTGCAGAATTAAGTAAATACATACATCGATCAGATGCTGGTTTCATATCTGTCACGGCTGTTCCTAAACGTAATAATTTTCATCCCTATAAAATTACATTGGTTCAAGAAGATGAATTTAATCGCCGGTTGAATTTTGGAGGCTCCGATGGCCTCCTAATCAAGAATGAATACTTATTACTTTTCATATACAGAGATAATATAATTCTTAATATTAGCAATGTACCTATTCATACAGTCCATTATTCCGTAACAGAAAAATAAGCCATTTTTACATTCACCATTTATTTTCCGAAAAACTAAGTCTATTATCAAAAAACTTCCAAAAGCATTTTGACTTATAATTACAGGTTTTCTAATTTAGCTTTCTCTGTCTTAGAATTTAATTTTTTTTGTTTTTCACACATCTATTTTTATATTTATTTCTTACCCTGTATATGAAATGACATTCTTTTTCAGATCAATCTTATTTTTGAGATAAGCAAAATTGTTTATTAAGAATAACGTTTTCGCCTAATATCACAAATAAAAAAGTTGTTCATGTTATCCAAATTCACACACACCCTGTATATATATAAATATATATATATATATATATATATATATATATATATATATATATATATATATAGATATAGTGTCCCACGGAAACACATTTCGCGACTTAATCGCTCGAAAACGAAAAATGATACCTAAATACGGTTTTCACCGAATGGCTTAGATTTGCCCCGAATTTTTTCTTGTCAATATTGCCAAAATTCCCCATTTATCCTAGGATTGCGAAGAAATACCTGTTTTTTGGGACTAAATTACTGGTTTATTTTAAATGGGACACCCTATATATTTTTATAAGTTCTTAGATTTTAAAATTAACTTTGTAAATTCTTGCTTAGAACCTAATTTCAAATTTCTTTATTGCTACAAATACCTATTTTTTTGGGACTAAATTACTGTTTTATTTTAAATGGGACACCCTATATACTTTTAGGGTCTTGGACAACCTGACACTTCTTCTTTTCAAAAATATATGGTTTTGGGATATTTATTTTAAGTTCTTAGATTTCAAAATTACCTTTGTAAATTCTTGCTTTGAACCTAATTTCAAATTTCTTTATTGCTACAAATACAATTTAGTAAAATAACAAAATGTAAAAAAATTTATTTTCGTGAAGATAAATAAAAACTATAACAATTGTTGACCTCCATTAACTTCCACACACTTAGTAAATCTATAAAGAAAATTTCCATGTGAGTTTTGAAACATTTCCTGTGGAATTAATTCTATAACATTTCTTATGTTAATTTTAAATTCCTCCAAATTTCGTGGTAGAGGATTGTAGGATGCTTCCTTCACATAACTCCACAGAAAAATGTCTAGGATCGTTAGATCTGGGGAATATGGAGCCCAATGACCTCCCTTACCTATCCATTTTTTTGGAAAAACTCGATCCAATGACTTTCTCGCAATGTTTGAATAATGCGCTGGGGCGTCATCTTGTTGGAAATATGTCATTAATTATCGCTTCTTCTTCAAGTTGCGGATAAAAGAAAAGTTCTAACATATCGGTGTAGTTACCTCCAGAGACGGTATTCTCCATAAAGAAAAAAGGACGGTACACCTTGGTAGACGACACCGCACTCCCAACTTTACTTTTGGCGAATCCCTTTCAATTCGACAAATTCTCGCGGATTTTCCTCTCCCCATATGCGGCAATTGTGTTTATTAACCTTTCCGTTTAAATAAAATGTTGCTTCGTCTGACATTATTATTGCGCATTAGAAATTTGTCTCGTTAAATCTAGAATTGTTTCATATGTGTAGTATTTTTGTTCGTAAGCGTGGGGTATAATTCGTTGAAATGTTTGAATTTTGTATGCCTTAAATTTAATTATCTTTAAAAGTCGCTCTTCTTTACTTTTCGACATCATTCATGTGCTGGTCATTTTACTAATAGATATTTTATAATTATTATTACTTAAAATTTCCCTTATAGCTAAGACTTCGTTCAGTAGCACGCCTGCTCGATTTTCACGTCGCTTGATTCTCTCCAAACAGGCTGTATATCTAAACCGTTGCACCCATAACAAAATCGACTTTCTGGATGGGGGATTTTTTTGGTGTACTGTACGAAATCTGCGTCCGGATACTGTTATTGATTTCGTTTCTGCATATGTGATTACTAAAAATGCTTTTTCAATTTGATTAAACATTTTAAATATCGAAGAAATTAAAAATCTGACAGCTGCATTTGACAACAAACTTATTTTTAATGGTCGACAAAACGACGTCTACACACTTTTGTTCCGAAGCACACTTGATAGTTATGGTGTTGCATAACTACGAATAATGGATAGCGATGGATGACGTCGAAAAGTAGAGCGAGTTTTAAAGATTATTAAATCTAAGGCATACAAAATTCAAGAATTTCAACGAATTATCCCCACGGTTACGAACAAAGATACTAGATACACATGTGAAGTAATTCTAGATTTAACGAGACAATTTCCTAATGCGTAATTAATAATACCAGACGAAGCAAAATTTCATGTAAACAGAAAGGTTAATTATTATGCAAGAGTTTACAAAGTTAATTTTAAAATCTAAGAACTTAAAATAAATATCCCCAAAGTATGTATTTTTAAAAAGAATAAGTGTCAAGCTAGGCAAGACCATAAAAATATATAGGGTGTCCCATTTAAAATAAAACAGTAATTTAGTCTAAAAAAATAGCAGTAAGGAACTTTGAAATTAGGTTTAAAGCAAAAATTTATAAAGTTAAATTTAAAATCTAAGAACTTAGAATAAATATCCCCAAACTAAGTATTTTTGAAAAGAAGAAGTTTCAGGCTATCCAAAACTCTAAAAATATATAAGGTGTCCCATTTAAAACAAAACAGTAATTTAGTCCCAAAAAATAGGTCTTTCTCCGCGATCCTAGGATAAATGGGAAAATTTGGCAACATTGATAAGAAAAAAGTCGGGGCAAATCTAAGCCATTCGGTAAAAACCGCATTTCGATATCATTTTTCGTTTTCGATCTATTAAGTCGCGAAATGTGTTATATTTCCGTGGGACACCCTGTATAATATGGAATTAAAACAATATGTTTTATTATTAGTTTTATTTTGAATGGAAACTACATTATTAATAAACAATTCGACAATAACAGTTACTTAGGTCAGTGAAAAAAAGCAGAAGTATAAATGAACGCTTATTCGGTTCCTCATTTTCTAAATAAACCAATATTTTTATGACATCATTGTAGTCAATCCATTTTGAATTTTGTTTTTTTAAAAATACTTTCACTTCCAGCAATTTGATTTATTTTTCCAACATATTGCATGCATTTCTTTTTCGTTAAAAACATTATGAGCACAAACTTAATTTCAGATTTAATTTGATTTCATTAAATTGGTTGTCAAATGATGATTAATTTTTTCTTCTACTTCACTAATTTTTCTTTTCCTAGAAATGCCTTTGGTCTGTTCTGTTTTATCCTCGAATCCATTATTTTAAACGTCACGTCGTCCTTTCAGTGAGAATCTGGTTCTCCATGCATATCTTCCTCTATTTGATAATGTTCTGGCTTATACTCATAGATGTCTATGTCTTCTCTCAGCATCGTCAACAGGCACACACTTCATGAAATTAAAAATCAACTTGGCCGAAATTTCATGTTTACATTTTATAATCATAAAGACGTCAAGTAACGGAATCTCTGTGCAAGATATGAAATAAATTTATGCATCAAAAAGATTCCTTTGTTATTTGTCCCATTAGACCCTTGTCCAAATATCCCCCACATTACCCTATATATCAATAAATACAATAAATATAATCTAACCTAGTTTAAACATCAGCTTATTGAGTTATATACATTCCAAAGAAAAATTCTATCGAAAAGGTAATACTAATTACAGATCCTTTTATGTTTTTAGCATAAAAACTGCAGTATCTTAAAAAGCGGCATACTATAAACGTGTATGTCTTTATATATCGCTAAGTATTAGCCATTACACTTTTTGTGTAGTTATAATAATATCGGCAATATAAGACAAAGGCAATTTTCCAAACTGCTTCTTTCTTTTTGCTTATTTTGTGCCATTTTTTTTTAAACGATTAATACCCCTATATATTGAAAGCACCCGTGATTGATCCTTAAGAACATTCTAAAATAATAGGAAAACCAGCTTGACTATCACGTGGTAGTTTTATAAAAAGTTGTGACCCGGCGAAATATATAAAATGAAATAATTTCTATTATTACTATATAATAATGCTATCATTATACTGGGTGTCCCAGCCTAAACTGAAGTAATTTAGTAGCCTATATCTAAGAAACTAAAAGTGTTGTACCAATTGAATGAGAAAGTTCTTTGTTTAAGCTTTTCAAAAATCTGCAGTTTGTTCCTTTATTTTTAAAACCAAGCTTCGTATGAACCGTTTAAGACGTGCTTGCATGACAACAAAATTTCCTTCGAAACTTTCGCATTTATTTCATGACACTATCAAGTAATCTGAGCCGGGGGTAGCTATCTTTATCATGACAGCTATTGTATGTGTTGTCATTTCTGTTCCTTGGAATATCAGTTTTATCTTTAAAATTTTTGGATTGTGACTGTTTCTTGTGCCAAAATGATTAAAAACTGAATTTTAAAACTAATTCTTATTATAAGAGACTACCGATTGTTAGTTGTAGTTATGTTTGTTGTAAACGGAAGCTCTCTTAACTTTTGTGTTTATTTTTGAAAACACAAATTACAAGCACTTTACTTGCCTAAGACATTTAGATCGTTTTGTAATTTAATTGGTAATATATTGGCAGAATTATAGTATTTTTTGGCGGCGAGTATTTGCTTGTGAAAACACTTAAAAAAAAATCTAAAAAATATTCAAAGAAGTGTTAATATTTTTGGGTATATAAAATATATTTGACATATGCTAAAATTACATACTTCTGTACTATAAATACCGAATCTCACTAACAACCTCACGGATGTCCATGTTCAGCTCCTCCAAAAATATGGTACAATTAAGTCCGGTGATTAGGGTGCCTATTGTATCGGACCGTCTATTCCTACCCAACTGTTGTCTGCTCGGATCAAATATTATAATCTCCTATATAATCACTTTTACGTAACTTAGTTAAAATTATTTACATTTTTATACCCAAGTAACATTTTAAATGAATAGTTGTTTCGAAGAGAGTTTTATGAAGGTTTTAAGACGCAGACATTTTATGGCCTTATAGATGCATTAAAATATGCCAAATTGACTAAATAGGATTATAATATCCAAACCAAAATCTCTCGAACTTTGTTTCGCATAACTGTATTCGATATAACCTTCATTTCAAAGTAAAATAACAGCATTTTCTAAAAATAATAACTTTGTACTCTCACAAGACCGGGATTTTATAAGCTATTTATACTCAGGGTGTTTTCCTATAGATAATTCTGACATTTTTTTGTTTTCGTATATCATCTGCTGATGATGTTAACTTAGTAACAAGTTGTGGTGTAGTGTGGTTAGAACTCTTGTATTTTGATCTATCTTGCACCACAAGTTCCAGTGTTAGGACTTTTCGTATTAGTACTTACTTTACTGTTATACTATATTAGATTTCACTGTGCAAAATTTAACATGCACGGTCGGCTGGTAACTTATGTTTGAAATCAACTAACCATAAAAAATGACGCTCTTTAATTCAGATCCGTCAAGCCATAAAGATGCTGGGGCTGTAGAGTTATTCCATAAAAGAAAGTTCTAGACAAAAACTGTAACATTTTTGTTTCAACTTTTTTTATATAGAGTTGGCAGTTTATAAAAATAACATGCAATCCATGCCTCTTTAGATTAAATAGTACGTCAATCAGATGATTCGAAAACACATGTTTACAATTTTCAATGCTCGTGTCATCTCACTGAAAACGTCTTCAATTTTAAATACAGGGTGTCCCAGCAGAAACTGAAGCATTTTGATAGCCTATTAGCGGGTTGCACAAAGCATTTAACTAATCATTCACTAATCAGACGGCTAAGAGTGTGACAGACCACATAAGAGTGTCAATGTCAAAAATGATTCTAAACGTCAGTTAAATTTATTACGTGATTCAAAAGTTTCGTGCAACGGACTATATATCTAATAAACTAAAAGTAATAAAAGGGTGTAGTTGGCACCATCGTTTTTAATTACCCTGCAAATGTTTTGCCCTCGTTGAAAGTCTTTGTCCACATTGTACCAAATGACCCAAAAAAATGCATTTTATAACTTAAAAAATCTCTTTTGTTTAAACCGAATGCCCGGTATATTTTTCCTTAAGCTTTTTAAGAATCTGTAGTGAGCAATAAATGCTCAAGATTTTCGCATTTATTGCATTTTCAAGCCTGAGCCGGCGGGAAATTGTCGTTAGTCATCTGTGGACTTTATAATATTAGTTTCAAATCTATTGAATTTTTATAGCGTGACTGTCTATTGTCCAAAAACATATACGTAAGACTGTCGAAAAGTCTTGTACAAATATTTTTAAAATGAAGCTTCCAATTCAGATTGCTATCGACATATATGTTTAACGTTTTTATATGTTAAACATAATGAATATTGGAAATTGTCATGAATGCATCATCAGCAAAGATAGTGGAATATGCAGAGATCGGGAGTGGTAAGCCATTTATACCAAAAGATTATGATACCGAGTATGATACCTGGCTGGATTCTGAGGAGATCTAATAATGTCTCCAGACTTTTAAAAAAGTGATGCAAGATATCTTTGATATTCGCTTTTAGAAATATCTTCTTACCGAAATTCTGTAGTTTCGGCCTCTTAAAAGATCTTGGACAACAAAATGCCTTTCTATATAAGTAGGATCGTTTAATTTTTTTTACAAATGTGGTCCAGTGCACTGAACCCGTTCTTAATAATGTTTACTACCATGCCTAATTGTAATGAGTGACGGTGGCGCCGTTTGAAACCTGGCACGAAATCTTTTAGTAATTACAACTGATTTTGTCTCAAAATAAAGTAACAAGGCTTTTTCAATTAATTATCAGGTTTAGTTGCCATGGTACTTAAAACTCTTAGTTCGCCAGTTATGTTTCGCTTTTGTCACTGTGAATTTGTAATTGTGACATTTAGAAAAATTATTTGTTTAATTGTTGAAAATGTCATCTTAAACCTGTAACGGGTGCAAAATATTACTTTCATATTTCCACTCTTGAATTTCATATGTACTATATAAATTTTACATTTTTACAAGCAGATAAAGAAAATTGCCATGACGTATACGAACACGAGCATGCGCAGATCCAACCATGCTACAGCGATAAATCGTTGTTTTTGACACATTTTCAACTTAAAGGGAAATAAGTTGCTAGCAGTATTTATCAAGCCCTGCTTGATTTCTTACGTATATGTTTTTGCATAATAGACAGTCATGCTATAAAAATTCAAAAGATTTAAAGCTGATTTAATAAAGTCTACAAATTATAACACATACAATAGCCTCCATTGTAACGACAGCTTCGCGCCGGCTCGGACTTGATAATGCAATAAATGCGAAAATCTTAAAGAAAAATTTCTTATCATGCAAACACGTCTTTAACGACTCATACCAAGCTTCGTTTTAGAAATATAGGCACACAGTATAAATTTTTGAAAAACTTAGGGAAAGAACTTTCCAAGATGTAATAATATATCGGTCATTCAGTTTAAACAAAAGAGATTTTGTAAGTTATAAAATGCATTTTTTTGGGCCATTTAGTACAATGTGAACAAAGATTTTCAACGAGGGCAAAACATTTGCAGGGTAATTAAAAATAATGGTGCAAACTACATCCTTTTATCACTTTTAGTTTATTAGATATATAGCCGGTTGCACAAAATTTTTAATCACGTAATAAATTTAACTGACGTTTAGAATCATTTTTGACATTGATACTCTTATGTGGTCTCTCAGCCGTCTGATTAGTGAGTGATTAGTTAAATGCTTTGTGCAACCCGCTAATAGGCTATTAAAATGCTTCAGTTTCGGCTGGGACAGTCTGATTTAAAACTAAACACGTTGTCAGTCAGATGACACAAGCATGGATTCCATTTTATATTATTTTTATAAACTGCCAACTCTATATAAAAAAAATTGAAACAAAAATATTACAGTTTTTGTCTAGAACTTTCTTTTATAGGATGACTCTACAGTCCCTCATCTTTATGGCTTGACCGATCTGAATTAGCGAGCGTCATTTTTTTAGGATTAGTAGATTTCAAACATGAGTTACCAGCCGACCGTGCATGTTAAATTTGGCACAGTGAAATCTAGTATAGTATAGCAGTAAAGTAAGTACTTATAGTACGTAAGTACGAAAACAAAAAAAAATTACTACAAATAGCTTACAAAATCCCGGTGTTGTAAGAGTACAAAGTTAATATTTTTAGAAAATACCATTATTTTACTTTGAAAAAAAGGTTATATCAAATACAGTTATGCGAAACAAAGTTCGTGACAGTTTAATTTTGGTTTGGATATTATAATCCTATTTATCTTTTAAGTCAATTTGGCATATTTTAATGCATCTATGCAGGCTGTAAAATATCTGCGTCTTTAAAACCTTCATAAAACTCTCTCTTCATAAAAATGTAAATAATTTCAACTAAGTTAAGTAAAAGTGATTAAATATGAGATTATAATATTTGACCCAAGCAGAAAGGGGCTTAGGCAAGTAAAGTTAAATGCGCTTGTAATTAAGTTATTGATCATAATGTGGTAACAAAATCGTCGTAATGTTTTCAAAAATAAACATAAAAGTTAAAAGAGCTTCCGTTTACAAACAATAATTATGAACAATGTTTCCTTAAATTTATTTGTTGGGTTTGTGACTTTAAACGAGCTGCTTAGATATTCCTTAATATAATATGGAACATTTATTTAGACAATAACATTATTTGTTGCGTTCAGAATTGTAATGGAGCTGCTTTATGGACAATAAAGGAAATACTGTAGGTATACAATTATTCAAAAGTAAATCATCCATCTTAACATGTCGAGGTATTTTTTAAATCATGTCTAAAAGATTTTGTACCATTAGAATAGTAGTAATGTGAAAAGTTAATAATCCTGGCGAAGTAAATCGCATTCACATCCACTCTAAATCAACTCTAAAGAAAGTAATTTTCAAGTGAGTACTAGTAATTATGATATTATTATTTAATCAATATTTACCCAAATAATGTAGATGACATAACCAGACAAGCCCAATTTAAAAACTCTTTAATGTTAGTTGCGCTGAAAAATAAAAGCATTCTGCCAAAGAAGACTATTTGCTAAGAAAACGAAACTAAAACCAAGGTCGGAACCATTAAAAAAAGTCAGCTTGTTTGCAGTGACGAATAGCTACTTAAAAATGGATATCAACTGCTCTAAATACACTTCCGCATCAAACCTGTCTGCGTATAATACCCTCCAATGTATTGTTTGCTGTTTATAAGATCTATTTAATATTGTCATTTATAACTGTTATTATTTCCATTGTTTTTTGTATATATGACAATTTTTTTAAATATATTAAACAACAAAAAATATCTACCGAAAATTATACCATTTAAAACTTGGTATCTATTGGTATATTATTTGCTCTTATTGTACTATTTAATTTTAATATAAAATTACTTAAACTTTGTTTCAGACCTTGTCAAAGGCAATTTGGAAAAAAGTTTATTCATTTTATTCACTAAAACCTATTTAGGTCCTAGATGACGCTCAACGAGCTCAAGTTCGTGAGTCACACCTACCTCCATAAAAAGTGGTTTAATTTTTGACTTTCCGCTATCCAAAAGAACAGATTTTTTGTGTTCCGGAATTACCTTCTTGGCATACCTGAACCACCTTTTGAACTCCCCTGCAAACCTTTCCCCTCGTTCACCCACAACTCCAACAAGAGGGAGAGCTTACGAAAAACGTTTTGGCCATTCAGGGGGTTCCTTTTGTACCCGAAGAACTCTCGTGCCAAGTTTGACCATGGCATCAACACTTCCATTCCATCTTTGACTTTGGCACAAATGTCGGTTTTGCTTCTGTTGGTGACAGGAGTGGTTTTGTTGTTACGTTTGGCGCTAGTTGTACTCGTTTCCCAACTAGTTGACTGTACGGATGAAGGCCTTAAGTCAGAAACACGATTATGGTTGGCCAAATTTTATTGTACGTTAGCGGTCATTCCAAAAAAATCTTTTTCGAGTATATAATAAATAGTTCGTGCCGCGTTAATCGCTTTCTAGATTTGATTTGATTTTTTTTCGGTAATGAGTTTCGCCACAAGTGGCTTTGTAGAAAATTGCGGTAAAAAAAATGGATTATCTTATATTGTCTGGTTGTAAGATTTTCAGATGAACAACATATTATACATTTTAAAGCAACTAATTTTGAATGTTTGAATATTATTTAATTTATTAAATGAAGTATATTATGCGTAAATATACCAATATACTCAATCAAGAAATCGAAATGGAAAAAATTACGCAATTTTATTATGTTCTAGAACAGATATACATTTTAATTATTTTTGTAAACTTCTCTAATCCAAAACAAAAATGGATTTGTAACACAAATACTTACTTGTCGTCGGTCCCCCAAGACAGATTTAATGAAGGAATCGCATTGTAATCAAGACATTTTAAATGGGTCATAAAAGTCTGGCCCGTAAAATACAGAGTATCAAGTCCGGCGAAGATTTCGGATGTCAACTTGGTAACCACAAATGCCAGTTTTGTTCCTGTGTGATGTTTTATATATATATATATATATATATATATATATATATATATATATATATATATATATATATATATA
This sequence comes from Kuschelorhynchus macadamiae, assembly GCA_030620095.1. NCBI lineage: Eukaryota > Metazoa > Arthropoda > Insecta > Coleoptera > Curculionidae > Kuschelorhynchus > Kuschelorhynchus macadamiae. Next base: position 399,454 of record JAUTXW010005231.1, read on the forward strand.
TATATATATATATATATATATATATATATATATATATATATATATATATATATATATATATATATATATATATATATATATATATATATATATATATATATATATATATATATATATATATATATATATATATATATATATATATATATATATATATATTAATATATATTATTGGCTGTTGTTGGAATTGATCTACAGACACTTGTTTTTACCATGGCCGATTTTGTTTCCTCTTCCAGAGTTATCTACAAAAATAATTTATATATTTACACACCAAAAGAGCAGCTTAAAAATATAGTTTAGCAAAAAAACATTAATTGAATTAGTTATTAGCTATTGTGACGGACAGATTGTTTACTTCCCCACTTCGATTTGTACGGATATTTACAAAACATAGCGTTTTTGTCAGCAGCTTCCACTTGACAAATTTGGATGCTATTGTTTTTAAACGGAGCAATCTACCCACAAATGTGTTTTTACTACTTATTGTCTATTTTTATTATAATGTTCATATAAAAAAACAAGTAGTAAATAAATAATTTTAATACTTATAATTTCACGTGAAAATTAAAATAAAAAATTCGCTTCTAAATAAAACATTCCGTACTTGAGGTACGTATTTTTTAGTATGGCATATTTATTAGTTTTAATAAATACAAATTTTACTACTCTAAAAAATTAAAACATGAAATTTTTATTATTATTTAATTATTAAAAATTTTACTTGAAAGGCTGCATATATATTTATCTTTAACGTATCCAAAATATAAATCGCTAAATAAACGTTAAGATGAATAAGACGGCAACGCTGACTCGTGTTGCATTTGTTAGGCCAATTACTCCATTCATACTATTTGTATTTGGTTTCAATTGTCGTTTCTACTGATTTTTCTTTTCAGTGGTCGATCAGGAACATTAACTCGCAGTAAAACTATTTTCTTTGAAGAATATTATTACGATTTTAATCAGTTTAATTATTGCTTCTATTTTATTATTATTTTGAAGTTCTAGTTTTATCATTCTAGGTTGCTCAATATACGATGAGTTAAAGGTTTAAATATATACTAACTAAAGTTAAATTTTACCGAAAAATGTCTACAGGGTGTCTGGTTATATTTTAAACGGTACCCTAGATAATTTATTATGAGTTATCAAAAAACCTTAAACACAAAAGTTTTTGGATTATATCGGAATCGTTAGAATTTATAAAAAAAAAAACAAAAAAAAAGACAATCCGAAAGTTAACAAATAAGCAACACCGTCGTTATTTTACATGAAACACCCTATATAATATATGTCTGTCAAATAGGTATCTTATTGCTGATTATGAATATACTAGGTTTGATAACTTCATATCTAAAGATACCCGAGACATTAGAGAAACACCCTACCATAAAGGGCAATATATTCCCATTGGCTCTCTTATACATTGCCTCTTATGACACGGTATTTCTAAAATTTCTGGAGTATCTTTAGAGATAAAGGTATCCAACCATGTAGGTATATTTATAATTAGCAATATATGACGGACATATATAATACAGGGTGTTCCATTTAAAATAACGAACTCGATGCCAATTTGTTAACTTTCCGATCGTATTTTGTTTATTGCTTTTATAAATTCTACCGATTCCGATAAATCCCAAAAATGTTTATATGTAACGTTTTTTTGTTAACTCATTATTAATAAAGTCCTTCGAGCACCGTTTGAAATATAACCAGGCACCGTGTACAATGATGCTCGGAAAGAAATTATATGTCTTTACGGTGTGCCAATATTTATTTTTACTTCCCTCGTATTGTAACCGTGAAAAAATCAGCCCCCGAGATTTTTTCAGATCCTTACATTTTAGGGCCCCTAGATCCCGAAAAACATGTTCTCTCAATTCCGACGGTCTTTCTATCTGTCTGTCTGTTCGCGGAATAGCTAAAAAACTACTTACCCGATTGATTTTTTTTGGTCAAAATTAAGGGTCTTATGGAGATGACCTGGTAACAATTAATAATTAGTAAAAATCCAATATGGTAAAACAAAATGGCGGCCTAGTAAAATGCTAAAAAAAGTATTACTAAAAAACTACTTGGAATTTATCTCAAAGTTTGCACAAAAATCAAGTATTACGTGGGAATCAACTGGTTTGAGTACGATTACAAGATGGCGGAACAGAATAGCGGCTTAATAAAATATTTAAATTTCAGCCTGAAAAACTACTTAATGAACTGATTTCCAATTGTGTGTTACAGCTAATTGTGGTATAGGGATGAACTTGTAAAATTGTGGTACTAATTCAAAACAAAATTGCGGTCAAAGGAAAGGTTTGCAATAGTGAAAAAATCACCTTGTCATATTATATGACATATTTTACATATCCTCACGTTTTAGTGTCCCTAGATGTCAAGAAATATGTTTTATCAATTCCGTCGATACGTCTGTCGGTTTGCCTATCTGTCTCTCACTTCGCGGCATAGTTTAAAAACTACTTATCAAAATGACTTTCAAATTTTAGTCAAAAATTGGGGGTCATACATACATATAATTAATGGTAATATTTTGGTAAAAATCCAATATGGCGAAACAAAATGGCGGCCTAGTTAAATTTTAACAAATTATTACTAAAAAACTACCTATCCGATTTACCTCAAAGTTTGCACAAAAAAGTATAAGGTAGTAATTAACTAGTAAAAATTTGTAATCGTGAAAAAACTGCAGGTGTTACATATCTTTACGTTTTAGCTTCCCTACATGCCAAAAATATGTTTTCTCAATTTCGTTTGTCTGTCTGTCAGTCTGTCAGTTCGCGGCGTAGCTAAAAACTATTTACCCGATTGAATTCAAATTTTAGACAAAAATTAACGGTTATGTGGGGAAGACCTGATACCATTTTAGTAAAAATCCAATATGAAGGAACAAAATGACGGTCTAGTGAAATGTCAAAAAATATCATTAATAAAAAAACAATTAACCAAGTTATCTCAAATTTTGCAAAAAATCAAGGAATCAACCTGTAATATTTTAGTATGAATCCAATGCAGTAAAACAAAATGGAGTCCTAATCAATTCATATAGAGATAAACGTGTGATATAGAGATAAACAAAATGGCGGCCAAATAAAATGTCTAACAATCAATATAAAAAATCTTCTTATTCAATTGACTTAATATCTTGCAGCAAAATTGATGCGATACAGGAATTAACTGGTACGAATTCAAAATGTTGATACAAAATGCGGTCTTAAAAAATCAGTGTAATAAAAATCAATTTATTTTAAATCCTGTCCGAAAATTAAGTGCGGCATAGGTAGAAACTGGTAAAATATTGGTACGATTCCGATATGGTGGAACAAAATGGCGCGCTAAAAAACTAACTAAATTGGATTACACTTTATTATTCCTAATAAAAGGAAATATTCATAACAAAGGAAGTTCCAAGTAAAGGCAATTCACCGATTTTTTTTAGTTTTCAAGTGTAATTTTGAAACTATGGTATCCTTTCTACCAAGTGCATATCTATACCCAAAGGAGTGTCTGGGGGAAATTGCCTTTCTAAAAGCACCAAAGTTGGGCTCACGATGAAATTCCCTGGCGGTGCGAAATTACATGGCCCCCACTACATCCGGTCGTTTATAATATTGAATTTTTATAAATCGTAACATATTTAGAGTACTAAAACAAATACTACTCTAAAGTTCGGTTCTGTTCATGTAATAGCGTTCTGTCAGTAAATTATTCTGCTACCATTTTTTGCCTTCATATTTTCTGCTTCAAATGGTAGTTAAGTTCCTGGCTATAAAGTGCGCGTATTTAAACGCATAGTAAAGACATATTTTCACTTGATCTTATCTTACATAAAACAAAAACGACTAGGTAATATCTATACTCATCAGTGCCTGATGGTCATGACAGTAAATAATACAGTCTGCCGCTGTTTTCAAAGAATAAACATCCATAATAAATTGTTGAAAATCATATCTTGGGCATGCTTACCTAACTTTTATTCAAGTAATTCTGAACAATAGAACGTTTAAAAAAGAAACCAAAGAACACTTGTCATTGGTCACTTTGTCCAGAGTTATCTTAAAGATTGAAATACACTGCCGGACAGAGCAAACGGGATAAGCAAATTTTTAGGTTAGGTTTTTTTTAAAACGAGAACAGATATTCAGATATTTTCAGCTATGTCTTACACATTTTATTGCATATTATCTATTTTAAGCGTGAAATTTACTTAAGCTAAAAAGTTATTTATACAGGGTGTTAAATAAGACTCTGCAAATTTTCCAATATTCTGTTTCCTCAGAAAAGTGTGCAGCGATTAATTTTTTAGTTCTAATTCTAATCCTCAGTAAAATTTAAAAAATAAATTGAAGAAAAATTTTTTAAAATTTTTAATATGTATTGCGATATAATTTATTTATAAGTTTTTCTTACATATTAAGCTGTAACTATTAATTAGTTTTCTTGCTAGAGAGTCTTAGGTCTTAACTTTTTTTATAAATTCTAAAGTCTGTTCTACGTAAAAAATATATAAGGAGTGCAAAAAATATATTAAGGTTAGTTAAAAACCTAGCGATATATTCGTTTATTATTTAAGTTTCAAGGAGTACTGAACATTTTCTCCAAATAGGTTTTTTTATTTGCTTCCTAACTTTATTATTTTTAAAAATACAGGCTGTTATTTTCTTAGTTTTGTAAATATCAATTTGAAATTTGAGACTATATTCCATAAGAGGCAAGTTTTCTGTTAAAAAAAACAATTAAAAGTTACTACGGTTAAACTCCTGCTTTTTTATTGTTTAAATAGGACCCTGTATATTTTTGTGGACTATCACATTCAGCCTAAAATTAGTTTTTTAGCGATATATCACAATTTTATAAATATATTTGTTTTTAAAACGGCGGCTAGACAGCTATTTTTTGAAATTTCAACATTTCCGCTTTATATAAAAAATACAGTTACTATTTATATAATTCTTGTTTTAAACAGTCCAAAATAAACTTATTACTACGTTGTTTAGAACACTTCGATTTTAAAATCGTTTTGGGTGCTAAAAGAATTTTTAATTTTTTTCACTTTTCGTTTATTGGAAAGATCGTGTTACTCCAATATTTCTAATGGTATATTTTTTTGCACAGTCGATTTCGCCAAAAAAATACCTTTTTAAATATGTGTTGCATGCTAACCTTTATTTTTATTAAATCAAGATAGTTTTTATTTAAAATAAATGGCTATTTTACAGTCATTTTGAAAATAAAGGTTAAAAATTTGCAATCTCGGTAAAACAAGTGAAAGAAAAAATAAAAAACTCTATAATTACTCAAAACGATTTTTAAATCGAAGTGTTCTAAAAATAAGCCTGTTTTGTACTGTTTAAAACAAGTATTTTGTGGCAGTTGACTGCATATTTTCATAAAGGTGTAATGTTGAATTTTTAAAAATGACTGTCCCGCCGCCATTTTGAAAACAACAGTTAACTTGTGATATATCGGTGAAAAGCTAATTTTAGGATGAATACGATAGTCTATAAAAATGTACAAAGTCCTATTTAAAAAAAAATAATTATTTTTTTGCAAATTGCAAAACTCACCGAATAATATGCTGGGTCACAAATATTAATTTAGTAGTGAGGGGGGGGGGGGTTTGTGGTTTATATTTCAGTTATCGTATTGAAAATTAGTCAACAGGGGTTGGGGGGGCGGGTTCTCTGGTCAATTTAGTCCAACCCAGTAAGACAAGTCAGTCTTTACTCAGGACAGACACATAACAGACGTTATGGAGGGAGCCCTATTTCATACGGGCTATTTCTAGAAAGTCCCAAGGAATTTAAGAATTTTAGCAAGTATGTTTCTATTTTTCTGTATGAAATTTTTATATTTTTTAACAGAAATAGCTTCGCAATTTATAGAAGATTCTACTTAATATTGAGACATACAAACAATTCACGTAAATTTAATATCTATATTTATTTATTACTGATTAGTTCTTCAAGAAAGAAATACTATTGTGACTATTTTACAAAGAAACCACATAATTTTTACAAAGCAGTAATTTATTTTAGCTACAAATAAGCGGGTCCTAGTATATAAAAATGCATCCACGTCATCTCCCGCTGGTTTTAATTCAAAAAATTTCGATCGTGGCCCGTGACCAATCAACTCTTCACGAAAACAAGGTGGAATTTTATTTCTTGCGTGCGTGTATTATCAGAGGCATTTCTCTACCGTTACTTTTCATTTAAAATATATTATTTTTCATTACACAAGCTACTTCGGGTGCTTATAATTAAAGCGGCGAGAAAAAAAATAAAAATGTTATTTATTATAACTTATAAAGTAGTACCTCGTTTATCTTTCAAGTTCTATTTGTTTTTAATAAAGTTTAATGCGTTCTTGTTATTAAAGTATCTATGAAGCTTACTAGTTCCTGCTCATTAATGTCAAATGGGGGAATGAACACAAGTGTATATTATTGTATGAACGTTTTTAAATTAATGAGATTTGTTGCGAAATTCAGTTTAGTGGCGTAGTGTGAAGAAAAATGTAAGATATAAGCTATTACATTGTATTATAGAGTATTTTTATTTAGTTTGCTTCTCTTTGAAAATATAGGTATTGAGGTAATAAACAGATCTAAAAACAAGTATATAACATTTTTGAAAATTCTGTTTAAATTATGTGAAAAAAAAACCAAAGGAATACCAGTTCCATTAGAACAGAAAAAAAATAGTAATATAATGATTTTTTAGGAATGTTTCAAGAACATTTAAAAGGTGATTCTTAGGCAATATAATTTGTTAAAGTAATGGTAGCTTAATCACGTAACAATTATAACATATAATAAAAATTAATTTTAAAAATGTACCAATTTTCAGCCTTTAGCGATAAGCTTGACGTTTAATTCTCCTTTATTATTTTGTTTTTACGACATTGGGGTTAATTTTTAAACCGATAAAATTGAAATTTGTCACAGAAGTTAAACTGGGTGAACACATCGTCTTGTTATAAAACTTTATTACTTCAACTTTTTTTTTTCGTTTTGGCAGATTTTTTAATAGGAACTCAGTTCAAAAGGAAAAAAAAAATGTAATTCATATTTACTGATTATTTAAATCTATGCAAAATCGCAAACTGACATCTCAAACAGTAATTTTGTAAAGAAAAATTTTAAATAATATTCTACAAATGTGATCCATTTACTTTAAGGACTTTTCGGAGATTGTCTTATAGTCATTAAACAAAGTTTGTTTTTGATAGATTTTCACTTTAGAAGTTACTGATGTTTCCAACATCTGTTACAACAATTTTATGTGTAGAATGCACCTTACGAATTTCCCTTGAGCATTTTCGCTTTGATTATTTTTTTTTACCACAACGTTCCCAGTCCAGAAAAAGAAATTATTAATGTTTCATCTGACAAAAAAAAACCTTGATCAAATCAAAAAGTTAAATATCTTTTCTGAATGTCGGAATTTAGGAGGTTTGCAATTTACAATAATGAATAAAAACGTGCTCTCCGGTTACGAAAAATGCTGCAACAAGAAAAGGCAGGCAGACTTGCGCTGCACAGAATTCCAAACAGTTGAAATTAATATTTCACCAAAATCAACTTGTTACATCCTAATCCAACTAAAGGTAATTATTTTTAAAAACTAGATGTTAATACTGATTCCGACAAGTAGATTCACCCGTCCTGCACAATGTTTAGAAGATAACCAGTGCAAGGTCAATTTAAGTTCTTCTGTTTTAGATGTCTTGGAGCAAAATAACTATTTAAACAACTCTATATATGTATACTCAGAAGACAGCTCGGATCAGAAAAAAAAGGCACTGTCAGTTCAAATTTTGACATTTTTGCCGATGGATTGTCTCCTGCGTCCCATAACTTCGTCAACTACAGGAACTTTAGAATTTGATCTTAGAAAGCCTTATTTTAGATCTAGAATTTAACGAAAATGACAAATTCAAATAACAGATATTGTTCAGCGATTCCTGATTGATTCACGGGTGGGCAGTTTCTTTGTTTTCATAATAAAATTAGAAGAAGACAGGTAGAAACCGGTGAGAACCCGTAATATAAACCAATCAGGCACGCTTTCTGATGCCAAGTTAGGAACGCACACTTTGGATCGATATGTGTAATTTTGTTTGAACGTTTAATATACAATATTACAATACATTTGTAACATACATTAGAAAATTTTCGAAATGTTCTTTGAATTAAATTTATTTATATATTTATGTTAACATTTTAAGTATTAACAAGGACGATCGGAAATAAAAATTTTATTTAAATTAAGAATGACTAATGGTGTACCATATACAGTACAAAAATTGCGAAATTTATTTCTCCCAAGACTTGTGTACCCAAAAGACATCATTTCTATAATTTGTTTACCATGTTTAGTTACGGAAATATGCCAAAATTTGTTTTTAGTTTTTTTGTAAGTTATAACCTATTCAAATCTATTAAGATCTATTCCAGAATCAGCCAACTTTTTATTACAATTCGTCAATTAAACCGTTCTGTAATACAGCAAATTAACCAAATTTATTGATTACCGGGAAATAGGCTTACTTATAAACTTATAAATAAACAAACATTTTATTTCAAAAATTTTTACACTTTTTATCTCAAAAATTTTTACAAGTTTTACATGCTCAGTAATAATAATTATTTAAAAATTGTATGTTATCAAACAAATTTAAGATTCTATTTAATTTTGTAAGAATTGTATGTTCACAATTTCTTTGTTTTATATCATTTTACAATTTTATTACAGAGCGAGGGAGAAATCAAGCTTAAATTTCTAAGCGCAACTTGCGTGCCAGATATACCTATCAGAGTTAATTATTTAAATTTGTTTCCCTTTTTTAAATTAAAGTTTAAAAACGCTAGACGGCGATAACTAATGACGAGTTAGAGCATGGCAGAAACAGATACACACTTTAGAGTAGAATTAATTTATAGTATTTTATAAGGAAAGCACTGTTTTAAAGTAATTCTTGTTTTAGTGGATAAAATATTTAATTTTTTTTCTTGTTGTTTTATTCCATAAGAGAATCACGTTCTTAATATCAATTGGTAACATATTAAACATTTTCGGAGCATAATAACTAATGAATCTCTGACAGAAAGAGTTTTAAAACCTGGGCATAGAGAGATTATCGTATCGTTAACACTTATTCGTGTTTCATAGTTATGTGAAACAAAAGAATAAAGATGCTTAATTTTTTGTTATGTAAGAAAACGCATATAGATTACGAATATTGAGTATTTCATTTTCGGCATATAAAAGGTAAGTAGGGTACCTATGATAAAGAATTTTTAAGACAGAATTTTGGCATGTTGATAACATTTTTATATGATAATACAGTACCTCAATAAAGACTCTACTAAAGAATTATATAATAGCAATAATAATTTTTTATTTAAAATATTTGGAAACATTTGTAAAACATCTTTCTAATTTTTGATGCTAGATATATTACATGTTCATACCATCTTAGATGGTGATCAATAGCTACTCCCATTTTTTGAGTTTTTTCTTAATTTTACAACAGTTACATGATAAATTATTTTTGTCATAGTTTGCAGAATGAATTGTCAATAACTCGTTTATTAGTTGATCTGCTTGCGTTGGAGAAAATTCCATAAAATAAGTTTTAGTTAAATAGGTACACAGTTTATTAGCATTCAACCAATGGTTCATAGTGGTCAGTATTTAATTATTTATTTAAATTTTCTTGACAATATGAACATATGACAAAATTATATAGTATTAAACTAAAATTGTTTTAATACCGCTTGTGAAAAAAAATAGTAGAAAACAAACTGTTATGACAAGAAACTTGGATGGAATAGCAAATTATACTAAACGTTTACTCATTAGTGAATATCCTTTTTGTTGTTAACAAGAAATTGGTTATGTGTCTATTAAGAAAGTCTTTTTAGATGACTCGTTTCCCGAAAAAGCTTCTGAATCCGTCAAGTAATTAACTGCGTTGAAATTCGCAAAGGGGAAAGGATTGTATAATACACGGAAGTATGTGTATACGGTGTTTTTTTAAACCTTGACATGCATTTTGGCCCTTTATTTTTTAAGTTACAAAAAACGATAAATATAAAACTGGAAGATTTTGACGCTGGATATCTTTTAGTACTATGACAAAAACAAAATAGCATCGAATATCTGCGAAAATTAAAATGCATGTTTTTTTTTAATGGGACACGCTATGACTGTTTAATGGATTTCTTCTTCATGATTTCAAAAAAAAACATGACATAATGACATTTGGTTTTGTCCATTTTGAAATACTTAGCCACAGATTACCAGTACAAACAGATATGCCAGTCAGACAGAAAAACGAAATTTGAAACTGTGATACATAGCCTATCCCGTTTAAAGGTCTTGGGCGTTAAGGCGCATGCTACCCATGCTCTGTAAAACGTGTTCCTCGAATGACGTGCCAGCATCCCTTCTGTACTTTACACAGTGGTTTGAAATGTTATTGTATTAGTACAAAAAAAAGCCAAACTAATAAAATGTTAAACAAACTTTACAAAATTGTATGATATAACTAAAATATTATACTTTCTGTTTTTGATTTTAAAACTGATAATTTTGAATATAAAAAGTACTCGGAAATTTTAATATATTGGGTTGATAACTATTAAAATTCACAAATATTTAAATGAAATGTAAACATTATGCTAACAACATATGCTTTAGAGATTAGAGATCTTATAAAAGGATTGTTTAGTTAATTGATACACACTTTAAACATATAGAGGTATTTATATGTATTGTTACGTTTTGAGAATTGAGAATATTTTGCAAAAAAAAACTAATCAAAATAAATGCCAAGTATCATATTTTAAATTCTCAGATATAAAATATTTATAATGTCCGTACATACACTGTGCGTTATAAACAAAATTGTGATTTGTAAATAGTTAATTTGGAAATGTGATCCTTGACGGTAGTTAACGTAGTTTTAAAAGAATGCTTCTTCGCGTATAGGAAAAAGTTTTGGTTGTAAATTTCTAATACTGAAACTAATATTTATATAAGCTGTTAATGATTTTAACTGAAATTTAAAACACATTGGCCCGTTATTAGAGTTTAACATTTTAAGTGATTTAGTCGAAATTTAAAAAAAAACCTGGTTCGTTGATACTTAGACGATTGACTATATCAATTTTACTTATTATGTTTATTATGCTTTTGAAATTTCGACTTATACTATTGGGTTCTCTGTGTAAAATTTCACCACCAAAATACTGAACCTTGTGACAATAAGAGCATATAAATACTTCTTTTAAGCTATATTTGTTTCAATGTTTTTTTATTTTAAGAATAATTTAGAAATTAAATTATCTACTAAATTTACTCGGCATTTTGTAGTAGCCCTTTTTGAAAAATTGTAATTATTTTTTTTAGGTTTGGCTTTAATAAACAATGTTTCATTTTGAACACTTAACACTACGTTTCTATTATAATAAATATCACGTAAAAAGTAATGTTTTGACTTATTTTAAAATCGTCGAGAGCTAGTGAATTAATTAAAAACGTGAAAGGTTTTTCGGAAAAAAGTGAAACGGGTTGCATGCTAACCAGAATATTACAAGAAGTGTGTTTATCAAATACCTAACGAATGTTAAGATCATATTTAGCTGTATTTGATAATATCATTATACACAAAGACTTTATAATCCCAACCACCATTATTGTGCGACGCCTTTTAGCCGTATATTAGTAATATATTATAAATACCCGGCTAAGAAGAGAAATTTTAAAATATTTTTTTATCGTAACTAATCGAAAGATTGTCCCTAAAATCAACTTATATAAGACAAATCTAGTATAAAATCAACATACCCTTGCATTAGTAGACACTTAACTATCTGATGACGTGGCCGCTATCAAATTATTACAGGTATTTTAAGGCAAGTACAAGTACATTTCTGTACTTCTTTAAGGTTTGTAATTATTTGTTTCGGTAATTAAAATATTTCAAAGCAGCCTTCAGTTAATTGTGTTGAATTAGTTCTGTTGGTGTGAACGATAAGTTTAACTTTTTGAGTCCTGAGTTTATATAACTCTTTCTGCCTGTAGTGTTCTTATAACTATGGAAAATAAGCAAACTGGTGCTCCTACAATTTTTGGTGGAATACGCTGCATTTACAAGAACTGTAAAAATAGTCACTATAATAATTTGGATAAGATATTTAAAATGTTTAGGATGACACAAGGTAAGCTAGAAGTAAGTAGATACGAAGTAGGTAAAAGTAAATTAAACCAGGCTTTTAGATTTTAACACTCAAAATAAACTACAAACCTGTACAATTTTTGTACCTATATGTTAAATAAATGTGGGCGTTTCCTTTGTGTTCTGCTAGTTCTTTCTTTCGAACCACTGTATACTAATCGCCGGCCGTGCTGTGTCAAAGCCTACTTCGAAAATATTTTAAAACTCTTTGTTTAAGAAAATGACAGCAAGCAATCCAGAGTAGTATTTTGGTATTATAACGTTATGTGACTAATATTTGGCTGCTAAGAATTCAAATGATTGTGTTTGATAAATATTATATGTAGCGTTTATTATTGCAAATAGTGTTTCTTTATTTCTTCATGCAATATTTATGTATTTTAGTGCGTGTCATGTTCTTAAACGATTTAAAAATAGATTGCTGTGTGTGGAAACAACCGACAATAGTGACAATTCCAGTTAAAGATTCAAGGTCAATGAGAGATAAGGCATAAATCGTTCTCCTAGCTTTGAAAATGGTAAAGAGCTATTAAAGAAATCGAAGTGGCCATGGATAATATTAAAAGAAACGAAAGCCATATTTTAGCGTCCACGCGTATTAAAGCGCCCTAAAATAAAGTCTTTTTAGCAAATATGTAATGACGTCACGCTTAAAGACGCGCAAAGCAAAACCTGGCGGCCTCGGTTGCACGCCAGCAAATAAGCAGAAAGACGAGGGGACTGACAAATGACAATGTTTGTTTATGTTTATTTTAGACCATTTTAGATTGTTTTATCCTCTACTACCAGTTTTAATTGTTTATTTGATTGATTGCTTTATTATGAACAACATTATGCACTAACGCACCATAATATGTTGGTCTTCGAGAACAAAATATTAAAAAAGTAGTATATCTTCTTAGCATTAATAGTAGCCAGAAACAGTCAAACTATAAGGCGCCTAAAGACTTTCGTAAAGACGCCAGGTCGCTAAAATATGGCTCTAAATTGTAAAAGATATCCCACGTCAAAATCACGTTTTTTGTATCCCAAAAAAAAGCGAAAATACATGCCAAAATATAAAAAATTACCCTGAGCGTATACTTAAATTTAACACGTTACGAGGTAAAGATTATCTAACGTCTTAAAAAAAATAAATCAGTGTAAGCAAATTTTCTGAAAAATACATTTAGAACATAAGCAAAAGTAAAAATATGTAGGTCTCTCATGAAGAATTGCACTACAGAGCAACAGTAAATTCCTGATATCGAAATACTGCATAGAGTCCCACGGCGATTGTTTAAATTTCATTTTTCCACCAGAAATCTTTGCAACTGATAGGAGGTGCTACATGTATTTCTATGTGAGTAAGTTTACTTCCTCGTATAAGAGCTAAAACATTATAGTAATAACATATAGATTGTAATATAGGAAAACCATGCTGACCGGGAAAATTTCTGAAAAATACAAGTTAATTTTTTTCAACGTTTTAGATTTCCTCTCAACATGTGCATGTGCAAGCGTTCACCATAACATATTGAGAACAGTCAAACTGATTCGTTCAAAATTTGTAACAAAAACCAGTTAAATCGATGTTTAACGGCTTTAACGGTATATTGCTAATCGGGTATCAATCCACCTATGTAATAAAATATCCATAATAAACCGTATTAAAAAATAATTTTCTAGTTTGAAGTAAGACAATTAATTGGTCTGAGGTGTCAAAAGTACAGTGTAAAGGTTGCCGTTTAAAATAGCTGAAAATGTTCGAGGTCATTTTTGTTCCGAGCAGCCTAGGCCTAAAACCAAACTGCTTAGCAGAAATCATCGAAGACCCTACTAATGTTTTTAAGATTATCTTCTTCACAAATGTTGTCACAAAGAAAATGTAAATATACCAGCAGCACACTATAACGTAATTAGCGTCAGTAAAGTACAATACAAAATTGTTCGATTAAGTAACAAAGTTCAAAAAGTAAAACAAGAAATCGTTTTATTTCATTTAAAAAAGAGAAGTACTTGGCATAATCCTTTTGAAAACTTTGCAAAGATAAACACTGTTTCAACTAAATATTTTACAAATCACAGCCAAACCATCATTTAAAACTTCAAGAGAGTATAAGCAAAGTTTACAGAATTAAATATAAGTTGCTTCACTTGGCGTCGGAACGGTGGTGATAGCGAGGACCCCATTGGAGCACCATCCATTTGTTTATACATTTGCCCGTTGAATGAAAAATAAGTATTTTTAAGGCAATGCTCCGAGAGTTGTATTATATGTGTCTGGAAATCCTCGTTCATAGCAATTTTGTCCAATGCTTCGTTGATGGGAATACTGGGATATAACGATTTGACTTATAGGCTTGCTATGATATAGTTTTTTTCAAGGACGATATCTCGTATAATTCGAGTGAAATGCTCCGAGTTTTTTACAAATGAATCAGCTGGTGGTAAAATAAAAAGTTCACCAATAAACCCCGAAATTCAACAAACAATCATACCACGGGAAAAGTCGAGCAGATGTCCTAAACTCTATAGCTCACCAAAAATGCACAAACCAGGGGCGCCCATCAGACCTATTGTCAGTGCTGTTAATTCGCCGCTACAAAAACTAGAGAAGTACCTTTCTGAAATTATGCAACATTTCACTCGAATTATACGAGATATCGTCCTTGAAAAAAACGATATCATAGGAAGCCTAGATGTCAAATCGTTATATCCCAGTATTCCCATCGACGAAGCATTGCACAAGATTGCTATGAACGAGGATTTCCAGGCACATATAATACAACTCTCGGAGCATTGCCTTAAAAATACGTATTTTTCATTCAACGGGCAAATATATAAACAAATGGATGGTGCTCCAATGGGGTCCTCGCTATCACCAGTAGTCTCGAATTTACTTATGATATACTTCGAGAAAGAAGCTCTTGAGAAAGCAAGTTTAAAGCCCAAATTATGGATTCGATATGTGGATGACATATTTATTATATGGCAACATGGTCATGCAGAGCTTGAAAAATTTCTGACTCACATAAATTCAATCCACCCCAGAATACAATTTACTCTAGAATTAGAGGAAAACAACAAACTACCATTTTTAGATGTTTTGGTCACAATACTGCATAATGGACATTTCGAATACACCGTGTATAGAAAACCAACGCATACAGACAGATATTTAAAATCAAAATCACATCATCACCCAGCACAAATTCAAGCTGTGGCAAATACCCATCAATCCAGATCCGTGCGATTAACTGAAACACAGACGAGACAAAACGAACTTAAGGTAATATCTAGTGCTTTAAAGAAAAATGGCTACACAAATCGCACTATAGAGAAAGCTATTAATGCACAGGTTTTCCGAACAACGAACAACAAAAATTATGAACCGGGAAAGCAACAAGTAGTCTTACCATATGTAAAAGGCACAACAGACAGAATCAGAAGAATTCTTAGGAAACACACATACAAACAATACACAAGCCACAAACAACTATAGGTAAACTACTTGGAAACCCAAAAGATAAAATCAAACTGGAAAACCACGGAGTATACAGTATTCCGTGCCCAGACTGTGAAAAGTTGTACGTGGGGCAAACCAACAGGCAAATATCAGCAAGAGTGGAAGAGCATAAACTCAGCATCAGAAATAAACAAACAACCTCAGCTTTATTCCTACATCATCAGGAAACCGGCCATAAAATAAATTTTGATGGGTGTAGGGAGATTGCCAATATAGAACATTATAAAACCAGAATAATCCGAGAAGCCAGAAATTGAAAAACAAGGTGATTTGAATAAAAGGGACGAATCATTAAAACTACCAACAGTATGGAAGACAACAATCGATAAATCTAAAATCACAAAAACTCAAGCGCAATTAGCGCAACAACAACAGCACCATCCGGAAACCATAAATAACGACCAACGCCTGCGCAGATATCACCTTCGGCCCCGAGTGAGGGTATAAAAGGAAGCGTCGCAGTCACCAACACCTCAGTCTCTATTCGGACGCGAGAAAGAAAGCTTCGAAAATGCCAAATGTGATTTTGGCGAAACGTCAGCAAAACTGTTCTTCTCAAAAAGACAGCAGTAAACGCATCTACACCCGGATTGAAAACACATCGTATTTTTCCATCCGTGGAGGACTAAAAGCAACACAAATATATACATATATATAAACTAGACTTCTTTCTTGGGTTCAGATTTATTTGCAAAATCAAAGACAATGGAATTCATTTGCTCATTCCTTTTTTGGTATATGTAAAGCTTTCCTTTCCTATCTACAAACAACTTAGGCTAATTTGTAAATAGGAAAGGAAAGATTTAAATATACCAAAAAAAAAATAAAGGAATGAGCAATTTCTGAAAAAAACTACTATGATAGCCGAAAGGTCACGTTTATATATATATATATATATATATATATATATATATATATATATATATATATATATGATTTTATCGGGTTTCGGTCCATGTAATGACACAAGTGTCAAGAAAAACAACACTAGCTAAGTTTCATGTTTTTATTAACGTTTTGGGCTGGTTAACACAAGCCTTTTTCAAAAATATTGAAAAGGAAAGAAACAAAGAACAGCTGTCGTATGCAAGTAAACTTGTTGGGAGTTTTATCTTAAAAATACATGGAAACCTAACACAATTACTCACCCTAAATATATTATGAATTTTTATGGGATCCTATAAATCCTTATACCCTTTTCCAAGCTCAACACCTGCAATTTTTTGTTGTTGTTTTACTTACTATAAATCATTTTCAATATCATAAAATTTTAGGTTTTTCTTTTAAGTGGTGGAAAACGTCAGATCTGTTTTAGATTTTGGATAAAATATTTTTTCTACTACACAGGGTTATTCTAGAGGCGTAAAACAGCTCTTAAAAGGTGAAATAATTTTTTTATTTCAGAAACTATTAATATTTAGAAAAAATAATGAAACAATAATATTTTATTATTATATTTTTAGCATTTTATTTGGGACTTCGTTATTATTGGTGGTGGGGTGTAGTGATTTAAATATATATAACATCTAAGGGCTGACAAAATGCTTTTAGTCTATTATATGAATGGCTTAAAATATTGATGTTTAGGTTTTCGATAATAGATAGAATCTTTGAAGTACCTATTAGTTAAAATAATCATACATTTTGACGAATATTTTAAATAATTCCGTATAGATTTTGGAAGCGAATGAGAGGTTTTATAGCCCCTTTCTTATTTTAGCAAATAACATTTTTTTTAAATAAAAAAAGTAGTCAATTTTCTAAAATATTTCACACAGTTACTTGCACAAAGTCTTTCCATTTTTGATGTAATACGTCAAACACTTTTTCGAATTATTAAAAGAAACTCCCTCAATCCCGTGTGTCGTCTGAACATTTTCAGAAAAAAAATTAGCAAAACTTTATAAAATATTATAAATAAAATCGGGAATCAATTATGTTGTTGGACCACTCTGTAAGCCGCAAGTTAATAATTCTATACTGATCAGAATGATCTATAATGCTGAGGACGCTCCTCTAATAGTCGTTTTCAAAACTTCTAATAATCCACCAGAACCAAACCAACGAACGGTAATCGGTTCCAGTACCGAAGAAGAAAGAAATTCTTGGCGACTATCTTGATCTATTTAGAGCATTTCATACGCAATAAAATATGGCATAAACGTATGGTCGTAGTTTTCTTATTCGTACCACAATAAACTTCGCGAAACGGGCACTAATGTACCATGTTTTCCGTATTATTCTCTGTAACTGTTATATTTTAAACTGGCCATGTCCTTATCTGTAACAATATAAACTTTAAAAAGATCAGAAAGCAAGACCGCGGCTATACAGGGTATAGTAAAACATGCATCACTGCTTAGTTGTTTTCAAACACTGTTTATCAATATATTTTAGAACCTTATATGTTAGGATCATCCATTATATTAGGAGAATTATATTTTAAATATTGATATCTCGTTAAGATGTTATAAACGCGAAATAAATTAGATGTAATGCCTATAGCGTACCAACAGAAATGCCAGTTAAATGATGTATTTCAAAAAATGTATGCATATCATATCACACATGATTACCGAACTGGATTTGATTAATATTTCAAATAGAGGATAGCTTTCTGCTATCACCCTTTATGATAAGATTCATCAAAGTCAAAAGCTCTGCTATCTTTTTAATATACTATATTTTAATGGCAGTGTCCATAATGTTAACATTAGATACAAGAGCCAACTCACTCACTTCAGCAAAAACAGAACAGCACTCTATGAGCGGTATTTTTAGTTATAACATCGTACATCTATACTATATATATATATATATATATATATATATATATATATATATATATATATATATTTTTTTTTTGCTGCGTTTTCTTAAACCATGTCTAATATCTTTATATATATATACATATATATATATATATATATATATATATATATATATATATTGTATATATTTATATTTATATAAGTTAGTCATGTGGTTTATCTTATCCGTCATTTTTTTTAAATTTTATAGCTATATGCCGAAATTCAGTGCTATCGGTAGACTTAAATTTTTCTAATTTTTTTTTATTTGATGTCTTTTTACTTTTCCGAATATAAACAAACCCTAATTATACTATTTATTTTTGATAAGTCCATCTCCTAGATGTATTTTCTTATTTTTTTATTTTAGTCGGCATTTCGATGATGAAAACAACATAGATCCCAAAAAATGAGTCCGACTTGATGCAAAATTGATCAAGTTTTCACAATTTAAAGTAAAATATTTTTAAGCTGTGTTATTTATTAAATTAATACATTTTTTTTTTTATTTTAACAAAAACGAACTGAGAAACTCCTTTTTTCTATTACTGCATCGCCGTTTTCAAAATTTAATAGAATATTTTTATAAAATTAATTAGTATAACCAAATAAAGCCTAAATCATACAACAGCCTATTACAACTGATTAAATTCTTCATACAACGCTCCTACTAATAATATACAATACTATAATGATGCACTGATAGTTTAACTCAGGTTTGCTTATATTCAGCTAGCTAGGTGAAAAAGCATTAAGTTAAAAATAGAAAAAAGTATTTTTGAACTTTTGCTTTTTCACCTATCAGTGTAGTGGTTAATAGAATCGTTTCATGAAAAATTTATCAAATTGTTGTCATAGGCTCTTTAATAAGTTAAGCTATATTTATTTATTTCAATTAAGGGCGATATAGAAATAGAAAAGAGGGGTTTTCTCAGTTTCGTTTTTATTGAAAAAGTAAATAAATATGTATTACCTTTACAATTTACAAATATTTTACATTACATTATATTACATTTTTTTAAACTGTAGAAACTCGATAAACACTGCATAAAGCTGGACGCTTTTTTTAGATCAATTTATGTTTTTATCAGCAAAATGTCGTTTAAAATAAAAGATGAATTAAGGAAATGCATTTAGGCTATGTACTTATCAAACACAAATAGTTTAATTTAGGTTTGCTTCCATTCGGTAAAGTGAAAAAGCATCAAATTAAAAAAATATGAGAAACATATGAAGTCCGCGTTAATATTTTTCTACTTTAGATTTAGTTACTCTTGGGTTATGAGTTTATATATAGTTGGCCAAATTTCGATGTGATTTAGCGGTCGTCCCAAAAAAATCTTTTTCTACTATATAATAGTTCTTGCCGCGTTAATAGATATACATGATATATATTTTAAAGAACAAATATTACATATATTTTATATAAATTTGTTTATGTATCCTCTGACTATATATCTGATACGTAACATTGGGGGAATATGTTAATATCATTTTTTAGGCTTTTAATCTACATACATTCTATATAAGCTAGTTAATTTAAGTCCAAATTCCATAGTTTTATTTCCTAAATTACCGATAAAGCAATGTCAATTTCAAATTTCCCGCGCGACTGTTTGTCGCTTGTCAAAATTGTCAGAATCAACTCTTGCTTCCCGCTCCACAGCCGCAGCTATTTTGCAATTGCACAATTTTATTTGAAGAAGTGAAGACGCCAATTTCGCAAATCTCACACATAGGTAGGAAAGTAGGTAATAAAACAAAATACTTAAGTTATTACCAAGCAAATAACGTATAAAAAGGTAGGTGGCTCTACATGATATTTTATAAGGTTGTATCTAAATTAATATTTAGGTTGCTTAAGGGAGAACTGAACGCAAAAAGTGAAAAACCAGTGACAAGGTCTAGTCGAGTTGAAAGTAAGAAAAAAATTACCTACGCATTAAAAAAAACTTCCTGCACGTCTGACCTCAAAAAAATGTGTTATGTATAGGTAATTTAAATTACAATTCGGTTAAAAATGGATTCAAAAGGGTTCACGCGCTGCAGAAATACAAAGACATGAGTACGATTTACCATTTCAAATTTTGCAGTTACGTAGACAAGTAGTAAAGAGCCATTTTGTGGAAAAAAAATTATATGCGAAAGCATGTGCGTCAAAAAGTGGTCAAAAAATGGTCGAAAATAGACAAATCTACTTTTATTTTATAACTCTAGATTTGATTTTTTCATAAAAATTCGCATTTAGCGCCCAACTATATATATTTCCCTATTAAAATCACATTGAAGCTAATACATATCTCTTATAGTTTTAACATAATATTGCAGCGGCGGAAGGCTTGCAAATGATCCATATTACTGCGTGCAGTTCCCCCTTAAATCTGAACTCCAATTTCAAATTCAGTAATATAATTTTAATTTGTTTAATAATAAAATTGGAAAGTAGGTTAAGTATCTATCCTTTAGTCTAATATTGGTGCTTTTTTATTAATTTTCTATAGATTAGAGCTTTTTCAACGTGCCTAAACGACAGAAAAGTCGCTTAGTGGCGAGTCTAACACTAGCAAAAAGAGGACACAACTAAATATCAATAATATTCCAGATTCATGTATCGTCAATCACATCTTACTTTAAATACCA
This sequence comes from Kuschelorhynchus macadamiae, assembly GCA_030620095.1. Lineage (NCBI taxonomy): Eukaryota > Metazoa > Arthropoda > Insecta > Coleoptera > Curculionidae > Kuschelorhynchus > Kuschelorhynchus macadamiae. The sequence continues at coordinate 420,679 of JAUTXW010005231.1, forward strand.
TAATTTCTGAAAATTCTCAATAAGATAATCTGAAAAATCAGGATCAGGGTCCCAGTAGTTTTGAATATTTAGATATTTCTGATAGTATATCTGATACTGCTCGGTATCTTTATGAAACGGATGAATCCTCTGATGAGTCCGAACCAAAAGAAAATCTTAGTAATAACCTTTCTTTGAATGAAAAACTTGTAAAATGTTTTCAATCTTATAACGTATCTCATAATTGTGTTAATGAACTATTAGATATATTACATGGTCATGCCACATTACCAAAAGATTCTCGTACATTTTTAAGACTCCCAGGTCTAATATAGGAAATATTATAACCGTGGGAGAAGGTTTATATTTACATTTTGGACTACAACAACTAATAAATACTATATTTCCAGAGCCAGTCCTACTTCAGGACCCCAAAATAAGTCAACACGATTTGCATCATGCTGCCTGCATCTATTCATTCATTCATTTTAAAAGATGTGTGTTTTATAGTTCCGTTTACCTGCATTTATTTTTTCTAAATCATTTAAAAATTTCTATTTGTTATATGAAAAATATTTTATATTTTTTCTACTTTAAAACTGTGCAGCAAAAACAGTGACGCTACAAATTTTGCCCCCCCCCCCCCACTGCAGTTTGATTATCAGAAAATAACTGATGACTAAAAATAGAACAAAAAGCCATTCCATATCCGTTGGCTCCATTAGATATCATCTTCGGGCCCCCTAGTTTTACGCTCGCCCCCCTCGCGCTGATGGGGCTAACAAAAAGTAAAGTACAAATCTAAAAATTGATATATCTGTTACATAACTATACATACATAGTGTATTTTATATAATTTGTATATAACCAATGTGGCATATCATTTACATAAAATACGAGTCTTATTGAGGCAGCCAAAACGCGCTTCCAGTGACTCAAATGCTACATCTCTTATACAAAACGATGTAAAGCAAAGTTCTTTTTATTTTATATTTTCTCTATACTTGTGTTTGTTGGGATATATATATATATATATATATATATATATATATATATATATATATATATATATATATATATATATATATATATATATATATATATATATATATATATATATATATATATATATATATATATATATATATATATATATATATATATATATATATATATATATATATATATATATATATATATATATATATATATATATATATATATATATATATATATATATATATATATATATATATATATATATATATATATATATATATATATATATATATATATATATATATATATATATATATATATATATATATATATATATATATATATATATATATATATATATATATATATATATATATATATATATATATATATATATATATATATATATATATATATATATATATATATATATATATATATATATATATATATATATATATATATATATATATATATATATATATATATATATATATATATATATATATATATATATATATATATATATATATATATATATATATATATATATATATATATATATATATATATATATATATATATATATATATATATATATATATATATATATATATATATATATATATATATATATATATATATATATATATATATATATATATATATATATATATATATATATATATATATATATATATATATATATATATATATATATATATATATATATATATATATATATATATATATATATATATATATATATATATATATATATATATATATATATATATATATATATATATATATATATATATATATATATATATATATATATATATATATATATATATATATATATATATATATATATATATATATATATATATATATATATATATATATATATATATATATATATATATATATATATATATATATATATATATATATATATATATATATATATATATATATATATATATATATATATATATATATATATATATATATATATATATATATATATATATATATATATATATATATATATATATATATATATATATATATATATATATATATATATATATATATATATATATATATATATATATATATATATATATATATATATATATATATATGTATATATGATATACATATATATATATATATATACCAAATCATCATTTTAATCATAATAATTTTAATTAATTTAAAAAGTTGAAAGATTGATAGCGAAAAATGAATTTAAAAACTTTTAAAAACCTGTCCATTCTGCGACTTCACCTTTACTAAATTGGTAGTTTGAAGGCACACAACACAGAAGGATGACGGGTTGCCTATCTTACAGTGGTGTATATATATATATATATATATATATATATATGTATAGATATATATATATATATATATATATATATATATATATATATATATATACGTCAGAAGTTTCGGGAAAGCGGTCTGTGACTATTCAAACCTAATTGTTTTAGATCTCAATATTTCGTCAAATGTTTATTGACTTCATCAGACAACTAGAAACAATCAATTTATCTTAATTAACACACCATAGAAGAAAATATATAAAAATATACACACATTACTTAAAATATACTTACAACGTAAGAGTTAGTCGAACATATTACAAAACAAGGACGATAAAAGCAACATTCTGTGTTTATTTAAAAATTTAAAAAGTTGAAAGATTGATAGCGAAAAATGAATTTAAAAACTTTTAAAAACCTGTCCATTCTGCGACTTCACCTTTACTAAAGTGGTAGTTTGAAGGCACACAACACAGAAGGATGACGGGTTGCCTATCTTACAGTGGTGTATATATATATATATATATATATATATATATATATATATATATATATATATATATATATATATATATATATATATATATATTTTACGTCAGAAGTTTCGGGAAAGCGGTCTGTGACTATTCAAACTCTAATTGTTTTAGATCTCAATATTTCGTCAAATGTTTATTGACTTCATCAGGAGACAACTAGAAACAATCAATTTATCTTAATTAACACACCATAGAAGAAAATATATAAAAATATACAATCACATTACTCCTTAAAATATACTTACAACGTAAGAGTTAGTCGAACATATTACAAAACAAGGACGATAAAAGCAACATTCTGTGCATTGAGGACAACTATTTTCACACTTAACATGTATTATTACAAATATAAAACGATCTGTGCATTCAACAATGTTTTGAACCATAATGGAAAAAGCCTAACAACACAAAAAAAAAAACAAAACCGATAAATTGATATCAGTGGTTCTTATACTTTCATAAAACATAAAATAGTGAATTCTAAACTTAATATATGTATAGAGGATGTTACTTATTGATCGTCACATTTGGTTTAAAATATTGTAGTAAATATTGCTTAGTTTATTTGTGTCCAATTTTGAATTAATTGCATTTTTATTCTTATTGATATGGCACATTTCAAGAAACAATCTATTTCTATAACTGTCATGGTGTTCTAGTATCTTCACATTACTATAATTAAATTTATGACCCGTTTTCAAGTGATGCTGTACCAATGCGCATGAATTTTTGCCTATATGGCAATCACTTTTATGTTGTGTTACTCGTTGTTTTAACCACTGCGAAGTTTGGCCAATATAACAACCGTCACAACCCAAGCAAGACACTTGATAAACACAATTAGTTGTGCATCCAGTTGGAGTTTTTTCTTTGACCTTTGAAAATACCGAGTAATTTTGTATGAGGCTATATTTGGCTATTTTTATGTTCGAAAAAGGCTTAAACAGTGAAATAATTGAATTGGTAAGATTATTTATAAATGGAATCCTGACATATTTTACTTGTTGATTACTGTCTTCTGTGGGGCCGTCATAAAAGCTTGTGTTATAAATGAGCTTTTTTAAAATGTGTTTAGGGTAACCATTGTTCACAAACATAACAAAAAGTTTGTCTAGGTTCTGTTGTAAATACATAACGTCACTAATGTGTGTTACCCTATTTTTCATTGCAATGACAGTATTGTATTTCTGATTGGTTGGATGATTTGAAAAATAATTCAGGTATCTACCAGATGACGTATCTTTTTGGTACCAATCTAAAATAATTTTGTTTTCGTCTGTTCTTATGACTTTAGTATCTAAAAAGGGCACACTTTTATGTTTTTCATAATCAATTGTAAATTGCAAATGGGTGTTGAAAGAGTTAAAATTATTTAAAACAACCTGAATCTGATCAGTAGGAACAGAGCAAATTAGATCATCTACGTATTTATAGATAAAGGGCAAGTGAAAAGGCAAATTTGGTATTATTGTGTCTAACAAGTGATCTAAGACAATAGTTGCTAGAATAGGACTAATAGGAGAACCCATGGGAGTTCCAAAGATTTGTTTATAAAATTGGCCGTTGAAACCAAAATAAGTGTTATTAAACACAAAATTAATTAGTTCTATGAACGCATTTTTAGATAAGCTAGTAAATTTTTCAATTTGGTGCCATTTCTGCTCTAAAATATCAATAACCAAACTCAGTGGGATATTAGTAAACAAAGATACCACGTCCAACGATATTAAAACATAGTTTTGTGGTAGCTGAACACCGCTAACAACATTTACAAATGTGAAGGTGTCTTTAATATTGTAATTGGATTCATACTCAAAACTCAATTTTAAAATGTTTGCCAAATATTTTAAAAGGTTATAAGTAGTAGAGTTCACTGAACTAACAATTGGCCTTAAGGGCACATTAGGTTTGTGTATTTTCGGTAGGCAATACAGTTTAGGAAAAGAGGAATTATATATCATTAAATGTTTGGCGTCTATTTCAGTGAGTTCTTTTTTAGTTTTTAATGTTTTTATTGAGTGACACTTCTACATATGTTATGTTAAATAAAGATCCAACCACTTCTATACAATTAGCTTATAACAATTTAATAAAAACATTAAAAACTTCACTGAAATAGACGCCAAACATTTAATGATATATAATTCCTCTTTTCCTAAACTGTATTGCCTACCGAAAATACACAAACCTAATGTGCCCTTAAGGCCAATTGTTAGTTCAGTGAACTCTACTACTTATAACCTTTCAAAATATTTGGCAAACATTTTAAAATTGAGTTTTGAGTATGAATCCAATTACAATATTAAAGACACCTTCACATTTGTAAATGCTGTTAGCGGTGTTCAGCTACCACAAAACTATGTTTTAATATCGTTGGACGTGGTATCTTTGTTTACTAATATCCCACTGAGTTTGGTTATTGATATTTTAGAGCAGAAATGGCACCAAATTGAAAAATTTACTAGCTTATCTAAAAATGCGTTCATAGAACTAATTAATTTTGTGTTTAATAACACTTATTTTGGTTTCAACGGCCAATTTTATAAACAAGTCTTTGGAACTCCCATGGGTTCTCCTATTAGTCCTATTCTACAACTATTGTCTTAGATCACTTGTTAGACACAATAATACCAAATTTGCCTTTTCACTTGCCCTTTATCTATAAATACGTAGATGATCTAATTTGCTCTGTTCCTACTGATCAGATTCAGGTTGTTTTAAATAATTTTAACTCTTTCAACACCCATTTGCAATTTACAATTGATTATGAAAAACATAAAAGTGTGCCCTTTTTAGATACTAAAGTCATAAGAACAGACGAAAACAAAATTATTTTAGATTGGTACCAAAAAGATACGTCATCTGGTAGATACCTGAATTATTTTTCAAATCATCCAACCAATCAGAAATACAATACTGTCATTGCAATGAAAAATAGGGTAACACACATTAGTGACGTTATGTACTTACAACAGAACCTAGACAAACTTTTTGTTATGTTTGTGAACAATGGTTACCCTAAACACATTTTAAAAAAGCTCATTTATAACACAAGCTTTTATGACGGCCCCACAGAAGACAGTAATCAACAAGTAAAATATGTCAGGATTCCATTTATAAATAATCTTACCAATTCAATTATTTCACTGTTTAAGCCTTTTTCGAACATAAAAATAGCCAAATATAGCCTCATACAAAATTACTCGGTATTTTCAAAGGTCAAAGAAAAAACTCCAACTGGATGCACAACTAATTGTGTTTATCAAGTGTCTTGCTTGGGTTGTGACGGTTGTTATATTGGCCAAACTTCGCAGTGGTTAAAACAACGAGTAACACAACATAAAAGTGATTGCCATATAGGCAAAAATTCATGCGCATTGGTACAGCATCACGGGTGAAAACGGGTCATAAATTTAATTATAGTAATGTGAAGATACTAGAACACCATGACAGTTATAGAAATAGATTGTTTCTTGAAATGTGCCATATCAATAAGAATAAAAATGCAATTAATTCAAAATTGGACACAAATAAACTAAGCAATATTTACTGCAATATTTTAAACCAAATGTGACGATCAATAAGTAACATCCTATATACATATATTAAGTTTAAAATTCACTATTTTATGTTTTATGAAAGTATAAGAACCACTGATATCAATTTATCGGTTTTGTTTTTTTTTTTTTGTGTTGTTAGGCTTTTTCCATTATGGTTCAAAACATTGTTGAATGCACAGATCGTTTTATATTTGTAATAATACATGTTAAGTGTGAAAATAGTTGTCCTCAATGCACAGAATGTTGCTTTTATCGTCCTTGTTTTGTAATATGTTCGACTAACTCTTACGTTGTAAGTATATTTTAAGGAGTAATGTGACTGTATATTTTTATATATTTTCTTCTATGGTGTGTTAATTAAGATAAATTGATTGTTTCTAGTTGTCTCGTGATGAAGTCAATAAACATTTGACAAAATATTGAGATCTAAAACAATTAGAGTTTGAATAGTCACAGACCGCTTTCCCGAAACTTCTGACGTAAATTACTAATAACACGGTCGAGAATACTGAATCTATATATATATATATATATATATATATATATATATATATATAAAGTCGTCGCTGGGAGCCATGTCTGGACTATAGGGAGGATTTGTTGGAACCCATAGTCCAAAATGGCAGCATGTGAAACACCAGCAGTATAGACAGGTGCATTATCGTGCAAAAAACGCACGCCTCTGGTCAGTTTACGTATTTAACAATGCTGTGTAATATTTTCCATTAACGGAGGTTTCTTTAAAATCTATCCAAAGATTTCGTTCACATTTCCAAAAGATCGTGGCCATCACCTTTTTTATTGACTGGCAGACTCTTAATTCGCTTGGGATGTCTCCACCTTGCGGCGCCACTCCATTGATTTTCTTTTCTATAGAGGATCATAGTAGGGAACCATAGTTTCATCCCCTGTTACAATGGTTTCTATGACAGGCTTTGATTCGGAAAACCATCTTGCACTGAGCTTAGCATACCTAAATGTTCATGCCGGATTCAACGAACACAATTATCAGAAGGGTTAATCTTTTCTGAGATTTGACCTCTAGACATCTGTCGCTCAATACCACCTCTTCCACCATTTTTTTCCGTTATCACATCCACTGGTCGACCAGTTCTTCCATCATCTTCAAGGGATTCCTGTCACATGCGAACACGTTTTGCCCATTCTTTCACTACAGAATACGAAGGGGTACTTTGCCCATACATACCATCCAGCCTTACTTTAATAATTAAGTGCTAACACTTCTTTTGTCAAAAACTTTAGGAGGAGTTTTCCTTACTCAATTTGTGTAAAAGAAGACAAAGTTTTAGCGTTACACAAGAGCTGCATCTATGTCAGGCCGGGAAATTTTCGCACTTACAGCGTATATATATATATATATATATATATATATATATATATATATATATATATATATATATATATATATATATATATATATATATATATATATATATATATATATATATATATATATATATATATATATATATATATATATATATATATATATATATATATATATATATATATATATATATGGTCCGGCAAAAGTCTTGGTAGGGGAGGGATCTTTAGAACTATTTATTCAATTGATTCAAAAATTGGAGGTGCGGGATATGAGTACGTTGCGAATACGATAGTAGCACTGACCATGTTACATTTTTAGTTTTCCAATAAACAAAATACTTTAATATGTATACATTTTTTAATGTGACACTTTAATTTATTTTTAAAACTGTCTCCCCCAAACCTAAATATTATCAACAAAAACAAAATCCGTTTCTTTTACAACTGCTTTGTACCAAATATGTTATTATTTCCATATTAATTTCGAGCAGAATTAACAAAATGAAAGAGCTTTACATTATTAACTATTTTACTTAAACAAAAATAAATACTTACTAATAATTAATATTTTACCTAACCAATAGCTGTCGTTCCTACCTGAAACAAAAACATTTAATATTATTTCACTTTTTTCATTTATTGAACTATACAAGTCAAATATACTTATATATTTATATATATATATATATATATATATATATATATATATATATATATATATATACTTTTCTATCAACTTTAGTAAATGAAGAATGTTATTTAGCTATAAATTAGGCGTCTAATTACAAATTTTTTATTATTTTATCTAACTTTTTATTATACCTATGATTCAATATTGGTTTTGTTTAATTGACAGTGACAAGCAATACACTATCATAGTTAGCTATTTAAATTTTAATTACAAAATATAACCTTAATTGCGTTGAAAAAGACTATAAAGACAATATCAGAGTATCATACGATACTCGTCCGTAAGGTGGCAATCACACAGGATCGATCGTCTCTAATCGTGATCGATTGCGTACAACCAAGTGCTGTCGACTAAAAAGTGTGGGCACACAGCAGTCGTTTAATAATTGCCAATTTTCACAGTGGCATTCAAACTTCAAAACAAAATATAAAAAATTATGAAAAAGTTAGTTACAAATAATGTGCTGTTTGATTTGTTACGTTATTCATATTGATACAATACGTATTTTAAATGTTAAAGTACAAAATCTGCAGTTGGCAAAGTCAAACAGGATCAAAATCCCAACATACAACATGATACAACCATCAAGGGTCGACTAAAAATAAAAATTTTTCAGTTTTAAACTAGTCAATGATATGATTTTCTAATAACAGTCCGGAGGAACACTTACCGGGCCCGACACTTTAATGTTCTATTTAATGGCAGTAGAGGGTAACTTGATTTACTACACAGTATGAAATAAATTACCATTACAATACACAAATAGGCAATCTGTGTCGAGACATATGTGGCATTTCAGAAGTATTAAGGAGGACATTCCAAATGCAATAGTTCGAAAAAAAAAAGAAAAATGACTTCCAGTGCCGGTTTAATAGTCTATATAGAGGCTATATCGAAAAGTCTGCCTTGTGATCCCAAATGTACCACCTGCGCTACATACCTATCGTTTCACTTATATACAAAGTATTTCACCTGTGATATTATGCAATATTTAAAAGTGTAGACATCATTATATGAATTAAGGCCTATGATGCACATTAATGGTATATAAACGAACCGAGTATCATGTAAATAGCATGTTACACTGGTAAGTTACATGGTTTTAGTTATGCATATAAGAAACATATTAGCAATAAAACTGACAAGTAGTAATTAAATATGTATTTTTATTTTATTGTACTTTTTTTATCTGCTAAGCTGAGACTGACCCTATCACTCTGGGATCCTTGTTGGAAGTCTCCGATTCTGACCTGGATTAAAATTTAAACTCCAAGGGGAAAAATGACTCCTCGTTTTCGCTTTCCGAATATCGACCCTCCAGTATACTTTCCGCATTATTCCAGTATTTCCTGACCGATGTAAGGATTACTCTTATTTTTGTCGCCTTTGTCATTTCAAAAAATAAATAAAGATACAGAATATATGAGCAAATGGCAATATACAGCGTATGTGAAAATGTCTTTACACGTGTTTATAACACTGACTGACTTATATTTTTGCAGTAATTAGAAAGCAAAATTTTTGCGTACTTAGTTAAGAGTAAAAATGCTCTGTTTTCCTCTTTAACTGTTTTGCAATTTTGGTTTTATGTGTGATCTATTTAAAAATAGCTTCGAAATCAAGTTCAATTTTAGATCATATATTTAACAGGTTAAACAATACTTTTCGTAAGCTATTATACAGGATATATGTATTAAAATGCCAAAATCTATAAATAAAAAAAAATATTCTCCTTTATAACATTACAGAGCCCCTCCTGTATCTATGAATTTCTTGTACATATCTAGCATTTCCTCTAATATTCCTAGACCTTCACAGAGTCGTACCGATCTTATTTCAATTAATAATACAAACTGGCTCTCATCAGGGAATATCAGATAATTCCATTCTACTCCCCACTTAACCCAAAATTTTAAATATCTTTGTATTTATTACTACAGGCACCCTGTATAATGAAGTGACAAAGTACCATTCAACATGTTAAATATAAGATTAAATAGTAATAAATTCCAAATTTTTAAAAAGTTAAAATGTTTTATTTCTGTTAAAGACTATTTCCTTTTAGTTACGTAAAAGTGGTATTTAGTTCTACCAAACAATAAAAGCAAATTTTATTGCTTTCCAATTTTCACAAAAACACAAGATAATTAAGTTTCTTAAATGTGCAGAGACATTTTCACACACAATGTATATCGAGATTTGGTCAATCTAAAGCCTGTATAGATGATTATCATAAAAGACAAAGCAACGCCATTTTTATTCCCGTATTGCAGATTAAAATATATTTTCTTTTAAGAAAGCTACAACATGAAGTTTCGGGTTCGTTATGGATTTTAAGTTTTTGAGATTAGTTCATTTCAGGCCTCCTGTAGGTATATTATATATACAGTTAGTAAGCTTTTTGAACTGTTAACCGTCATTTTTTGATGTTTAGACATACCATGAAGGCCTGATTGCAGAGATTGGACCAACGCAAGTCCCACCGCACTGCATGATGAAATTAGATAAAAAATTGCGAATTTCTGTTCCTTCATATATGGGATTTTTTCAAAAATGATAAAGGAAAGAGTTGTTCTTTTTTTGATTTCATAGCTATATATAAAATTTCAACGCTCTCAGTTGCCGCCATTTTGTTGCTGAAAACAGAAATGGGTCCAAAAAGTGTGTTTTGGCAAACATTTCCCCACATACACTATGTATATCAATGGTTTTCTCAAGTTAAGGCTAATAAGCAAAAAATATAATAATTTTGTCGTGTTTTACCGTTTTTGTAGAATATTTATAGTCCATTAAAATTTAGCGTTTACATCCTTAAAAAAATCTAAAATTTGAAATTTCTTTTGAAGGAGCTTTTTTATCCCCATATATTAACCTTTTATAAAGAAAAAAAATTGTTATTTATGAAAAAAAAAGAAAACAAATTTACCTCGTTTTTTAAAAACCTAAGCGGTTATGGAAATAAATATATTTAATTTTTTAAAGAGCTCTTGTATCCCCGTATAGTGGAAAAAATGTTTCATTTACAAATACTAACTGCTGTAAAAAAACTTTTCATTTTTTGAAGGCTGCTTCATATCTCTAGAGCAATCCTGATTAACAAAAAAAAGTGTATACATAAAAATAGAAAAATGACGTGTTTCACCGTTTGTTAAAAAAGCTAAACGCTCTTGAATTTTTTCTTACTCGATTTTCAGGGACGTATTTCATTGTCCTAGGACCACCCTGTATATTTGGAGAAAGGACTTTTAATACAATATAATAAAATAAATTTGTCGAATTTCGCTGTTTTTATAGCATTTTAAATGCTTTTGATTTTTTCTCATTTTCAGGTGGCGGTTTAATTGTATCATTGAATTCATTGAAAAATAATTTTTTGAATTCAAAAACTAAAATTAATTGGTCGTCTATCACCTTTTTCTAAGCAAGTCACAAATTTCCGAAGTCCATTTTTTTATTTTTGTGTGATTGTTTTATCCACCAGTACCCTGTATAGTTGAAAAAAATATGTATACAAAAAAATAAAGAAGTTTCAAATGTTTTACGTTTTCTGAATACTTTTTTTATTATCCGAGGGGCTTTATAGTCGACAAAAACTATTTTGTTTACAAAAATAATAAAATTGGCGTTTTTCGAAATATTACTTTATTTTAAATATATTATCGGACAAAACATCAAGTATCTACGCCAATGATTCCTAAATTTTTTAGTGTCAGAACATTTACCCCAACTATTTCTGTTTTCAATTTGACTGCTATCGGCTTCCAGGATCTCAAAATATAATACTTTTACGTTTTTATATCCCTTAAAAAATCGAAGATCAATCGCCGCGAGACACTGACTTAGTCTATCTAGTCTACTTTTGGTGCGAATTTAAAAAGAATCGGTTAGACCAGTCTCCAATTATCGCCCGCGCAAATTTTCTTCACATACACACACATCCGTACTGACATATCCGTACTGACATATTTTTCTTTTCTAAAAATATGTTTTTTTTTATCTGTGGGATTCCAATACCACTTTTTAATCAAAACAAAACTGAATTTTTTTTAGTTCTATATCCCTATATTGCCCTTTCTAACGAAAAATGGGGAATATTTTTGTTAAAGCACTGAAATAACCAAATAAAGCCTAAATTATAAAATAACTTATATAAACAACTGAGTAAATTCCTTATTCTGTTAATAAAACTGCAGTGACAGATTACATTTGGTTATCTCTATGTAAAAAACCATAAATTAAAAAAAAGGGAAAAATTTAAGTTAACAGATACGGTTGAAGTTTTGTATAAAGGTTTGGTCGCACTCTTCATTGACAAAGACGGGAGAGTGCTCTTCCCAACTGAAAGTTTATCCCGTTTTTCAGAAAATATGATGACTGAAAATTTAGCGATCAAAACAAAAAAAAACCTTCATATACATCGCAGGTCATCTTAGGGACGATCTCTCTGGGCGGGAATTCACGAGTTACCCCAATATAAGCACAACTCTAAGGTTTTTTTATCTAATATATTTTTCTATCGTTTTCATTTGTGTGTAAGTAACTGTAGTCTGAAATGAAGGAGGTACTGAATGATTTCGTATAATATTTTAACTCCATTACGATTTTTATTTTAAGTTTTAAGAAAACATTTTTTTAAAAATCGTTGTATAGTTACATTTATAGCTTAGGATTTTTTTTTGTTCGTCTAGCGTATGTCAATCCGAATGGAGACTGCCTCCATTTCCAACGCGGAACAGGAACGGGGGTGCGATTTTGCACTTATCACTTCGTTTGTTAACGAAAATTTTCTCCGTTCGGAGAGCTGTTCGCCATAACAATCGGATTGTCCGATCCTGGTTCGTTAAAAACCATCCTATTACTAAAGCCGCCATTTTCCGGGTCTGTCAGTTCTTGAGTTTTTGATAATGTCTAAATTTACTGCCTTGGAGTTTAATTTCGTAAGATAAAAAATAATTTTGATTACTTGAAAGCTAAGCTATGATATATTAGCATATACATCAAACCGTAAGTAATCAACAGATGCCAAATCCTTCAAATTAAACAAGGTAAGCTAATCTGTATAAAAAATATTATGTATGTCATATTATTACGAAACCTGAATATTTTAGTTATTAATGAATCATTATTTTTAATTCAGTGAATTCTTTCCTGATTTGATCATTTTCTTAGAAGTACGGGAAAACATAAAACGCTATCCTTAAAATGTACTTCTTTTGAAGAAAGATTTAACAAAGTTGTGAATATTCTGTTTAAATATTAATTAAATTATTTGCTATATGGTGCAAAATTCTATATTAGGTATCTTATTTTTAAAAGAAAAGGGGGACCTATGTTAATATCTATTCTATTTATTCTAATCCAGCACCGCGGCTGTTATGCAACCAAATAAACATCATACATCTATCCGCATTTGAAACGGGGCGCGCCTTCCACAGAAAAATAATATAATAATATAGGCGAAATGCGTTACTCGGGAGAAGAAAGCGTTTTAAACTTAGAGTAAGAGTAAAAATCTTACTCTAGGTTGTAAATGCTTGTTGTTACTGGAGAATGGCCCTCCCTATTTTAAGAATACCTGCCGTATTCTTATTTTTTTTTACTATTTATTTACTTTTGTTCTCTCGTAACATAACCTAACTTTTTTAGTTCACAAATACACAGTAAACAAGGAAGTCGAACAGCTGTTGGACCACTTGCGGAAACATAACAGTGGTTTACTAATGGTGTATTTAAGTATTGCAAAATTGAACAAAAATTCCAGTAACTAGGAATTTATGTTCAATTTTCAATTTCAAGAATAATATTTTCTATTGACGTAAAGAATAAAGAAGCAATAAGGGCCGAATCTAGATTATCATAATGGTGATACCTGAGACTGTTGCAGGTAGGCATGAATTTGTATATTTTTAAGCAAATAGAATGTACTTGCTTACATTATATTTCATTGTCTTGTCGAGGTGTATGTATAACTTGTAAACAAAAGTATTCTTTAACAGGTATTATCAAAGAAAATTTATAGCGTAAGCTATTATTTTCTTTGGCATCATATATTTTCACTGTTTAGGGGGAAATGAAATAATCTTTGTTTTTTCTTTAAAAGAACTATAGTTGGAATTATATAATGTTATAATTATTAGAAAAGGGAAATAATTAGTTATAATATATTACACAGTATGTGGTGTATAGAACATTTATTGATTATAGCAATATTTTTACAGCTTTTGCAGAATATAACACTAAACAGAAGGGAACGATACAAAAAATGATGTCAAGTATTTGATACAGTATTTTCATTTACCTTTCACATACTTAGTCAATATAAGAAAGAACAATCACCAAAGCACAATTACAAATTCCTCGATAAGCTGTTTTGTTGATTCAAATTTGAACTCGACCATTTTGATTGTGGAAGATATATACCTGTGTAAATATTAATTGTGATTATTTTTTTTATAAAGAAACTTACTATAACATTAGACTTAAACAGGTTAGGTTAGTATACTTCATAAGCTTATGTTTAGCAAAGTCTACTGCAAAACATACCTATGAGTTGGTTATTATAAAAAATCATCAGTTTACAGTATCAAACAGAATTTAACGCTTGAAACCTTGTTTGATTTGACTAATTGTTTTTGCACTGATATTCTGTCGGAAAACAGCAGCAAGATAATGCATAGCAACTCAACTGATGAATGGTGCACTTGTTTTTTTATTATATCATCCATTATACTTTGTGCTAAACACCTCATTATGTTTTATATGTTTGTCTAATTTCTTACAGTGTGGCACAAATATGTTTGAAGTGTGTGTTTTTGCTTGGGTTTTGCTAATTGCCATTTTTAATGTGTATTTATAAATTAGTCTTTTATTCAAATCTATGAATCGCTTTTGAAGTTTCACATCACAATAAAAATATTCTATTTAAAAAAATAACTATTATATAACTTAATAAGTTCATTATGTTTAATGGAATTTATTTGTTTATTCTTATGTAAAATTGTACAGGGTGCCTGGTTATATTTTAAACGGTACCCTAGACGCGTTATTCTATGAGTTATCAAAAAACTTTAAATACAAATGTTATTGGGATTGTACGGAATCATCACTCATTAATCATTCTTGCCGATTGTAAATATACTAGGTTTAAACTTTATCTCTAAAGATAACAGAGAAATTTTAGAAAAACCCTGCCATAAGAGGCAATGTGTGAGAGAGGTGGAGAAAGCTCCAATATAGTGGAGTCAGTGGGAATACATTGCTTCTTATGATAGGGTTTTTCTTAAATTTCTTGATTATCTTTAGAGATAAAGGTCTTAAACCTAGTCTATTATTAATAATCAGCAAGAAGAGACCATTTGAGGTGTATCTATTATACAGGGTATGCGTTTTAAAATGACGAAGTCGATGCCCTTTTGCTAACTTTCGTTTTTGTTTGTTTTTCTTGTAAATTTCCCCTTTATATTTAAAGTTTTTTGATAACTCATAATAAAGTCTCTAGGGTACCGTTTGAAATCTGTATAAAATATCAGATGTGTTAAAAATTAAAAAAAAACTACATAGATATACATAAAGGAACAAAAGTGAACCAAACTTAATTTTAGGGAAAAATTTTTACATCATATACATTATACCTATATCATGAAGAAACCTTATTTTTTTAAGTTAAGTTTACTTTGTTTACCATTTTTGACCAGAAGAGGTTATTTCAAATCCATTATTACGTAATTCTGGGATACCTTGTTAGGTACTGGAAGATACTAGGTTGCTACAAGTAGATTTTGCAAGGATATATTAAATATTTATACAGGATGTCCCAAAAATGTGGTATAAGGTGCAGCTGCTGTTTTTTTATTATGTACTATTTTGTTTTATTAAAGAATAAAAAATCTGATTTATATGTAATTTGGTAAACTGAAGTTTAATACCTTAAAAAAGACCATACATAGAACTAAAAAAGGAATTTGTAATTCGTTTTGTTTAAAATTTTATTTTTTAAACTTCAATTTACTTGAAACATCTGTATGTTGCCTTTTCTAATCATATCAAATAAAGTATAAATGACTAAAGTCTATGAAAATTAAAATTACTCAAAGTGAAAACTGTATTTTGTAACAAATAGAACAGAATAACTTTTTTTTATAAATTCAATTCTGTCTCTATTTTGTAAGATTTGGAGGTGTTCATGGTATCTATTGTTCATAAAGTCAAGAACTACAACATATATAAAATTTAGGGAATTTCGCTCAAGCTAGTTTTATAAGATTTATGTGTGGTCCTAGTAGCCAACTCGCAATTCACCCATTCTTATAGGCTTTATTCAGTATAATTTTTAGAATACCACTAGATTGTGACATTGTGACGTATAAATGACGAACTTAAACATGGACATTTTTGGACAATATTCAGGTCTCAATTTTTGTTCAATAAAAATTAACATATTTAGTTGCGGTTTTCGACACTGTCTAGCAGGCGCGTAACTAAGGGGGGCATAGTGGAGGCGATGTCTTTTTTTTTTGGGATATTGCATCGGCGCCCGCAGAACCATAACTGATGAAAAAAAAAAAGCCATGCATAGTCCATTTGTTATATAAATGTAATTTTTATATGTAATATACAACATTTACATTTTCCAGGGGAGGCAAGGACGCAGAGTGTCTTGTAAATCCTTTGTAAAAAAAGTTTTCCTTGTTTTTTTTTTTAATTTCTTTAGTTTTTTATGTACAGGGTGTTTTCAACAAAATAGTAAATTTTTTTAAACATTTTTTTTTCTCAACTTTTGTATCCCTTAAACTATTATTTCTTACCTCAGTTATGAATAAAGGTAATGTCTCTTAATATATAAATGCGACTGTTGTACAGGGCTTTCATTTAAATTTTGACACCATCTTTAATTATAGAAAATTTTAAGAAAACTGTAATTTCAAAATTTGTAGGATTATTCCTGTATTATGGTCTAAGAATATCAAATATTTCTAAAAATTATTGAAAAGTAGAAAAAACTACATAACATGGATTTTTTAAATGTGCCCTTTTTATATCATTATCTAATTAAATTAGTCTTTTCATACCGATTATAAATATATCAGTTCAGAGAGAGAGGACGAATTTCTTGCCTTGAGCTTTGCCTCTTATCATTTTTTGGGGTAATCTTTAAAGATAAAGGTACCAAACCTGATATAATTGCTAACTTCAGATTCATTTAATGTTGCATTAAATGGGGTCAGCTAAAAAAAATATAGGTTATTTAATTTGTTTTCTTAGAAGATAATAGTGAAAAAATCCTACAATTATTGTGTTTTTATTTTTTATAGTTCTATAGCTGTATCTAGACGTCAAAATATAAATAAAAACATTATACTTATAAAAAACTGTTTTGCATATTTTTTACTTTGAACTAACTTCAAACGCATCATTAGAATTCATTAATATCTATGTAAATTTAAGTAATAACAGACCTTTTTGTCATTCTTCCTTAATTTTTAAACTCTCAAATGACCTTTTGATCTGATGTATCATGAAAGTTAGTTTAAAGTAAAAAGTTCACAATAGAATGGGGTAAGAAACAATTGTTTGATGCATACAGGAGCTGACAAAAACACATCCAAAAAAATTTACATTTTTGTGAAAACACCCTTTATATGAAGAAAGTTTTTTGGTATTCGGGTGTGGATATTATCCTGGGTAGAAAAGAACGATATAATATTTCATTTTGTAATAGTCATTGTGTGTGTGTAAACGTTTTGAAAAAATGACAAGGGCTTTGATAATACTCTGTGTAACAGATTACTTGTGGCCTTTTGCATTTTCGAAGCGATAGATCCAACATATAGTGCTAGGCATTATTGAAAACGACAACTCAATATATAAATTCTGGTTGAAAATTCGTAAACTTGAATTTTGTACACAAATTTACACGTATAACTGTCCAGTAGTTTACTATAGGACATCAATACCTAAAACTAATTAATGTAGGGGTTATAGTTATATTTAATAAAAAAAAATTGGGTGGAGGTACTATACATGCTGTTGGTTAGAAAAAAAAGTTTAAAAAGTCATATTTATACGGATATTCTTCTTATTTTCTTAAGGGGAATATGCTCCTTAAGTATTGCATTTAATTTTTAACTAAAATTAGAAATCTACCTATTTTATCAATAACGAAGTTTTTTAATAGCATATTATTTCATTTAAAATGTCCGTCTTTTACAGCTGATTTTTCGAAAAGCAATATTTTTACAATATTTTTTCTTGTTTTTAGGTATTTTAGTCACAGTGTGAATCTTTTGGACCCTTTGTAAAAGAAAATGGCGTGGACTTACGTATCACCAGAAATCAGCAGCAATGGAAACTAATTTCAGCTTGTAATAACTTGAACAATAAAAAAATTTCCAATTGAAATATTTTTTTATTTAGTGTCAAATATAGAATAGATTTTTACGATAAAATATTGCAACACTTTTAAAAAAAATTTAAAGAAGTTCCAGTCAATTTCATAATAATCAAAATGGAAAATTATTTCATTTACATCTTAAATCTAGAAAAATAATTATATTTAGGCATTTTATAGATACAGATTTACAGGGATATAGAGAGTTAGAGATTGATACCATTATGAAATTAGTTACGGGTAGTATTATGTATGAATCTTTAAACATATTTCCAAAGTTAAGGTATGAAAGTGGAAATATTTATTTTTCAGTTTCCAACTGTTTCTTTTGGTGGTTACATAAACTCTTCAAGCGTCAATTTTTAGTTTTTAGACGATAAAATTACTCTATTAGGCATAGGATCAACTATGCAGTAATTTTATTATTTTTAATGCAATGAAAAAAATGCAAAGTAAATTTTCTCCTTCCCAATCATATGGTAATTATCAGTATATTTGAAATATATAGAAAGTGACAAAATATTTATTTTTATTAAATGAATACCCTGTCTATTTTTTACACCTATGAAAAGCTAAAAAATAACTTTCCAAAAAACTACGAGCCAAATTTTCTGATATACCTACCTATGATATTTAAAAAACTAAAATTAATACCTGCCTACAAATGGCCTTATTATTTTTGAATATATCAATTTAAGTCTTAACAGTTACAAATAGAGTATTTCTTAAAATGGCTTATTTATACGGAGCATTCCATGTAAAAAATTACACTGTATGTAATATTTTTTAGTACGGGAAATAATAAAAATATTAGAGAAGGATCACTTTAAATGGCAACCAATTTGGTATTTTGGTACAGATTGTCACTACAATTTACTGCATATTCAAATAATTTATTAAGCCTTCATTTAGTTTTGTCATACAAGATTCGGACTAAAATTTTACCAGTCTGTCTCTGTTTCTCATTTGAGTTTTATGCAATTTTATTTCATTGGGCCGCCATTTTGTTTCACCATATTCGATTTTTACCAAAATGTTTCCATTCCGTTGAAAACTTAAATTGAACTGGATAAGTAGTTTTTAAGCTATGCTGCGTACAGACAGAAGTGGGAAAACATGTGGCCCAAGCACCCCAAAAATGCAAAGTTCTACAAAAGTGTCAAAGGGTAAATTTTTTTATTTTTTTTTCTCTTGTAAACCCGTCTAAATGCTGGTGGTTGCCCTTCTTCAATAAGGGCTTGTATTTATTTTAAACTTTATAATTAAGTGGTAAAAGTATTAACTTTTATTTGTTTATTTTTCTAATGATACTAATGATTTAATTAATCCTATTAGGCATTTTAATAATTTTAACACAGAATAAGTGTGTAACTTATTTTATTTAGACCATATTACCAATTTATTAAAAATCCTCTTAAAACAAACAATACATATTGGAAAGTTATTATAAAAACATATTTTTATTACCAATTCATTAGATAAATATAGAAAACAAATGTATTAGAAATTAAAGTAGGAAGTTTCGTTTTGAAAAAATATTTAATTCAGAATATAACAAAATTTTGACTAGTACATTTAAAACTAGTCGACTCTAATAAAGATATTTATGCATTTATCACTACAGTACAATGAATTTGTAGACAATAAAGAAAAAAAACTTAAACTCTATCTCAAAATATGGCTTACTAAAGTATTCAACAATTGTCTGTTAAATTTATTAGATTTTAATTTAATGTTGATTCTTTAACAAGGGTTCGCTTAGTGTCCTATTTACTTAAAGAGGTGTTATGTATCTTAAAATAGTTATTTCTTACCTCGAAATACCTGAGAGTGCTTTTAAGAATATCATATTCTCTAATGTCTCTAAAATATCTCCTACAAGTGCAGAAAGATTATATTATGCCTTTATATTAAGGTATAATAATATTAAGATCTGTTCTGGAAAAGCACAATATAATATCAACTAAAATGTTCACCTTTTTTCACTGCACTCACATGTAGCGATTAATTAAAGCCAAATTTAGGTCTCTTGAAATCATCACTTATTTGTTCACTTCTGTTTTATTAAAATATTAGTAGGTATTAGGTACAATAATTATTCTATCACCAACTGATGCCAGCAATGCTGCTGTATCTTTCCTTTTAGAAGAATAACAAACACAAGTATTAAGGATCTCCAGACAGACCCTTTTAATTATTTTCAAAGTAATAAAGTTAATTAGGCCAAACAAACTTGTCGTGTTTTGCTCAACGTCAACAAAATAATTTTAAGGTTAACAGTAATTGTTAAATCGTAATGAAAACCTGGCCTACTTGACGACAAAAAATACATGCAATTTTCCGTTTAAGAAATGGATGCTACTTCCAATCTTTGTCAGTTGTTTTGCTAAATAACGTGATTTAGCGATTCGTTAACTAATGAAATGATAAGTGCAAAATCGCACCCCAGGGGTGCGATATTAGAGATAACGATAATTAAGTTAACGTTCGCTAAATCACGTGATTTAGCAAAACAATAGATAGGTGTTTAGAAGTAGCAATCATTTCATAAATGGAAAATTACATGCATATTTTGACATCAAGTAAGCCATGTTTTGCACCCAATTTAACATTTACTCTTAACCTTAAATTAGTTTGTTGACGTTGATGAAAACATACAAAACATGAAAAAAGTTTACTAGTTTCTGTTTATTAACATATACATATTTTATTATTCTGGAAATAATGAAAAGATTATGAAGAATCAAGCAGCTGCAGCTTTTAGGTCTGTCTGAAAAACTACAAACTTGTATTATACTACACTTGAATACTTTTAAAAGAGAAGATAAAGCGGCATTGCTAGTACGAGTTGGCCAGAGTTGGTGATCGAATAATTATTGTACGTAATACCTACTGTTTCTGTAATCCAGAAGAACCACAAATAATTGAGGATTCTAAATTTAAATGTTTACAAGTGAGTGCAGTGAGAAATGGTGATAATTTTAGTGGATTTGATTTCATATAATCTACTTCTTCAGTACCAGTCTTTTGATGTTAATAACCGAATTTCAGAAAGCGGCATAAATGATATTCTAGAGACATTAGAAAATATATTTTAAAAAATATTTTTAAAAACAGTAGCAGATATTTGGAGCTACCTATTTCAAGGTAAAGCTTTTGTAAATAAACAAAGAACTCTCAAGTTATTTACTTAATTATCCAAAAAATTAATATATAATCTCAATAGTGATAAATGTATTATCAGATAATACAGTATACTAATTTTAGGTGTATTAACCGAAAATTTGTTTTATTTATTTTGAATTAAATTATGCTTTACATTTTAACTGTATTTTCATATCTATGACATATATATGTTATTTATATTTATCTACTGAATTAGTAAGTAATCGATATATATATATATATATATATATATATATTTAGGTATCTGTTTAGGATTTCAATTTCAAGTAGTTCCTAATCTGTGTTAAAACAAAATTATTAAAATATCTAGCAAGTTTTGTTACTTCCTTATAAAATTATCATTTAGTATAAAAATAAATTTAAAATTAATACTGAACTATTTATTAGGTTTAAAATATTTAAATGTAGGTTTTCCAGTAAGAACCACCTGCTTTTAGACCAGTTTTTCTAAGATCTTTTTAATTACAACATGGAACCAGTGCCCTGGAAAATGTTTAAAGTACTCTATTTGTAACTGATACATTTGGAATTTGTCCTGAAATAATATGACCATTTATAGGCAAGTATGAATTTCAATTTTAAGAACTCTATAAGTCAGTACCCATTTATACAGGCACATAGCCAAAAATTCAGTTCGGGGGGTCCAGAGCAGAAATTCATTTCAGGGGGAGGGGGTTCCAAACGGTCAAATCTCAGGAACATTAGTAAAAACCATGCCTATACCAAGATATTTTCAAAGTTTCGGGGGAAAGTCCAGACCCCCAGAACCCCCCCTGGCTACGTGCCTGCATCTATATGACATACGTATTTTAGAGCATTCGAAATGCGGTTGTTTTTGGAAATGTATCTTCTTGTTTTTCTTATGTGTAAAAAATATATAGAGCATTCAATTAAAAAAATATATATTTTGTCAGCCTCAGTATATGTTGAAAGATACTGAAAATTACCATACATTTGATTACAATAAAAATATTGAAATTACTGCATTAAATTCTAGACATGTCAAGAATAGTTATTTTGGACTTACAAATAAATCAAATTTGACCCTTTGGAAATTTTCCAAGAGGTACCAAGAGGAGCAGCTGGAAATAATAGTTCCACTTTCATCTCTTAACTTTTGGAAATATGCTTAATGATTTATAAATAAAATTTAACTTGGTAGAGAGATCATTAATCTTCAACTCTGTATATCTCTAAGCAGTGGCGTAATTTCTTCTGGAGGATTTTGAGACGATACAAATTTTCAACAACCAAAATAAAGAAAAAAAAAGTCTTTACTTCTTGTTGTTTACACCAAACTAGCGTAAATAATATGATACAAAAAAAACATTATTTAATTTTATAAAACTGGCTCTAAGGGTTTTACCCTCCAATTTCTAAAAAAGATCATCACTTTTTACTATTTATATCATTTTAGTTCAAATAAAAGTGGCTCTGGGAGGGGGGATGGTTTTAACACCAACCCCCCCCCCCCCTCTTATACGACACTGTCTGTCAGTATATCTACTCAGTGTAGTCACAAATCTTTTAAGATATAAATGAAATAGTTATTCATTTTGATTGTCTTATACTTAAGTAAGTCAAAAATTCTAGTTTGACGTATTAGTTTTTAAAGCTCTTAAAAAAAGTTATTTATTTATTAGATAAAAAAAATACTACTAAGATTTAAAATAATTTATTTTTCGAGTAATTACAAGCTGAAATATAGTTTCCAATGCTGCCGATTTCTGATGATATGTAAGGTGGTGCCATATTTTTTACAAGGGACCAAAGGACTTGACTCAGCTTGAAATACCCTCGGAAATACCTACAAATAGAAACACAAAATGTAATATAAGAAAAACTACTTTTCTAAGAATCACCTGCAAAGCATAAAAATTATCTCTGTTAATAAACAAAGTTTTATTAACAAAAACTTCATTATTATTATTTTTATTACATCTGTTACTATTATTTTGCTTAAAAGATGACAAATTACTACTTCAAAAACCTATACATTTTAAAGCTATAATAAACTTAATTGTCCCCTTAGTTGGCCGAAATAATATTGTATTCTTGCATTATTATTTATTGCATGAGTAAACAGACAATTAAATATCCCAAAGGATAGAAAAATTTTAAATTTATGTTTTCCAAATTCATTGCTCTAAATAAAAAAAATAATGAACATAATGAACAGCTATGTGAACCTAAACATAAAGAAATATTTTGTGCAGTTTAGGTGCAATATGTTTTTTTAATTTAAAATTCCAAAATAAACATATTTCAATTTTTTGATAAACATTAAAAGTCAATCCTCAAGAAGCAATTACTTGTTTAATTATGTAGTATTATTCTAGTTGTAACGATATTTTAAAAATCATGCTGAACACTGGCTTATAGGAATTGGGAGGGGGGGATACCTTAAAGGACCATAAACCTTATGGAAAACCATTTTCAGTGAAATTCGCTAAATGTTGTATATGTTGTAGATCTAGACCTATTTTATAAAAAAAAATGTATACAATAATACAAATAATGACAAACTAATCTTGACCCGCGACGTAAGGGAGAGGTTTGTCAAAAGCAGCCCGTTTCCATGGATATGCAAAAATCTAACGTATCAGCTGCGAGGAAAGCATTGTCTCCGTGGATACTTGCATTCTTTTCATAGCTCATGATAAACTTGCCAAACTTTAATCATGAAACCTAAATATATCATAATAAATGGAGTGATCTATTAAAAAAAAAACTGAAGCTGCAATTTGTACGATTTTCGGATATCCTGTATAAATTAAAAATTGATTGAAATTGAAAATGGCAAATAAAGTAAAGTTAACTGACTAAAGTGTACAAAAATAAGGTTTCTCAATATGAAAAGTATATTTGTTTAAGAAAAATCATATTTATGAATAATAATTAAATTTTTGGTCGATTTATTTGTCGTACTATCAAACATACTTAAGATTAATATCTTGTACGCGAAGTACAGACAAGCGGTATTTAAAGACAAGGAATATCGAGAATAGAAATGATAACCAGAACGGTCTCCAAAATTCAATGTCTTACCTTACTAACGGGATGATGAGCACACACACTTCTTCGATTGACGTCTTGATTCGTTCTCTCTTCTCTCTCTCTCTAGAGAACGATTCGCGACTCGGTACCTTACCAGAGTCGCGCGGTTGGGTTTGAACACCGAATTTAGAGGCAATGATACGCGCAAATTTACAAATGAAAATTAAAAGTCAATGTTTTAATTTAGAATTAAATTACAAGTTTAGAAATTAAATTAGATATGGTCATTCCTAAACATACCGCCCACCAAAATACAGTAATGTATTTTATTAATTACAACGATATATATGACAGAAAATAAAATTATATTATTAAATACTATTTCCCAAATTCCCGGGGACACATACAATACACATATATGTAGCAAGAACTAAAATTACAAGATACTAATTTTGTTGCTGCAAAGGCAGTGGGCACAATTTAACCACTGGCCTCTTAACAAATCCGTTTCCAGTCTTTAATGTGACTACACGAATAATGTTATCTGAACCGGGGTGGATTTCACAAACTCTCCCCAACGGCCACTTTAATGGAGGTTGATTCTCATCTTTAATGACTACAAGGGTACCTGTTTTGATAAGATTAGAATATTCAGTCCATTTGCTTCGCTGAAGTAAATTATGCAAATATTCTCGGCTCCACCGCCTCCAAAAGTCCTGGTGCATTCGAATTAAAAGTTGCGGTTGATTTAGGCGATTAATATTTAGAGTGGTAAGGTCGGAATCAGGGATTGTAGATAATGGAGCCAGAGTCAGGAAATGGCCGGGACTTAAAGCTGTTAAGTCGTTAGGGTCCGAACTTAAGTCATAGAGAGGACGTGAGTTTAGAAGCGCCTCAATTTGTATGAGGACTGTGTTAAGCTCCTCATAGGTGAGGATCTGTTTTCAAACCACGCGAGAAAGATGAGTTTTAACACTTTTGATCCCCGCCTCCCATAAACCTCCAAAATGTGGAGCTGAAGGGGGGTTAAACAGCCATTTAATGTTCTCCTCTAAAAGTGCTTTGGAGAAAATTTCTTTAAGATATTTAGCAGCACCAATAAAATTAGTGCCGCAATCACTGTGGATCTCGGTTACTTTACCTCTTCTAGCTATAAATCGCCGCAGAGAAGCTAGAAAGGCCTCTGTAGTCAAATCAGAAACCAATTCAACATGCAGATCTTTGGTTACACAACACACGAAAAGACAGATATACGCCTTCTGCGTTTTAACACCACGATGCTTACTTAATTTTATAAGGTAGGGTCCTCCGAAATCTACTCCTACGCACTGAAAAGCTTTTAGCTGGTTTACGCGGAAACTTGGAAGTTCGCTCATCTTAGGTTGACTAGGGACAGGTTTGCATCTGAGGCATTTGACACATGAAGACAGACAGTGTCGAATAGCTCGTTTAGGTGACATAATCCAAAAAAAATGTTGCAGGAGTAAGTAATGTAAAGTTAGATGACCTGGAGTATCATGAAAGTGTGTGATAATTAATTCAGTAAGACGGTGCTGACTTGGAAGTAGTGCTGGATGTTTTTGTTCGAATGGTATATTTGCATGTAATAAACGTCCGCCCACCCTGAGAACACCCGAGTGATCTAAAAAGGGACAAAGTTTCTGTAGAGGTTTTGAGGGTAGACGTTTTGACAATATTTGCTTAATATCGTTGGCAAACACCTTATTTTGAACATATTTAACTAAACACATCAATGATGCCTGAAGCTCTTGAATTGAGATACACGTTTTGGGAATTTCAGGTTCAACATTCACTTTACGATGTACGAATCGTAATAGATATGACATAATTCGCTGTATTTTTAAGAGAGAGGAATATTTTTCTAACAATATATCAATGGAAGTTGGCTGATTTAATGATACCAATGTTGTAACACGCTGCTCAGAATCTACTATTGAATTTTCAGAGATTATATCCGAGTGGATAAGAAAATCAGAAAAGGGTTTTAAAAGCCATTCGGGGCCCTGCCACCATAACCGATGCTCAAGAAGCTGAGCGGGTAATAAACCCCGTGACGCTGCGTCAGCTGGATTGGAACCTGAAGACACATAATACCAACAATGAGCTGGTACAAGATCTTGAATTTTACTAACACAGTTAGCCACAAATGTATTCCATTTATGGGGTGAGGCTTTGATCCAGGCCAAGGCAACAGAAGAATCTGAATATGCATATATTTTTAAAAATGACAAATCTGAGTAGGCAGTGATCACAGAATTTATTAAGTGAGACAACAGCAGATATTCGCTTCAATGGTGAAACTTTAGACTTACCACAGATTAGATTTACTGTAGGATGATCAGAATTATCTAGAATACGAAAATAAACTACAGCTGCGTAGCCTACTTCAGAAGCACCCTCGAAACCATGAATTTCAATACAAGACGAATTATCTGTAAGTACACGTCGATTAAGTTTAATCGAGGAAATTAATTTTAATTCGCTGTTAAACTGAATCCAGAGTTTAACAATATT
Organism: Kuschelorhynchus macadamiae; assembly: GCA_030620095.1. Taxonomy (NCBI): domain Eukaryota; kingdom Metazoa; phylum Arthropoda; class Insecta; order Coleoptera; family Curculionidae; genus Kuschelorhynchus; species Kuschelorhynchus macadamiae. The sequence goes on from JAUTXW010005231.1 coordinate 448,233, forward strand.
ATCAGGAGGATTTTCATCCCAACCTATACCATGACACCACAAATTTTGTATAATACGTTTAGCAAAGAGAATCAAGGGGGCAGTAGACGTTTAGTACAGAGATTATTTTCGAATCGAACGTTATATGAAAAAATGTCTCTCTTAGGGCACCATAGTAAATCTAAGATTTTTAAAATGGTATCAGAATTTTCATCAAAAGAAATACTTGTTTGGTGAACTGATGAAGGCAAAGTTTCTAAAAAGTCTTGCGAATTACTCGACCATTTCCGAAGATCAAATTGACCTTTTTTTAGAACTGATATAAGTTCATTTTTAATTTTTAACGCCATATCTATGGAATCCGTCCCCCACGCGCAATCATCAACAAAGGTTCCGGAAGATAAAACAGTCGAGGCGAGGGGAAATTCTTTACATTTTCAACAGCCAATTGCTTAAGACAGCGCAAAGCAAGGAAAGATGCTGAAGATACTCCGTAAGTGACAGTATTCAATTCAAAATCTTGAATGGCTTCTTCATCAGATAACCTCCAGAGAATTCTTTGATAGGAACGATGGTTGGATGTGACTAAAATTTGCCTATACATTTTCCTGATGTCACCGGTGAACACAATTTTATAACGCCTAAAACGCAAAAGTATAGAGAAAAGATCTTGTTGCAATTTAGGACCAACCAACAAAGTTTCATTTAATGATACACCTTCAGAAGACTTACAGCTGGCATCGAAAACGACTCTAAGTTTTGTAGTGGAACTTTCAGGCGCATGATACAATGATGTGGAATATAATCGAATTTAGATGATGGGTTTATATCCGAACTTACCGAAGACATATGACCTAACTCCAAATACTCATCCATAAAGTCTTTATATGAGTTCTATAAAGAATTGTCTCGTTTTAGTTTTCTTTCAAGGGACATAAAGCGAAGAAGTGCAATTTCTCGAGAATTAGAGAAGAAAGGTTCACCAGATTTGAAAGGAAGTGATTCAACGAACCGACCATCAGGATCTCTAGAATGAGAATTTAAAAACGATTTCTCGCACAATTGATCCTCTTCTGAAAGAGGGATCACGCAAGGTACTTCCTCTATTTCCCAGAATTTCTTTAAAATGGAATCTATATTAGTGAAAACAGTTAAACAGGTACGACATCCCTGTGTGTTAGCAGATCTTGGACATGGTACTTTTCCCATGACGATCCATCCAAATAAAGTATTAAGAGCAACCAGATCATTTGGATTCCCATCGATTCGCCCGGGTCTTAATAAATAAGGAAATACATCAGCACCAAGAAGCATATCAATGGGCTTTGATATATAGAAATCAGGATCTGCAAGATCAATACCCTGTAAATGAGGCCAGTCAGAAAACTTTAAGATACTACTAGGCATATGGGGACAAATATTTGCAAGAATTATAGCATCGATTTGTAAGGAAGGAGAAGAATTATTGCCGTGCGGTCTTAAAATGCAAGTGGTTCGACCTTTGGAGGAAATTAAGGATGGAGAACCGATTCCCGAAACTGGGATATTATAATGTGTTCTTTTAAGCTGCAGTTTACGAAAGCACTCTTCTGTAATGAAACTAGAATCACTACCACTATCAAGCAGAACACGGATTGTGTGCGGGTGGCCAAAGGCATTTGCTATGTCAACATGAGCAGTAGACAGCTGAAGAAGTGGGAGGCAAGATAAAGGAGTATTATTTTGAGGTTCTAAAATTGGGGTACTATTAGACTCTACAGGAGAAATTTGCCCATGCGAGGATGTGTTAGGCGAATCTCTATTAATATGGAGCAAAGAATGATGTTTCTGCTTACATATCTTACAAGTAAAATTTTACGAACAGTCTTTATAGGCATGCAAACCCAAACAATTTACACATATTTTTTTATTTTTAATGACATTGTACCTCTCTTCACGACTATGAACAAGTAATGCATGGCATTTGTATATAGAATGTGCGCTATTGCAGAATAAACATTTATTTTTATTCCGAGGAGGCACTTGATTTGAGCCGGAACTAACAAAAGAAATAGAAGCTTTTTCAAAAGCTGGATTTTTAGATTTAAAACCTTTGAAGTTTGAAGGCAGACACAAAGAAGCCGAATCCAAAGCCTTACATTGATTGGCTAAAAATGTCTTTAAATTTTCGAAAGTAGGCATTTCTACGTTGCTATACTCTAATTCAAAATGTTTGACAGTGTTCGAATCGACTTTAGAAATCATCATATTGAACAATAAAAAGTCCCATTTATCAATAGGAAATAACAAAGTTGCAAGGGCATTTAAATTTTCAGAAAACGTATTTAATAACCGTCTAAGCTTTTCGGGTGATTCATCGCCCAGCTTAGGAAAATTATTAATCTTAGAATAATAAAGTGTGACAAGCTTTCTTTTATTCTGATATCTATTTATCAAAGCATCGTAGGCAATGTCATAATTGGCATCTGCCACTGGAATTGTTTTAACTAAATTAAGTGGCTCATTAATTAAAGACGTGATTAAATATTGAAATTTTTCAATATTGGATAATAATCTGTTTTTGTGAATCAATGAATCAAACAAACCGATAAAAGAAGGCCAGTTTTGAAAATTACCATCAAAAATAGGCAGTGAAATTTTTGGAAGTTTTGCAGTTTGTTTTGGGTCGTTAGAAGACCTAGACGTGTCTGGAAAATCTTGCTTAAAAAGAGAATAAAAAATAGTTTCTGCAGAAAAAAATTGTTTTTCAAATTCTATTCTAATGTTATCTTCATCTTCAGGATTTTCGGATGACGCTAAAATCTCGGAATGAGCATTATTAAAATCTGTCATCAAATCGTTAAGCCGTAAACCTCTTACTTTAAATAATAAACGTTTATTTGGATCAGTTGAAGCCTCATTAGCGAGATTATAAATTTCTTTTATTCGACTCAAACAAAGATTGCGTTTAATTTCATATGTTTTTAGCTTAGGAGGCATTGCAAAATAATAATAAAAAACAATTTAATAAAAAATAACACCAATTATATAAATTGCAAGATGTGAAATATATTTCAATAGCTGTACGCCACTGTATATCGACGCTTGAGCTATATTGAAAGACGCTATGACGGTTCACGCCCGCAGCGTCCGCTTAGAACGAGAGTACCCGAGCTAACCTCGAATCGAGGAACCTGAAATATTTAGGCACAAAAAGGATTCGACACTGTATGCATAAATTGCCAATGAAATAAATTAATTTACCAGAGTTAAAAATACCTAAAAATGCCAATATTTATTATATGTGCCCGAAACTTGGGAAAATAATTTAAAGGATGAACCTAAAATTATTTACTTTTAAAGAAAATTTGGTTAAATGTATTTTGTTGGTGTGATATTAATTATTAGAGTATATAACTGAATAATTTTACTTTTTAAATAAGATTTTTTTTTATGAATCAGCAAGAAAATAGTCACAATAGTAAAATATTTTTAAATACTGGAAAAAAAACTGTGAAGCAGCAAAATAAAACATTGAAATTAGAAATTAGAGATATTCCTTGTTTTTACCAGAAACGAAATTAATGCTAGGATCAAAATCCGTGCTCGAAATTGGACCAAAAATGTACGCGAAGTACAGACAAGCGGTATTTAAAGACAAGGATTATCGAGAATAGAAATGATAACCAGAACGGTCCCCAAAATTCAATGTCTTACATTACTAACGGGATGAGCACACATACTTCGTCGGCCGACGCCGCGACGTCTTGATTCGTTCTCTCTTCTCTCTCTCTGGAGAACGACTCGCGACTCGGTACCTTACCAGAGTCGCGCGGTTGGGTTTGAACACCGAATTTAGAGGCAATGATACGCGCAAATTTACAAATGAAAATTAAAAGTCAATGTTTTAATTTAGAATTAAATTACAAGTTTAGAAATTAAATTAGATATGGTCATTCCTAAACGTATCTAGAAAAGAATATTTTACCCAACCCAAAAGAGCCAAAACTCATCCCAACCAAATCTGGCTGTAAGACATTCCTATAAAAGGTTAATGCAATAGTAGTAAATTAAGAGCACAGGGTTAATTGTTTTCCTCATCCTTACCTACTACAAAATGAGCTGAATCAGGAAATAATTCACTGAATTTGGATTGATAATTCATTTATGAATAAAACATACAGGTTTCGCAATAAGTTTACATAGTTTTTAAGCAGATTAGCTTACCTTGTTTAATTTGTTGGACCTTTTGCGAGTTTCGTAACTATTCTGCTGCTTTGGATGTTCCATGTTTTCATAATTTTTTGAATATTTTGGCATCTGTCGATTATTTACTGTATATATATATATATATATATATATATATATATATATATATATATATATATATATATTATAGTATAGCACTAAAGTAACAAGTATCGAAAAGTATTTTATATTCCACCAAATCAAATTAAATAGCAATTTAAAATTAAATTCCTATTACCAGGAATGTGAACTGACAGATACAGAAAATGGCGACTTTTCGTAGTAGGATGGTCTTTTACGAATCAAGATCGGAAAATCCGAATATAATGCCCGAGCGACACCCGAATGAGTTATCATTCGTTAAGTTAACGAACGCTATCTCCCAAAATCGCACCCCTGTGGTCTTTTCAGAGCAAGAGTAGTGAACTATATATGTACATCCGCAATGAAAATACATCGCATTTTTTTAAACCTAGAAAATTGAAAATCAAAACATCAAAAGCGACACTACATAATCTGTTTTAATTTATTTTTATTATGTGTGGTTCTGATAACGTAAAAATATACAATTAGTTATGTTCTTATGAGAATTACGTTGACCAGCTGATTACAGACACAAAAGTCTTCTGTCCCTATTTCACTAGAGTACTTTACATATACTTTATTCTGGTCTCGCGGCATCACTAATTTTTGCTACTCTACCGACACAGTGGATTAACATAGATGCTTTACACAAAATAAACAGGGTATTTTAGTTACGAGTACATTAAATTTAAGAGTTTGTAGATTTCGGCGCCAAAAATAGGCATATAATTTTTTTCCACAAGCCCTTCAGCCATATAACATTCAAAGTGTTAAAATTGTCAATTTTTTAGTTTATTTTACAATTTTACAAACTATGGTAATAAGTAAAATTGGAAAAAAATAGGACGTGGAAATATTAGGTACTATAGTATAAAAAAAACAATACGACCGAGCTCAAACTTTGTCTTAATTTCCTAAATGTATTTCCTTATATTAGGAGTCACATTTTGTTTTAATATATTGTGCAGATTGAAAGCTATAAAATAAAATACAAAAAAAACTCTATATCTTAAAAACGAAGGCTCAAGGCTTCCAGTTGGTTTTCTGTGCTTCCTTGTCATCTGGAAATACCACCCAAACCCAATTTGTGTTTGTATTTTATTAAATGTATAAAATAAATTGTATTATTAATTAAATAAAAACATGAATATATTTTGTCATTTTTTACAACAGAAAAATATTATTTTTAATTTTAATAACAGGATATCAAAAGATCTAAATTTCTACTATGGCCTGGTATGGACTTATATTTTTCTGCATCTTGTTTTTTACGATTATTATTATAACATTTTTATGTTATACAGTAATTATTATTCTATTTTATAGATTTTGACCAGAATTGTATCAATTAATGGTTAAATGACCGATCAATCGTCCAAAAATGCCTCGAAAAATGCTGACCGGTTGAAAACACATCCTTAATTATAATGAACTAACATTTGTTTCTTTAAAATAAAATAAAAAAACAATATTGTGCAAGCTTTAAATATTAAGCAAAACTATACTATATTATTCAGTAAAACTATACGCTCAGTGGTAAACTATCACCCACGTTAATCAAGTAATTCAATACATTCTGATAGTAACATAATAATAGCAAAACTATACTATATTATTCAGTAAAACTATACGCTCAGTGGTAAACTATCACCCACGTTAATCAAGTAATTCAATACATTCTGATAGTAACATAATAATAGCTTGCAAATTGCGATAAAAAAGCATGCGGCCGATGTAGGTACATAACTTCATGTAATGATCGAGATATGCAGCGTACTGGCCAGTCAATAAAACGATGATAAAATTTAAAAATACATATCGCGCCTTGTCGCATCCAAATAAAACATCAAAATATCTAAAACTTTATGAATATGTGCGACAAAATTTATCTCTCATACAGATTTTACATCGTCGCTTGGTTTATTTTCCCTGTAATTAATTTGCTCACATCATATCTTGCAACTAGTCGAAGTAGGACCATGAATCATTTTATTTGCATAAAATATTCTACAACAAATCGCCGTTAACAGTTTAAGAATTAATGCGAAATAAGCAAACATAAAATGTAGTTTGTAGACTGGACTATAACTTTAGCAATTTCTCTTTTTCATGGCGTGGGTAAGTTGTGTCACCAGTGTCAAGGTAGTTGTTAGCTCTTCGAATAGCAATTTTCAAAATTTACCTTAAAAATGCAAGTGTAAATAAAAATCAATTTACAAAAACCCTTTGATATCATATTCTATAAAAAACAAAAAACATATAGCGTGATAATACATGTAAATCAAAAATATTGCCGAGAATCGTAAGTAGAAAAACAGTAAGTAGTACCAAAAATCTATTATAGCTTACGCTATAGAAAACTCATTTAAATGGGACGCCTTGAATCGGTCCGGAGACATCAACGCCGAAACTATAGGTTTTAGTGCGGTAACCCTCGAGTCGTGAACGGGAACGAGACGCCTGGTTTCCAATTACTAAATATTAGAAGAATCTTTTAGTTAAAAGCGGAATATTGAATTTGGCTGTTAATCTTTGGAATTGAAATTTGATACAGGTTCGCTTGAAATAAAGTTTCTAGTTGTAATGGAAAACAAACTTATTCCTACAAAAACCTGAATAACTAAATAGAAGAAATTTTAATCGAAAAGCAGATTCAAACCTATTAACTTATACAGGAAGAAGAACATTGACACCCACCTACAGGATTATTTATTAACAAAGATTATTAATTATTTTAGTTTAACTGCAATTTCTCTATCTTCGTTAATAAACCCTGCAGGTAGGTGTCAAATATAATGACTCACACTGTACGTTTTTGAAACAAGTCAAAAAGTAATTATCACTATTTTATATTAGGTAATTAAAAAGAAGCTAAATCCTTTTTTCTTACTAAACACATCGTAAATAAGACACGCGGGTTTTTCATAATCAACAAAATTTAACGGAAAGAATATAAATAGCAAAATAGTTATTTTTGTAAAGAGTAACTAAAATAATTTCTTAGGACGAATCTTTGCGGTCCCCAGAGGTTAATATAAAAGTCTGCGGTCGCTACTCTCGTCTGTCGGCTTCCTTAACACACTTGGAAATATTGCGCGTTAATTTCTCGGATGGATGCAGGCTTTTCAAAGCCTGGATCCATTTAGGGGCGCATGAGAGTTGCCGTATCTTGTTCGATCTACTGCGAAGCTATACTGATCTATTGAATCGCTTATTTTAGAAACCCCACATGTTGCTTAGAGGCAAGATCTACGTTTTTTTAAGAAACCACACAAGTCCTTTAGATAATGTGTAATATTTAACGTGAGATTTTCAAAATAAACGTCTTCTAATAGATGTGGCTTTCTGAGGTCTTTTGGTTTTGTTATGAGTCAGTTGTTTTAAGAATGTCGTCGGATGAAGAAGTTATTAATGTAAATGTACCAAAAAAATGTAAAAAGGCTTAAAACAAGTAGAGTACATGTGCGAGGCAATACAGAAGGCTGGAGTGAAAGGCAAAGAACATACAAATTATACAGGAAACATTGTTGGATTTAGAAAAATAGGAGAGCTAAGCCGCTAAATTTTAAAACCTTTTTATCAAGCGGTGCTTTTGAACGTTTTCGTTTATTTTTTAGATGTAAAAAAAATGTTTTTTGAAAGTCTCGGAAGGCAATCGAAATGAAATTTTTTTACGAATTTTACGAATTTGAAACAAAAAATACAAAATCCTTACTTACAGGGTTTAATTGAAGTATTGCGTTTCATTTAGTTCGGGCAAATATGATGTTTGCAAAAAAGGAATTTATAAGTTTACACGGAACTACTGCAAATCAAGTTTGTCGTTTAAATAACCTTCTAGCTGTAGGAAATCATCACTCGACAAGAGAGGCAAGAAGAAACCGGGACACGCAAAACCTGGAGATCGTCACTTCGGGTTCGAAAGGAAACTTTTTTGTTTGTCTGATAGATATAGAAAAAAATATGATAAAAATTACAAATCATGGTGGCCAAGATACTACATAAAAATTGCTTATCCACTGATTAATATGAAAGAGGTGTACCCGAATCTCGAAAAATGTCTTTTAACATATCTAAATTAATTAATTTGCTCACATATAAGAGAGAAGTTAATACATTATATATACAACTTAACACCTTTACAGTGGTTCAAGGTTTTCCAGACGTTCCGGCGTATCCAGAAATAAAAGTACCCCGGTCCTGGAATAATATTTCTGGACTTTGTTTGTTTCTTAAGTTTAGTTTTTTCGAATTTTACGGTGTAGAAAATGTTTGTTTGTGCCTAATAAATTTTTAAAATACTGTATTTTCCATTTTCTTATAAAAATATGTTATGTATTTTAGAAACACCGTAAGTCCAGAAGTTTTTTTCTTATCAAATGATGGTAATAAAAATGAAAATATTTCGCATTTTTTAAAATTATGTTTATTTTATATAATATTTTAAAGGAAAATTAACAACTGAAAAAAAATCTGATGTCTCTAAAAACGGTTTTTATCGTTTTTCACTCAAAACTTGGTCAGGAGGACAAGTGGGGTTTCTAAAATAACCGATTCAATTGTAGTACATTCAACTCTTTAAAAAGCAAGGATTTCAGGTAGCAAAGAACGGCAAAATTTTACTATTTTTGTATTCCTTTGAACCACAACATGTAAGAACCACTACGTGGCGATCCTTGCCAATGTTACAATGCATTAAAAGGTGAAACGTCGCAGCCTCGTAAACCGCGGTAATGTTGTCCATGTACCGAATCATACTTTCCTATTTCCTATTTAATTCGAATTGCCTTCGAGAACTAAAAGTGCATGGAAAATTATGTGGATGACTCGACAACGATGGAAGCTATGGCTAATAGCGTAATGACTCATCATAGTGTAGAGGAACCATTAAGTAAGACTACAGTAAAACTTTAATTTTACTCCGAAATGTAAATAATTTCGTTAACTATGCTAGTAAACCCGTGAACATACAAGGCTTCCAAAATACATTTGCTCAGAACTAAAGAACGCCATGCAGCTTATCTTATTGTAAAAACTTTGCTGATCGTGTAAGAAGAAAGAAATGATAGGAAAATAAATACCTTCTACAGGTCGGTAACTAGTTCCCAATAAATCAAATATATATCCGTACAATAGTAAAATACTATTTATAATTTTAAAATTTTAAATAGTTTTTAAATTCTTACTTCCCTCATAAAAGGGAAGTATTGTAATCGTGAAAAAATCACCCTCCAAGATTTTTTCAGATCTTCACGTTCCAGGGTCCCCAGATGCCGAAAAACATGTTTTGTCAATTCCGTAGGTCTGTCCGTCTGTCTATCTGCTGTCTGTCTGCGGCATAGCTAAAAAACTACTTACCCAATTGTCTTCAAATTTTGGTCAAAAATTAAGGGTCATTTGCAGAAAAATTAAATGTGGTACTGTGATAAACTGGTACGAATTCAACCTGAGGTAACAAAATGGCGGTATGTGACAATGCAAAAACTACTTATGGAATTTATTTTAAATTATGCCCAAGTCAACTGTGGCATAGAGAGTAAGAAACTGGTAAAATATTGGTAGGAATCCAATATGATGGAACAAAATGTACTATGTACTGAACTAATTTAAGTCACACTTCGCAAACAAATGGAAAAAAATCATAACGAGGGATGTTCCGGGCAAAAGAAATTTACCGATTTTTAAAATATAATTTTGCTGTTCGTCAGCGCTTGTTTTCTGTCTTTTGTATATGTAGAGTTTTAAATTCCATTGATTGATTGATCATGTATTCGCTCTACCTGTTTTAGTAACGAGTAGCATTGAAATGAAATTTTTTTTGGAAATTATACACGTTATAGTCAGTCAGATCTTTTTGTTTCATAAATTAGTAATGACTAACTTTAATTGCTTGACAGTATTTTTATTTACCTCACCCTGGTCAATAACTAGTTCCTCATGAACTCTGCCTTAAAAATTATAAATTAGGTCACAATTGATTTTTACACATTGAAGTCAAATGAATACCTAACTTGTTTGTTTACAAGATTTTTTTTAGTTTTTGTTAGACCACGAATTTATTCAGCATCGGATTCGCATTAAAATTTTACCGCTTCAATTATTTTATACTTGATTTTTTAAACGCTTTGTTAGTCTTCCATTTTGTCCCGCCATATTGGATTTGTAACAAAATCTTACCAGTAAATTCCCACTTCAAACTTGATCTTTGTACAAAATTTAAAGTTAATTAAATTAATAGTTTATAATACAGATTTTTTAAACTTCTTATTAGGCCATAATATGAGATTCGTACCAATTTTCTAATGCTTAATTTTTGTACTAAATTTGAAGTCAATTCTATCTCCATATAATCCTGTCTCGGGATGCACAATTTGAGGTAAACTGAATAAGTCAATTTTTAGACAGATCGACGGAAATGGAAAAAGTTGTTTTTTTAGACCCTGACATGAGAAAATTTGAAAAAATTGTCGGAGGAGATTTTTTTATAACAACAATATCTACTTAATTCTTTAGAGGAAAGGAACAAATTGTAGAATACCAAAGTGTAGATTTTTAAAAATATTTCAAGCAAACAAGATGGTCCAAAAAATGTGAAGAAACCAACTTTTATTTTTTAGACATTTTGAATCGGCTCAGAAAGAAAAACATAGAAACAACAATAAAATTCTAATTTAAAGTATCATTTAGTATTGCATAAAAGCTAAACTATAATTTTACTACCTAGTAGTGAGCGTGTAGTCCTTGCGATAGCGACAACAATCTAAGAAAAGATGTCTCTTGTTTAGAAGACTGCTTTTAACCCGAAGTTGAATTTCACTACCATTAAATGACCATGTAATCTTTCCAGAAAATGTATTAGCAAATTACTATCTATTTGCTATTGATTAATAGCAGGTAAACAGAGCTAACCAGGGCATTTTATATATAAAATAACTACACTTTTCTGTCACATAATCAAGCATCTACACCATATGCATGCCTTGAAAATTGCCCGTTGATGGCTCCTAGCTGCTATGTATATTGCTTCATCTATGTCGTGATCCAAATAGCAGATCCCTTGTAATATCCCTCGCAGTACGAATAAACTGTAACACATAATCTGCGTGTGATAATTTTTGCTCGTCCGTTCGCTTTTATCACCAGGAGCATCGAAACATGTACCATTGGCTTAATTATTTGTAAAATCGGCCCCATAGGCCGTGCATATCGATAAGTTGCGTGTCCATGGCAAACTGGGAGTTCGAGAGAGGTACTTTAAATCACTTAATTCTTTACAATATCTAGCTATAATTGCGAATTTCTATTAATGATTTAGTTCTATTAGTTAGAATAATAATTAATTAGAATTAATCTCAATTAAATAATGTGACATAAATAATAAATAGCATTTCTCAAACGGTAAAGAGATCATACCAGTTAATAGGCAATAAGATATACATATATTTAAATTCGAAACCGAAGCGGCAAAAATCTATTTAATGCCTGAAATAACTATAACCAAGCAATGAAAACATGGAGATATGGATTTATTTTCTACTTGTTAGCGAAACCTCTGTAAAGAGCACCTTTTATTTTACCACGTTATTACCTGATGTGATACATTTGACATCTGCAATAAAGAAATAAAAGTTCTAAATTTAATAAAGGATAACATTAACTTTTGGCGGTATTTATAAATCTAAAAAAAAGTGTTAATTCAAGGGAGTTGTGTCAAAATTAGGATATTGAGATAAGGTCATCATCACTCAAATTATGAGCATTCATCTGATCGTTTGATTTTGATATAGAAAGTTCCTAAGTAATAACACACATTTCTCGTTCGCAATTCTCGAATAGTATATTGTATAAAAAGTTTTGAAAACAGCTCCTTCCCACGAATGTGACAATTGTTAGGCATATAGACAAAATCGGTCCCGTATTTAGCTCCCTCTAGCCTTTGTAGTCTTCAGGATCTTTTTTGAAAATAATACAGGTTGTTCCAAATTAAGGCTCGTAGTATGTATGTACGTATATTTTTTTTAAGACTTAGCAGTTCGATAAGTTGTAATGTTGTAAAATGTGTATGCAACACTGAAACAAAAAATATTTATTTAGAAAAGTACATACAACTACAAAAATCTGTTTGACTTGTTAGCCTTAATATTTGAGAAAACGGAAAGCTTGCTTTACTTTCCAAATGTTTTGGCATTTTATTATTTTATGATATTAGTGGGCGTATGTTAGTGATCATTTTTATAAGCTATGCTCTCCATAAATGTGTTCATATTTTGGTTTTATTAGGGAGGGCGACTCACGAAATTTTATTAGGAAAGTGCTATTTGTTTGAATTTCTTTAAATTTAAACTGAAAATATAATTGAAATATGGTTTTATGATTATAAAAAAGTTAAACTTTCGAATTTTACAAGCAGATTTTAGTTTTTATTTTGGCATAAATTTTCTTGAATTAATTTACCTACTTAGTTTTGCAATAGTAAACATACTACATAAAAATACTCTGGCAGCATCAATTTGGAATACTCCTTGTTGTAATACTGATCGATCACCAATAATCTAAATAGAAACAAACAAATTAAATTAATTCTTAAAATTTGAATAATTCAAGTTCAAAAATATCAGAATAATGGCAAGCGCGTTATTGTTTGTACTCCTCGGTTCTATGACAACATAGTTAAGTTAGCCCTCCAACGAACGTAGTCTGCGGAGAACAAGCATACGGGGTGCGTCATTTAAATTAGCAGTGCACGAGTATGAAAACTGGTTTTCAAACAGGTTTTGAAATTTTTGAAACTTTGACATTGATCAACAGACCCTAACTGAGCAACCACCAACCATATATCGTTTTATCACAAATAAAATATGAAGAAGGCTGTATTTTCCATATAGGAGCGAACTACTGAAAAATCAATTTCGGCCGTGAAAAATAATCTCCTACAACAACATTCGAAATCAGTCATTTTCAGACCTTGCCGGTTTTATGTATTTTTGACGTTTTCATAGCAGTCATAGAAAAATATTATTACACTTTTGTGTAATAATCTTCATAATATTTTCCGCTCTCAGGATATTCTATGATGCCGTTTGATAGACGCTTTCCCTGATCGATAGGTTAGCAACTATATTACACAGAGAGTGTTAAAAGCAGAAGTTTTCAAACTAGGAGGTAAATACTTCTTCAACGAGGCGATAGCCCAGTGTAGAAGTCCTCCGTGTTTAAAAAGATCACTTTCACATGAGTAATGTAGACTATTTTTCCAACGACCACAAATAATCTTCACTAGCACTTTTCTTTTATATACTTTTCAACATTAGTGATGAAAAAAATTGTTTTCCTATGAGCGTGTGGAAAGTAAGCATTTCCGCACTAAAGACAAATTATTATTTTCAGCTGTATCAAAAGTATTAGATATTATTTTTTTTTAAATTATTAAAAAGCCCGCTAAACAGAAAGAAGCAACTTCTCATCTAGATTTGTAAATCTTCAATATCCTAAAAAATTCAAAAATGTATCCCATTTATTTATATTATACATTATATCGTATCATAATTTGATATCAGTAGTCCAGTTAGCTAACCTTAGTTACAATTGTTTCAACAATAGTGTTAATAGACAAGTCTCGGTTGCGATAACACCAAAAAGCAATAACAAAAATATATGCGTTTGTTCGTAATTTAGTTTGCGTAATTATTTGTAATTTTGTGTTTTTAAAAGACGGTTTCGCCAGTCAACATGCAATACGTATTTTGGTAGAAGCTGCAGGAGTCAGCTTACAGGTAGGTATTGCCCGAAAAATCCCGCCATAGGTATGAAAAAGAATACAAAGTTTTTACACAATTGTGCGGGAAGAAACAGGTAAAATCTCTTAAAGAAGAAGTATTTTTAGCCTATTTTGGCCAAAAATCTAAAATCTAAAACCTGCAAATTGTCTCGCTATGGTCAGTTTTTTCAATGCTCAAGTGGATCATCAAAACAAATAAAGATATGGATATAGGTGAATATTCAAAATTAACAGCATTTTTGAAACGGAAAAACGTAGAACATTTTTGAAAAAAATCCAATGTTTTTTCAAAAGCGGAAATTGCAAAAAAAAAATTCCGAGGTATCTGATGATGTCTATTTGTTGATTAAAGTTGAGACCATTATTGGATTGTCACGTGTATTTAGTAAGATCTTACTAAATTAACCATTGATAAAATTGTAGACAAAGAGACTCTACTAATCATCAAAATTCCTGATACAAAAACTCATATTTCCAGAACATCTCTAATTGGTGGAGATGCAGTTCACCTTCATCTTTATAAGAAATATGTAGGTCTAAGTACTTTGAACACACCTCATCGTCGTTTTTTTATAAACTACAAACAAGGAAAATTCACAATACAATGTGTGGGGATTAATACATTTAGGAAGATGTCATCCAATATTGCCGGATACCTGCCAGATCCAGAAACAAATAGTACAACTTATAATAATCAGTGTTCAGAATTGACATCTCCTCTAAATGTAAACAATCCGACAAACTGTACATTTAATAGAATAATAATTTAAAAATATATTGTAATCTGAAAATCACATCTGACATATTTTAAACTTCTAATTTGTGATCAAATCTAATCTGAAGTAATCAATTGTAATAAATAGATATTGAACATACTTCATTTCAACCTCACTAAATTGCATTTACTAATAGGTTCGTAATTTATGCACGCTCATAGGAAAAATTATGTACCTAACTCGTGCGGAAAGTGATTTTTCCACACTCGAACGCTTACCGAACTCCGCTTAAACTGCAGTCCCGTGCGGGAAAGTATCACTTTTCTCCCGGGTTAGGTAAATAACTATTTCAACTCTAGTGTTGAAAAACTGAGTAATTGATTTGATTAACTCAAAATAAAATAAGTTAACGGTGCTTTTTTTATCGGCTTCATATGTGCTTGTAGGAAATATTTATTCTAAGATGTTAGCTTACTCCCCTCAAGGTTCAACAGAAAGATTTACATATAAAAAATATAATGGACAGAATTTTACATTTTTGGTGAAGCATATTCGGAAAGAAGACCATACATCATTTTACCAACTAGTTGCAGAAGTTGAAGATATTCATGATTAACTACCGGTTTTAAAGAATATGGGAGATATTACATGTTACAATGTTGTTAAGCTACAAACGTTAGTTTTATTTATAAACTAGCAGTGTTAATTCTTAAAAACTGATAATATTAGTTCTAAAGCTCTTGAATTTACTTTTAGTTTCGAATTTATATGTAAGTCTGTTTTGCCAGTTGCCCAAAATCTACGAAACCATATATTTCCCGCATTCCAATGATTCCTAGCGACTATATATTCAAATTTAAAATACTTCAAATCCCAGTAATAATATGCTTTGGCACAGCGCTAAATATATATTAAGACCAAACTATTGCTGGAATTGAACTCGCATCGCTATTTGTAATAGGAAAAATACTTACTTATTGCAGTTTCCTTTCCAATATCAATGTTAATTAGTTTATGTTATATAAGCAATTAATAAACAATTAATTAACTTAATAGTCTGGTTAAAATACAGTTGAATAAAACATTACACCGAACATCAGTTGGAAATACGAATATCTGAAGTAGCTTAATATTTATGTCACTTAAGGAATTCCTTCCTAAAGCCCTTCCAATGATAATTATCTATATTTGACCGTCGCTAAATTAACAAGGCTCAATACTACCATTAACAGCTGCAGCCGCTCAACAGCTTCTAAACGTGTATCAGGTACAAACTCGACTTTACTGTAAGTTGTGCCATATGTACTCCTCAATACGATTTTTTGGAATTGTCTAAAAGGTTTTGGGTCTAATTGTGGATGTAGAACACTCAAATGGCTATGTTTCGTAGTTATAGGTTATCTTCATTATTAGTTCGACTTTTAATGATTCTACTCATCGATATCGAAGAACCAGAAAACCACGCCTGTTTATTTATCAATCGTTTCTCAATTCGACTTCTAATGAATCTGCTCATGAATATGGAGGAACCAGACTACTATATATAAGAAGAAAGTTAAAGTCCTGAAGGCGAACTAGAAAACCAAGAAGACGCTAGGCAAGACCTTGGCAAATAACAATTCAAAGTACGAGTCTATATAATAAAATGTTAAAATCGATTGAATACAAAAACAAACACCATTCTTATCAACTTGCCTCGCTTGCCGCGACGTAGTTAGCTTTGTATCGCACTGACATTTGCCTGGCTAATATAAAAATATAATCATTTAAACCATGCCAACCTTGCTAATTTAACCCCCCAATAACTTGTCACTTGAAAAAATCCATTTCTTAATTATCATTTGTAAATTAATTAATTTACTAAAATTTATTTCTTGCTTATATCGATTTTTTTAAAGTTTTTGGTTGTAAAATTTCCTACCTAAATAGCTTTATTTTTATTTTATTAAAATTTAAAACTTAAAAAATGTATAATATTTTACAAAACTAACTTTTCCTATGTCAAAACTTTAGAAAACGTCATTTGCTAGTAGCACGATTTACAAATTACCATAGTGTTGGACTAGATCGCCAAAAAGGGTTGAAAGCTACACTCTTTTCAGGCCCTTCAATATAATTAATAAGCACTGTCATATCTGACATACATTTTAAATATTTTTATTGTTGATTGTCGATGTATAGACTCTTTTTTAAATCCCTGAACCCACCTAACGAGTAAGGAGATGACACAATTCGGTACTTTTAAATATTGTAATGATCTTTTTTTTTCAATTTAGATCTCCTTAACAAAACATATTCTAATAAAATAGCCCAATTTTTATATTCAAAATTTTTATTTGTATTTTTTTATATTGACAGATGGAAGAAAATATTTAAATTCTCTATGATTCGTATACATTTTATGCTACATTTTATATATGTTATTTATCAATATCTATATTTCTTGATTAACTTTGTGTATATTAAAATAGTAAATTTAACCTATTTACCAATATCTGCATTGGAATTTCTAAAAGACAGTTATTTATTTGTTTATAGGTAGCACTAGAGATAGCGAAAGCCAAAAGAGCTTTGCTGTGATTTTAATTGAAAAATGATTTGCACAATATACAAAGTTTCTACATTTTACCTCTACGTGTAAACAACCACTATTCGTCACAAAACGTGACCGTGAGAAAGGCTATTTGGAAAAGCCGGTAGAAAACAAAAATAATTCGAATAATTTTTTTTGCAATAAAATAGTCAGCCTCCCCGGTTATAAAGTTCACAGTACCTAATTAATTTTGTTAAATGAATATATCCATAAGTAAAGCGAAGTTAAAACTAACTTATATGGTAGCCCTCAAAAAATATCCGCAAAATAGGAAGCACCCAATTATTTAGTATATGTGCCTGTGGTGTACAGCATGTGCATGGTGGTGGATTTGTCTTTTTTTGCTGTACTTAAGCTTAGGAATTTACAGTTAATTCACCAGATCTTTATTTTATTATTTTTATTATTATATCTGTCATTTCGATTAAACATCCAAATTCGTATCGACATTAGACTGAAATAATGTTTTCTTAAATTATATGGTTTTTTAGATTGGCTATGCAAACATTCTTATCTCCCTATTATCAAATGCTTAAAGAGGGTTATATTTTATATGCAGCAAACAATTAAATACCAATCTATAACTAGCGTTAAAATTATATAGTATAAAACTGAAAATAACCAATAAGATACAATATTTACGTTTATTTTGATGATTCTGAACCTGCGACGCTATAATTATATAAACACAAGTCAAAAAGAAGCGTAAAAGAAGATTTATGAAGACCACCAACAAATACCAGACTCTCCCAGAAAGGTAAATTATGTTTTCGAAGAACGACTGCTGACTAAGAATACCTCTAAAAAGGATATATTCATATATTTAAAAAAAATGCTTTACTACTGCAATATAGGTAATTCCTTTTAGATTAAAGAATAATAATCATAAATGACCACAAAAATAACTTTACACCACTGGTTTTACAGGCGAGTTTTACGGACCATTACATTATAGGCATATCTATAAATATATGTTTGTAAATAATATAAATCATAATGAAAGAAAGTTTAAAAAAGTTACAGACTATAATAACATTAGGACGTTGTGAGAAACACTGAATGAATGTGTTAGAAACTAATCTAGATTTAAACAGAAAAAGAAAGCATTGGATTACAGAGGAAATAATTAGATCTATACAAAAAAAAGATCTATTAAAAAAGCCTTTATTAAAAACTCTACGTTAGAACACTTTAAACAACATAATTATTTTAGAAACACACTAAATAAAAAAAGCAATAAACAAACTGACGGAATCTAAAAATAATTACAAAAAATTATGGGATACCAAAAATGAATTTACACGAACTCAGAAACAAAAAAAAACAAAATAAATTTGATATCGACCATTAACAAAAACTTGAGACAGACGATCAAAGTGTGGCTGATATGTTTAATACATTTTTTGTTGCCATTGGCTCTGATATCTGGCTATAAAAAGAAATACAAAATTCAAAAATCGGAAATCTTATTACTAATAATAGAATAGTTAAATCCTTTTTCTGACGACCTGTGGCGAAAAATGAACTAATTCAACACATACATTCACTTAATTCCTGCCCAGGAGAAGATCAAATTACATCCATACTTATTAAAAATATTCATTTAAATATTCTGAACCATTTATGCATTAAATTAATCTTCGTTTTACATCTTACATCATACCACAAGACTGGAAGGTCTCTATTGTTACTGGGGTATTTAAAGCCGGATACCCAGGTTTAATTGCTGCTGTGAAATCTTTGAAAGATGTCTTAAAAAACGTATAGTAGAATTTCTAGTTTTCTAGTTTTTAACTTTGTAAAAGATATAAACCGTAATATCCAAAATAAAGAGAAAAACTTAGCATTTTTTTAAGACCTTAAAAAAGCCTTTGAAACGGTTTCTCATGAGATTCTGTTCAACAGATTGGAAGATATTGGAATAAGGGGTGATCCACTGCAATTACTGCGTAATTATTTACATAACATAAAACAAAAATAAATAATTTGGTCAGCTCCTATGAAATAATTACTACTGGGGTGCCACAGTGTACAGTGTTGAGCACAGTACTTATTCTAATTTATCTTAACAACGTGAAGTCTGCAGTGAATAATTGTAACGTAATATCTTATGCCTATGACACAGTTTTATTGTTTAACAGTGAGTCTAAGGGATAGTGTTTTTAAAGAGGGGGAAAATAGATTTAAGGCAATGTATTGGTAAAAGTCTTCTAAGCTTGAGCTTTTCTGAAACATCAATTATTACCCTTTCTGCAACAATGACTTATCAACCCACTACAAATAAAATCTATTTCCATTTATAGAACTGTCAGAATCTTTTTCAGAGCTGTCATTGTTCGCACATTACAAAAGTTGATTACACGAAATATTTAGAAATCATAATTGACCAGCACTTAAAATGGAATCAACATATTTCGGATTTATGCTGCCAAATTAGAAAAACATATTATAAATACTACCAATTACGAGAAATATTAATTAAACTATTAATAGAAAATAGAAATATGTATTAAACTATATGCTATTAAAGTAGTAAATAATGGTGCCCCAAATATAAGAAAATTTCACTTTCAGCCCTGTATCAAGTAAACGGTTGATCTCGGCAAAGCAAATAAATGCACCGAAGAAACAAACGTCTATGCTCCCTCTACAGACTGGTACAAAATCTAGCTATTTTTTGAACTTGGATTTGAACCTTCGTACCTACATATCGGTACCTCTCAAGTCAAAAGCGATTAGGCAGCTTAGAAGCTCCATATTTTTGCTACAAGACACAGATTTAATTTTTGTTGCTCTAGGTCAAGAAAAGGTGTAAACCCGAGTTTTAAACAAAATCAGAAATTTCTCGTTTTCAAACACAACTGTCACTTTTTCAAGGAGTCATAGTTTTTAACCAGAGGTGGGTCCAGAAATTTGCAAATATCTCCAAATCAGAAATTTCTCGTTTTTAAACAAAACTGTCACTTTTTCAAGGAGTCATACTTTTTAACCAGACGTGAGTCCAGAAATTTGCAAATATCTCCTCAAATAAGGTAATTCTGGGAGAGTTGCCACACCGGGAGAGATGTCCCCGTTTTCGTAATTCCCGCGCAAAAGTGCACAATTGAATTATTTCACCACAGGTCCATCAGTTAAGACGCGTTGGGCTATATATACCCAACAGTCTTGTCACACGTCTTAGTATAAAACTAAGCATGTCTAGGTACCGCTAGCTTTTTCATCAAAGATTTGTTTAATCTAAATTTTATTTTTTTAAGAAAAACTTATTCCTTAAAAATAGTTTTGCAGCAACAGTGCGATTTTTGGAAAAAAAAGTATGCGTTTTTAACCGCACAATTAAAGCGTACTATTTTTGACACTATTGGTTTTAAAAACCTATAGATAAATTTATTAATGTTTAATTTAAAAGGAGTTACCTATATTGAAGTAGTAGAACATTTTAATTAAAAACATATGGATATATCCTTTTTAGAGCTATTCTTAGTCAGAAGTCGTTCTTCGAAAACATAGTTTACCGTTCTGAAACAGTCTGGTATTATTGAGTACATTTGGTAACCAAAAAAAATTATATGGCCGAGCTCAAAATTAAAAAATAAATAATATCTTTGTCTAGGTCTGCCGTTATTTTGTTACTATGTGTAAGCCGGTGGGGCGTCCATACCATAATGAAAGGATAGATATCCTGGGGCATCTAACATAAACCATTTAAACATATATCAAGAAATTGAAGCATAGTTTATATGTAGTTCAATAGTTATTATTGTTATTATGTTCTCAGCCATGCTAACAAAATACAAAAGAAAATTGGCTGACACACCCAGAAGAAAATGAAGCCCAGAAAACCTACTGGAAGCCATTATATAGCCTTTATTTTCAAGATATAGGATTGTCACAATTGTCCGTTTTTTTGTACTTTACTTTATAACTCTGGATCCACATAAGATACTAAAACAAAATATGGTAGAATGTGGAGATTCATTCAAGAAAAGACCTTGTTTTGTTTCAAAATCAGCCTTTAAAGTCGAGTCGGCTCAAACTAGGCGTCGCGGCGTCGTTCGTTAGTGCTTTTTGGTGCATCGATTAGTTTCGTTAGTGTTTTCTTATTTTTGTAAATATCCGCTTACTATTGCTTTGAGTCGGACCCCAAAGTTTTTCTGATCGACCCAAACTATGTGTCGATCGTTAGTGCGTTGTTATTGCCTTTTAGTGCTTTACGAAGTTTAGTTATTGCTTGTTTAATTTAAAGTATTTCCGATTTGCTCAAACTTGGTCTCATTCGTTAGTGCTTCCTAGTGCTTAATTTAGTTTCGTTAGTGCTCTTTAGTGCTTTAAGTAGTTTTGTTATTGTTTGCTTAATTTTGGAAATATTCGTTTATTCTGTTTCAAGGCCAGCCTTTAAAGTTTTTCTGATGGACTCAAACTAGGCGTCGTTCGTTAGTGCTTTTTGGTGCATCGATTAGTTTCGTTAGTGCTTTGTTTGTTTGTTTTTCTTTGTAAATATTCGCTACCTTTGTTTTGGATCAGCCCCTAAAGTTTTTGTGATCGTCCCAAACTAGTTGTCGTTCGTTAGTGCTTTATTGGTGCTTTTTAGTGCTTCAACTAGTTTCGCTATTACTTGCTTAATTTTGGAAATATTCGTTTATTCTGTCTAAAAATCATCCCCCAAAGTATTGGCGATTCGCTCAAATTTGGTCTCAATCGTTAGTGCTTTATTTAAGTTAGACACCAGGCTAAATAAACGAACATTTCCAAAATTAAGCAAGCAATAACGAAACTACTAAAAGCACTAACAAATAACACCTAGTTGGGGTCGATTAGAAAAACTTTGGGGCTGACCTTGAAATTGAACAACAATATTATTTGCGAGACTAAAAAAGCACTAACGAAACTAAATGAAGCACTAAGAATCACCAACGAATGAAATCAAATTTGAGCGAATCGGAAATAGTTTGGGGGCTGCCAACCAAAAAAAAACGAATATTTTCAAAATTCAGCAAGCAATAACGAAACTTCTTAAAGCACTAAAAAGCACCAAAAAGCACTAACGAACGACGCCTAATTTGATTCGATCAAAAAAACTTTGGGGGCTAACCTTGAAATAAAAAAAAAATATTTGCGAGTTGCAAGCACGAACGAAACCAAATAAAGCACTAACGAATGGCACCAAATCTGAGAGAATCGCAGATACTTCGGGTGCTAACTTCATGGACCTCTATTTTCATTTTTTTTAAACATTTTTTTTATTAGGTGAAGCAACTCTCCCGGAATTACCATACTTTTAGGGGCTGTAAAAGTGGAGATAAATAAAAAATTAAAATACATTTTAAAATTTTGCCCAAATTTTGTAACGTTCTCACCTATATTTTGTGCCAATATTTTTTAACCAAATAAAGGTAATTACTTTAAAAATAATAAATAGGTTAGGTTAGGTTAGGTGTGTGATGTGATGAGTGATGTCAAACATGAGAAAAAAAAATTTAATTTTATTTAATTTTTTTGCTTCATATGGGATACTATATAAAATAAAGTGACGTTTATGTTTTGTGGTTTATTTTCTTATAATATTATATCAGTTCTAAGAAGTAAAGTTTTTTGGTTTTTAATTAATTCTTTATTTATAGTTGTTTTCAAGGAAGATGATATAAACTTTATCTTTACGATAACATAAAACAGTTTGTAAAACTGATATGAAATAAGGATTCCGAGAGGAATTTTACATACGGGAAATTAGAGAATCAATTGAAATTTATAATAATCTTAAAATTTCAATTATGTATAAGAAGCCAGTCTAAATCTCTCCAAGCTTACAGTGTTCCGATGTCGTGAATGAAAATGCTTTAAGCAATCCAAGGCGAAGCAACGAAAAGAGATTCCATTCTGATACGGTTTGATGTGTATATGTTAAAATCGACAATTTGAGGACTAGTGTCGAAACCAAAGGAGAAAATATTCCTGTCCTTTAAATATAAATATTTTTTTTAACATTAAAAGTAATTGAGAGAGTCAACTTTAATTTTCTGCTGTTTGAGTATTAATTACTGGCATATTTCTTAAGCAAAATATTACCTACTTTATTATATTAAATTTTGAATCATTTTGGTCACATATAATTTATGAGATTTTAAGGCTTTTTGAAAATACATATCTTATCACTGGTGTACATAGGGGGCGATCAAGGCAGTTGAAATTTACTGTTAATTGGTTGTAACTGTGTATATATTTATATGTATATATATATATATATATATATATATATATATATATATATATATTTGGAAACCTTATTTTCTTGGGCCTACGTTAATAGTAAAACACAATTTTTCATATCAAGTCAACATTTCGCTCATTGTGTTGAGCTTTCTCAAGACTTTATTTTAGTTTGCTTGATCTCCAAAAAAGTTATTTTCTCATGAAAATAAAAAACACAGGAAAAATATATACAAAGACGCAAACATTATATACATACTAGAAACATCAAAAGGTTTAAAAACTTAAAATTGTTACATTAATAATATTACATATGCTACTTTTGGTGAAATAAAATGTTTAGTTTTGGCAAAACACACATATTTAAGGACACAAATTTAAAACAAACATTTAATACTTAATTTTATGGTACGCACCTTGGAAAAACCATTTACATGTTGTGTTGTAAATGATATTAGACTGATCGAGTTTGGAGTGTTTCGGTTATCAATTTTTTTTTTTTTTTTAGAAATAAAAACTATAGAATTTATCTGATGTTTAGCTAGCTGTGAAGCAAATAATATTTTTGTAGATATACAGAGGCAATTTTATTTTCTATTTAAAATGTATACAGGGAAAATAGGATTTTTCAATTTTAAATACTCTCTGATTATTTAATTAGGTTGAAATATATTTGGCTTAAACCACAAATATCTTTTTTATGATTAACTGCTTCATTCTCCTTTTTTATTTCTATCATTTCTTTAAATATCGGTTTACGATAATTCTTATCTTGTGCTAAAATCTCCGTTGCACTGAAATTAAACTCATGTTTTGTTGCTTGTTCATGCTTGTGAAGGGCAGTAGAGGCATTTTTAGTATACTTGTGGCCTTTAATCCTATTTTCTAAGCATTGTGTTGTCATTCCGATATAAATTTTAGAACAATTCAAACACCGAATCGAATAAACTAAGTTTGACTTCTTTTTTTGTGGCACTCTACTTTTTAATCGGGTATAAAGAGAATTTAGTAAGTCATGGGCTTTGTGAAAAACAGTTATGTTATGTTTTGAAAGAATGGATTTGAATTTTTCTGAAAAATTATTTATGTAAGGTAGTGCCACGTACTTAACGATTTTCGGTAAAATAAAATGTTTAGTTTTGGCAAAACACACATATTTACGGACACAAATTTAAAACAAACATTTAATACTTAATTTTAGTGCCACGCACTTAAGGGTTTTCGTTTTTAATTCCATCTTTCTTTTTATTACACTGCAGATAAGTTCTTTGTTTAACAAAAATAAACACCACATTAAATAACAATTATTTTCAATATAAAGAAAGTTTTTATCAACAGATAAATGGTTGTGCAATGGGTTCTCCAATTTCTTCTACAATAGCACAACTTCTAATGGAGTATCTGGAAGAAAGTGTAACGGAGAAACTGGATTTTAATATAATTTTTTTCAAAAGGTTCGTTGATGATTGTTTAACTGCTATTCCAGAAGACAAAATAAATAAACTACTAATTGCTTTTAATAATTTCCACCCTAAATTACAATTCACAATAGAAATTAAAGAAAATAATGAACTTAATTTTTTAGATTTAACGTTAATTAGAAATCTAGCACAAAACAACTTAAAAACTAAAGGGTATACTAAAAAAACTCGGTCGGGCCGATATCTAAATTTTAATTCCAACCGTTCAAATAACCAAAAAAACAGTGTGATAATAGGATTAACTGACCATGTAATCGCACTAACCTCTTCTCCAGAATACCGACCAGAAACTCTGGAAAAAGTTAAACAAACGTTAATAGACAAGCATTACCCAGAAAAAAATATTCTAAGAATTATTAAACAAAGAACTTATCTGTATTATAAAAAAAAAAAAGATCGAATTAAAAACGAAAATCCTAAGTACGTGGCACTACCTTACACAAATAATTTATCAGAAAAATCAGCTAGCTAAACATCAGATAAATTCTACAGTTTTGATAACTAAAAAAAAAAATTGATAACCGAAACACTCCAAACTCGATCAGTCTAATATCATTTACAACACAACATGTAAATTGCTTTTCCAAGGTGCGTACCATAAAATTAAGTATTAAATGTTTGTTTTAAATTTGTGTCCTTAAATATGTGTGTTTTGCCAAAACTAAACATTTTATTTTACCAAAAGTAGCATATGTAATATTATTAATGTAACAATTTTAAGTTTTTAAACGTTCTAATGGGTTGTTAATTTTAGACGTACTAAAAATAAGTATCGAACAAATGTTTCAAGCATTTTTTGACATTTTAAGTTCACCACTATATATTTAAAACTAAAAATCGTTTAAGTATTTCCAAATTAAAAAAATATGACACAAATGATTCCAAATGTATCAAAATGTGTAGGTGTTTCATTTAGAAAACAAGAGTCCAGATACTTTTTTTTTCTTTATCTAATATAGGAACACTGCTTGTAACGTTTCATAGTCACCTCTTATGATGGATACCAACAAGATTTACAAGATTCTAAGTCGTTGCCAATCGAAATGTTTGAATCGTTATTTCGGATAATTGTATATAAAGTAATTGTTGGTTCGTTTTACATCCGACAGTAATGCACTTCATCGCTGAAAATTGTTGGCATCGATTTGAAGGTAGTTTTAAATTTATATTGCGAAATGGTGTATTATCGTTTTAACAATTATGCCTACGGGCTTCTGTGCCTAACCTGGTACCAACGGTATCACAAAAACTAAATCCTACCTTGTCACGAAAATTTAAATTTGTCTAAAAACGTATTTAAAGACGTAAATTAAACGAAACCAAAAATTAAAACAATAACGTAATTAACAAAAAATAATAAACAAAAATTGACACTGGCAGGAAGATCGAACCCCACCCTTCAAAGTGCAAACATCTAAGCCACGACGCCGATGCGCCATTTATGTCTGAAAGTAAACAAACTATCTTTACATTCCAATATTTCTAGGAACAAACCTCAGAGTCTTAGAGTCTTACTTTAAGGAGCAAACCTATCAAGTTCTCGCTTGATGGCACTTATGTTGATACGTGAATATTCTGAATAAAGCGCTTTACTGTAGGGAGACAAACTCCTACACGATTCATTCAACTACACAGAACTTAAAAAATATACACTAGTACAGCTCATAAATGTATTTTTTTAATGAGTACCTACGAATGAACGATTTTCTCAAACAACTCCAAACCACTGCTATGAAGCGGCGTAATCGTGAAACTTGAGATATCTTCTTGATAGAACAATATTAGCTCACGATTTATCTAATAATACTGTTTAAAATCTGTCGACAAAAACAAAGCACCTCTAGTCAAGAATGTAAATAGAAACGACCTGGAAACGGCTTTCCCTAAAAATCACTGACATTAATGGCCGCCATATTTAACTTTAACCTTATTTTCTCGCACGGACATCGCGATATACAGTGAAGCGACGTAGTGACCTTTGTTTTAATTGTATGTTTTCGTTTTCCTATATAATCCGTATTTTCAAACATCTGTGCAATATCTCCAGGCTGAACTCGTGATAGCCTCTGTATATTAAAAACATTATATATGAGATCTCATGAAGTGAATACATACCTATAATAATTTTGCGTTTATATTTTTGCTAGCTAAATGGCAATATGTATAACTGAAATAAGTGGCACAAAGGTTATTCAAGCGGGTATGCCACAGACATGTTGCCGTCAAGAGATTAGGTTTATAGCCTTGTTTGACCAGTCTAAATTGGTAATATCTATATGGGTTCTAACGGAATTGCAACTAAAATTTGCAAAACAAGAATACGTTTATATTCCTAATCTGCCCCTGATATATAAACCTCGATTGTATTCGCATGTCGTAGGGTAAGCTCATAATATATGTATTTAATAGAATATGTCGCCGGACATGGGATTGCTTGTAAACTATCATTGATTTTTTTTCGATCCATATGTAATGGGCTTATTTAAGAATATTTCTGATTTTCATTAAAACCACATTCCCATACAGTATCATATGCCTAACATACCTGAAAGAAAATGCAGCTCAATAAAAATAATTGAGCAAACCAAAAACATAATTGTGGCATGGAATTTAATGTAACATAGACACTGAAGCTTTTGAATCGAGACAGAGTTAAAATAGGATCAGTTAAGGTAATTAATATTTTTCTAAACTATAAATTTAAAATTACATCTGTAAAACATAAAATGAAAAGTAGCTCCCCATTTCCCGATACTTGGCGATATTTACAAACCACTTCTTTGTGAACTTTACAAATATTTGTAGTAGTATCACATTATGATAAATTTCAGCTTTTAAATCTTTAAAGTCCTAATATTAATGCTATAATAACTAACCGACCGAGCACGACGGCACTAACATTTCAAATGTAATTTAAAACTACCTGCCGCCTGGAGTATAAGTAAATATACATGTTATCAACCCCAAGCACCTACTTAGTAACTTGTTGAACAGTTCTATTGGCTTTCTTTTAACTAAAATGTGATATATAAAATTTTTTTTTGCTTCTATAAAGCCTCCAGAATGCGGTAAATAAAAAAAAATCTGCATAAACTCCCAATTTTAATTTTATGTATTTATTTATTATTTAACTACTTCTTAACTAAAATGTGATACATTCACAACAATTTTTTTTACTTCTTTAAAGTTTTCTATGTCTGGAACTTAAAAAAATATATTATTTTTTATTTTATTTATTCCTGTACTTTTCAACTTTTTTTAGCTGAAATGTGGTATATTCACAACATATTTATTTTTTGGCTTCTAGAAGGGCTTCTGAATATGGTAGTTAAAAAGTTTCTCTGGGGAAATTCCTAGTTTTTGTTTTATTTATTTTTTATTTTTTTCTTAACTTAAATGTGACATATTCACAACATAATTGTTACTTTAAAGAATATGGAACTTAAAAAAATTCCTGACGAAACTCTTAATTTTATACTACCTCTGATTTCTATATTGCGTTGGTAGTAAATATACCAACATTATTTGAATAATGCAAACTATTTGATTGAACTACTTTTTTGTATTAAAAACTACACAGTCAAATAATAAAAAATGCGATGTTTCTGACCAGAAAATGCAGGGTTTTTACTTTCATTGTAAAAAGGAAGTATTGCAATAGTGAAAAAAATCTCCTTCAGATATGTTTGCATATCTTCACGTTTCAGGGTCTCTAAACGCAAAAAAAAATATATTTTCTCAATTCCGTCGGTCGGTCTGTCGTTTTTTGTCTGTGTGTTCGCGGCATAGCTACAAAACTACTTTGATTGATTTAATTTTTGGTAAAAAATTAAGGGTCCTATGGGTATGACCTGATAACATTATAGTAAATCAGAGAAATATTACAAAATCTTTACAAAAAAACTAATGATGCAATTGACTTAAAATTTGCACAAAAATCAAGTATTACGTAGAAATCAAGTGGTAAAATTTTGGTACGAATCCAAAATGGCGAAACAAAATGGCGGCCTAACAAAATATTTTAAAAAATCAGCCTGAAAAACTACTTACTAGACTGATTTTCGAATTTGGTGCAAGCAGTGTGATACAGAGATGAACTGTTAAATTTGTGGAACGAAGCTCGGTACGAAGTCAAGATGGCGGAACAAAATGATGGTCAAATAAAATGTATACAATCACCCTCCCAAATTTTACATATCAGTTCAGTTTTAGCATCCCTAGATGTTAAAAAACATGTTTTCTCTATCCGTCGGTCTGTCTGTCGGAATAGCTAAAAAACTACTTACCCGATTGACTTCCAATTTTGGCCCAAAAATTATGATCATATGGAAATGACCTGGTAACGTTTTAGTAAAAATTCAACACGACGGAACAAAATGGCAACCTAGTGAAATGTTAAAAAAAGTATATTATTAGAAAACTATTAATCCAATTTACCTCAATTTTGGCACAAAAATCAAATGTTACATAGAAATGAAATGGTAACATTTTGGAACAAAAAAATACATATTTCGGAACGCCCTTGATTTAATATTAATGTTGTTGACTTCAGGATTTGTCTTAGCGTATAAGAGTCAAAATATCAAAATTTTATAATTTACTTTGTAAAAATATTAACTCTTTATTTAGGAACACCCTACATTTAAGAATATATAATTATTTAATCCTTATTTTATTTAACCTAAAATTATAGTGGTAACATAAACTGAAAGTGACTATTTTTGTTTGAATTCAAGTGTTCAATTTTACAATATTAATGTGTTTTTATTTGTGTCTAGGAAATTGTTAAGTAAAAATTAAAAGTGAGAATAGAATGGATCTTTAAATAAAAAATTGATAACCCCTTATATTCAATATATACCCTTAGCAAGATCCTTCCCGGGTTAGCACCAAGTTTGTCAATAAAGCCATCATTAAAGCCATAACATTGACCTATCTGACGTTAGTTCCTCCTTATCAATCTAGGACTGTCTCTCAAAACAACAATCGTTACTTCTAGATAGATCCACACTGGGTTTGTACTATGTTAAAGCCAAAATAGAAATATGACAGAGGCTGTTAAATATTAATACAAAAATGTCAATATAACATCACAGACTGATACTGCAAGAAGTTGCAGGGGTCCCATTTCGTAATATTTTTTTTTGCGTATAAAGAAAATTTTTATTAAAAAAAAATGTAAAGTTTTATATTCAGATATATTATACGAAGCACGTAAAAAAAAATATAATAATTAACGAAAAAAAAAAAGTGATTGAAACAATGCAAATTGATACCTATACGAGATTCATGTTTTAAGATTAATACGTCAACTTTAATTATTAACTAAAAGACATAAAGGACTTTAAACCCTTTTTTTGTCACGAAAATTACAAAGATGCAGGATGTCTTATCGTGGTGTATTTTTTTCGTTATTGAAGTTTTTAATGTAATACCCCAAGTAAATTAAATAATTTAGGTAATTTAGTCAATGTTATAGTGATTGCTATTAAGTGAATATGTTAGTATGGATAACTTGGAAACGAAACATCGCCAAAAGTATCTAATTTTAGATTGGTGTGTAATCAGCGACCAAAAATTTACCGGTTTACCAAAAATCATCAAAATCGACAATAGTAAGGTGCAAGTACATAATTAAGTTAAGAAAAAGGTAAAAAATAAATAAATATAATAAAAATTGGGAATATACGCAAACAATTTTTTTAATTACCGCATTCAGAAAGCTTTACAGAAACCAAGAAAAAAATATTTTATTCAGTCTTAAGTCTCAAAATTCGAGCTTTTGACAAATATATTTCCGTTTATACGCTTCTCTCAACATATGTGTCTAACTTTTCAGCAAACATTTCTAAACCTTCTTCTTTCATTTCTAGGATGTATAATCTCTGTAAAGGTCTCACAATACACCTATTCGCCATTTTCAGTTGTGTATCCATTGCGTTCCATCTCTTCCGCAAGCGTAAGCTCCTGTACTAAACCCAATGATCAGTTAACTATTTTTTGTTTTCACTAAAAACCAATAAAATGTCTGCATTTTTTATGTTATATTTTGACTTTCTTCTATAGGAGAACGATTTTAATTGTCCCGGGTATTTATTCAATATTTTTCGTAAATTTTTTTTCAGAGATTGTTGGTATTCCACATGTCTTCTCAAGTCTTTGCATTTCGTCTTTGTCATGTATACCTATTTCCTTCACCTCTTAAAGAAACAAAGCAGGAGTTAATGCTACTAAATCATTCTTGTCCTCAGAAATATAACTAAGATGTCTGAAATTTTCAGTCAGCTAACAATCACAAATGACTGTGCTTAATTCTTCCATATTTAGGTTTAAGCTTGGCTTTAAGTTCTCCAACGTTTATCTTAAAATCGATTTAGACGTTCACACCAACCTCCTCACCATGCAACGATTGGTGGATTAGGTAAATAATTTCTTATAATATTCCTAAATATAGGGTGTCCCGAAATTAAGGGTTAATATTTTTACAAAGTAATATATGGCCTAAAAGAAAAGACAAGATTATAAAATTTTGATATTTTACATTTATACGCCGAGCCAAATCCTGAAGTCAAAAATTTTCAATACTAAATCAACGGCATTCCGAGCTTTTTTCTGTGTAGATTTTGCAATTTACACTTCCACAAGGTACTGTTGGTTTAACTCGTTAGAATAGACGACCGTTTTCGAGAAAAATTGATTTGAAAATAGGCATATATTAAAAAAATCGGTACTTCTCTCGTTATGAGACTTTCCCTTTATTAGCAATAGAGAAGTATGACCCAATTTAGTTTCATTAAATAGTCATTTAGTAATACATATTTTTTTATTGGACACCTATTCCTTTCAGCATTTTGGATTCCTACCAACATTTCACAAGTTTCTACCTACGCCACAGTTGATTTTTGGGTGTAATTTAAAATAAATTGAATAAGTAGTTTTTACAGTAACACATCGCCATTTTATCCTGTCATGTTGAATTCGCACCAGCTTATCTCTGTATTACATGTAATTTTTGTGCAGAAGAAGAAGATTTTTCTACGTTGTTTTTTAAATATTTTATTTGGCTACCATTTTTTTTTCGCCATCTTAAATTCGTACTACAAATTTACTAGTAGCACTCTCAATGCTTGCACAAAATTTGAAATTAATCTAGTAAGTAGTTTTTTCAGACTGATTTTTTAAATATTTTATTAGGTCGCCATTTTGTTATATGCTATCTTGGATTCATACCAAAATTTTACCAGTTTATTCCTATATAACACTTGATTTTCGAGCAAAATTTGAGGTATACTGAATAAATAGTTTTTCAGTAATAATTTTGAACGTTTCACTAGCCCAAATATTACAAGATCATCCTCATATGACCATTAAATTTTGAACAAAATTTGAAGTCGATCGCGAAAGTAGTTTTTAAGCTATGTGTCGAACTGACATCCAGGCGGATGGAATTGATAAAACATGATATTTGACATTTAGCAAGGTAAAACATGAAGATAAACATTTGATTTGGCCGACATTTTGTTTCACCATCTTGAATTTCTTACGCTTCTACGCCATCTATACCACAATTAATTATTGCATAAAATGTGAAATCAATCCATTAAGTAGTTTCTCAAGAAAAATGTTTAAATATTTCATTAAGCCGCTACTTTGTTTCGCGACAAGAGTAGATGTTTACCAAAATGTTACCAAGTCGTTTTCATACGATCCTTAATTTTTGCCCAAAAACTCAATCGGATAAGTGGTTTTAGGGTTGATTGAAAAACAATTTTTTATGCTGAAGTCGTACCACAAAACTAGTTTATCTCTATAGCACACTGAATGCTTGGACAAAATTTGAAATTAATCTAGTAAGTAGTTTTTTAGGCTGATTTTTTTAATAATTTATTAGGCCGCCATTTTGTTTTGCTGTTTTGGATTCATACCAAAATATTATCAACTTATTCCTACATAACACTTGATTTTCGTGCAAAATTTGAGGTAAATTGGAAAACTAGTTTTTTTCAGTAATAAAAATTTTAACGTTTCACTAGGCCGCACTCTTGTTGCGCCATATTACATTTTTACCAAAATATTGCCTGTCATTCCCATATGACCATTATTTTTTAACCAAAATTTGAATCAATCGTGTAAGTAATTTTAATGACTGATTTAGTAATAATTTTTTTCATTTCATTTCATTAGTTCGCCATTTTGTTTCGCCACAATGGATTCTTACCAAAATGTTACTAGGTGATCCCCATATGACCTTTAATTTTTGACCAACATTTGAAGTCAATCGGGTAAGTAGTTTTTTAGGTATGGGGGCGAACAGACAGACAGACACATAGAAAGACAGAGAGATAGACCGACGAAATTGAGAAAACGGCATCTACGAACCCTAAAACGTAAAGATCTTAAAAAACCTGGAGGGTGTGCTTTTTTCACTATTACAATACTTCTCTTTTACGAGGGAAGAATAAACGTAGGTTGAGTTCAGTAAATAATTATATCAATTCGTTTTTAATTTCAACTAAAAGTTGTATTTAATGCCACTAAGACAGTTTTCAAATTAATTTGTCTCGAAAATGGTGTTTCCTAACGAATTAAACCAAGAGTACCTTTATTTCCTAGAAAACCTTAAGCTTTTACAATTTGAAATTATGAATTGAAAACCTTTACGCAGAAACAAGTTAGAGCGGCTTTTCCCTCTCCCCCTCCCATTCGTGACGGCCCTGATTTAGTATTGATATTTTTGACTTCAGGATTCTGCTCAGCGTATAAAAGTTACCAATATACAAAAATTGCATAATCCAGTATTTAAACGTTTTGAAAATATTTAGGAAAAACCATCTTCAGAGGTGCTCATTCTCTTCTATGACGACTGTAAAAATATTAAAATTTAATTTAGGGATACCCTGTATATCCAACTTAGATTCCTTAAAAAAAAATTTAAAAAACAAAACCGAATAAGAGTTAAATATAATTTTTTGTAAGGAATTATAACCAAATGTATAAATTTGAATAAAGCAAACATCAGAGAAATTTACCTTGGGTGCGAACTTCCGATTACCTCTTGTCAACCGTCCCTAAGCTGCCATAAAGTAGGAAAAAAACACATATGCTATATACAGCTGACTCATAATACGTTTGTCTTTATGGGTTATATGTGAAGATAATTAATTTAGTTTGTAACAAAAGAATTATCTAACGTCGACTTGGTAAATCTAACTGAATCACCATGAATAACGAACCACGATTTGTGGAACGAAGAAAATAAATTAACCTGTTATTTGCATAACGCCGGCATCTAAAAAATCACCTTTAGAGTAATTGAGCTAAGAAAAAATTTAACGTTTTGAAGGGAGCAAGCACGTTTGCACGTACTTCAATGCAAGATATACAAACACATTATTTTGAAGCTTAAGGAAAAACACAAAACGTGAAAGAATCTTAAATTGCGAATCCCCGAGTATCCTGTATAGAAACAGAACTAACCTGCAGTCTAGTTTTTTCTTGCTTTGATACGAATTTAGAGTTTTCCCTAGAATAGCTAAATGTGCAATTGCAAACTGTAATACTTACTTTGCAAAAGAGAAATTTACGATTGGTATCAGAAATTCTGACTGCAAATAATTTCATCTCTCTCAGAGCCATATTAGAAATACCATATTAAGTTACAATTATTTTTATTCTTGTTCGCCCTGTAAAACAAAATTTATTTTGTTTTACATTGTTAATATAAACAACGTTATAGAAATTTAAGAAGTTTTTTAGTAGAAATTGATTGTGCTAGAAGTGTGCTCTCCTGTGACACTAACGTTTAAAACTATGTTGTTTGTAATTGAAATTATTAACAAAAATAAAAAATGGGGCCAACTTGACGCACAGCCTCCCCAAAATTTTGATGAGCTGAGCATATTTTTAGCTAGTTTTTTTATTTTAACCTGATTAAAACAAAAAGATAATTAAAAACTGTAAGCGAACTGTCGACGGGATCCGTGCGTATCGGTGATATTGTAAACGATTCCGGCTTGCACCATTTATTTGCATTGTCAATAATTATTTTCTCTTAATTAGTATTTTTTTGATAAATAGAAGTTAATGTTTTATTAAACGTGACTTTTATTTTCTTTTCGAACCGTGTATTCGGTATAGAACGGGTAGTTTTACATCGATGCACCCGACAATCTCGATAATTAGTAGGTATATTTTAATTTAATTTTTAGTAAATGCAAATTAACTTAACTTACTTTAATCTAATATTGGCCGATTATTAAGGTAGTATTATTTCTAAATTTCCTAAAGTAACGACGCACCATAGTGATATTAACAAGGTGGGGCAGACTCCCCTTTTAGATCATGACAATTTTTGAAAGGTTGCTGAATGTTATGACTACGAATTTGAAGTCTTTAACAGTCTTCAAAAATGGAAGGATGTGGGTGTTAAAGAACATTTACCACTGATAAACGGACAGTTTTTGGTCTTTCTTAAGAAAATACCTAGAAATTTGCAGTAAAATGGCATTAAGAAAGGAATGTGTCCTTGTAGGGCATTTAGGAGCGAGTTTCGAATTATGGTCGTTATATCGTTTTTTATACAGGGTGTAAGTAACACATTTCGCGACTTAATAGCTCGAAAACGAAAAATTATATCGAAATGCGGTTTTCACCGAATGGCTTAGATTTGCCCCGAGTTTTTTCTTGTCGATGTTGCCAAATTTTCCCATCTATCCTAGGATCGTGGAGAAATACCTATTTTTGGGACCAAATTACTGTTTTATTTTAAATGGGACACCCTATATATTTTTACGGTCTTGGATAGCCTGACACTTCTTCTTTTCAAAAATAGATAGTTTGGGGATATTATTTATAGTTGGGAATATTAGATTTTAAAATTAACTTTGTAAATTCTTGCTTTGAACCTAATTTCAAATTTCTTTATTGCTACAAATACCTATTTTTTAGGACTAAATTACTGATTTATTTTAAATGGGACACCCTATATATTTTTATGGTCTTGGATAGCCTGACACTTCTGCTTTTCAAAAATACATAGTTTGGGGATATTTACTTCAAGTTCTTGCTTTGAACCTAATTTCATATTCCTTTAATGCTACAAATACAATTTAGTAAAATAACAAAACGTAAAAAGTTTTATTTTCCTGAAGATAAATAAAAACTATTGTTGTATGTGACCTCCATTAACTTCCGCACACTTAGTCAATCTATAGAGAAAATTTCCATATTAGTTTTGAAACATTTCCTGTGGAAATAATTCTATAACATTTCTTATGTTAATTTTAAGTTCTTCCAAATTTCGTGGTAGAGGATTATAGCACGCTTCCTTCACATAACCCCACAGAAAAAAGTCTGGGCTCGTTAGATCTGGGGAATATGGAGCCCACGATATATGACCTCCCCTGCCTATCCACCTGTTTGGAAAAACTGATGATCCAATGAATTTCTCGCAATGTTTTAATAATGCGCTGGGGCGCCATCTTGTTGGAAATATATATCACTAATTATCCCTTCTTCTTCTAGTTGCGGATAAAAGAAAAGTTCTAACATATCGGTGTAGTTAGCTCCAAAGACGGTATTCTAAAGATAAATTTATTGAAAAACTATTTTTTTCAAAAAATACTAAATCTTATCGACAGAACTTCCGAACTTTTTCCTCTAATGTTTTCGCAGAATTAACACACATTTACTTTACGATCTCAGTTTACGCACAAAAAAACGTCAGTGAATGACTGGTATAACGAATATAGAATTTTTGTTGAAAATCATATTCGACGCAGCTTTACGCAATTTTTACGGTTCATTAGCCAAGAAACCGCACTTAATGTCATTAGTCGCTAGACATGATGGTATGCGATAAACTGAACCACAAATTTTCGACAGATCAAAAGTTCGCAGCAAAAAAAGAAAAAAACAAAATCGTGCATATTACAGGCATGAGATGGCATCTGCTGTGTTCTACTCACCCGCCCGTGCAGTTCGGTTTAGGCAATTAAAATCCATACAGCACCATGTCATATTGTGAAGATTAGTTTGCTATTTTTATTACATGTATAGGGTGTCTGGTTATATTTTAAATAGAGTCTACAAGTTTAACTTTTAGAGATATCAAAAAATATTGTATACAAAAATTTCACCGTTTCTTTAAACCGTCTTTGTTATTTAAAGGGAACACCGGGTATAATATTATTTTAAAAAATGGGCATCTTCTTGCTGACTATAAAAATAACAGGTTTAATACATTTATTTCTAAAGACAACCGAGAAGTTTGATAAAAATCCTACCATAAGAAGCAATGTGTAGGAAAGAGAAAGAACATACACACAAATAAAGTCATTAGAAAAAAATGTAACAGCGTTCTTGTCAATTTTCTCGGTCTTTAAATATAGGTTAGGTATAAAACCTGGCATTTTTATTATAAGGAAAAATAGGTCTATTTACTGAAATTATATTATACAGGGTGTTCCATTTAAAGTAGCAAAATCGATGCTTATTTTTTATTTTTCCAATTGTTAATTCTTTATTTTTTAGCACATCTTGGCGGTTCACAGAAAACTATATAACTTTTGTATTCAACTATTTTTGATATCTAAAAGTTCAGGCATTAAAAATATAACAAGATTCCAGGTACATTACTCAGGGATATCCAAATGAAAGTGAAGAGTCCTTGTAACTTATTTCTTTATAAAAATGAAAAAAAAAGTTAAATGTGTAAGATATTTGAGGATTTGTATGGATCATTTATAAATATTAGTGAAACCACTGAGCATCAAGTAAAAAATCGGTAAATTCGCCTTTTTCCACAACTTCCATCGCTCAGAATTTCACTACCTACATATAACAAGGTCTACATATGCATATAATTATTTAGTAATAAATATATACAAATCATATAAATTGTTATTTCAATTTTTTTTTAGTTTTTAGTTTATTTATTATTGTTATTATTATTATTATTTATTTTTCATAACGTTATTTATGTAATCTATAAAAAATAATTTATGTACTTTATTATTTTCGTCCATAGTTTTATTCGAGGAAATGGATTTTTATCGAATATCCAAACATTTTACTAGGTCGCCTTTTTTTTCGCCATAACGGCATTACACAAACATTTTACCTGAATATCCCTACCTATATCACAGTTTATTTTTGTGCAAATTTCGAATATACCATACCATTCCATCCCCATATGATTCATGATTTTTTACTAAAATTTTAAGTCAATCGGACGAGTTTTTGAAACCGACAGACTGACATAAATGGGAGAACATGTTTTCCGGGATCCTTTCTAATCTAAAAGTTAATTTCAGATGAATTATTAGTAGTTTACGGGCATTTGTATCTAAATCACGACGTTTGTATTGCCTTAATCCTTTCTCTAACTAATGCATGGCTGGCACGCTTATAAATATTCTTAGCAGTATTAAGTAATGTGATGTTTCACCCGTAGTGATTTCGGTACTACATCCTCATCTCGGTATCTAAGGAGAAAGGCCAACTGGCAGAGTAACTTCTTCTTGCTGTGCCCGAGATAACCAAAAGTTCTGGCATCATTCTTGGTTTCCTCCCCATTAGCTAACATAGAACGGAAGCTTTCACGGCTTTAGTCAATTAAGAAATATGCTTCTTGAGATTAGACCGTGTCAAATTGGAATTACAATCCGACGTTTCGCCTTCGATTGCACGAGGCATTTTCAGGAATCTTTACTCCACGAGATACGGGTTACGGTCTACATCAAACGTGGAAACAGATCTTAAGATAAACTATTTATTTCATGTCTGAAGTATAAACACAAATTTGATGATTCTCGGCATAAAAATATGTTTCTTCTTAATACGGGAATATTTAATAAATTTAAATAAAAGAGTAATATCCCGATCGCCGCTGCGCAAAATGATATACTAACTTTTTTTGGACAACTAGCTCCCCCGGAAATAAAACAATTTTATATATCTTAAGGTAATTATAATTTAGTGCCTAGAAAAAAAAATTATAAATATAGGATATAAGGATTTTCAACAAAATTTAACCATTTTATTTCCTCATGACCCTTGATTTTTGACTAAAAATTGAAGTTTATTGGATACGTAGTTATTGAGCTATGCCACGTACCGACAAACTTATAGACAAACTGACTGGGACCCGAAAATGCAAAATGCAAAGATCTGCAAAAATTTCGGAGAGTGATTTTTTTCATGATCTAAACATAAGAAAACTTATTTGTCTAAAACTTACATTTCTTTTTTCGTAGGAATAAACTGGCGGGAAGGGCTCAACATTTTAATGCGTATTTCATAGCTATTGGAAAATATAACCCCAAAGCAAAATTAATAGGTCAGAGGTCGCTAGAGACTGACAACACTGGCCGTGATATCGAGTTGAGCTCCGCGGGAATCTCTCTATAGATCTCAACTATACTAAAATATGGAAAAGCTGCTGAGATCTATTTAGGGAGTCCTTTATTTTAATTGATAGTCATGTATTTGGTGTATAATCTGTCTTTGGTGTGGGTCGTTTTAAAGAAATATATTCGAAATATAAAAAGCCCGGGATGTTATTAATATTTTTAAAAAAGTTAATGTTAATATATTTTTTAAAAAATAAATTACATAAAAGTCCAATTCCTGTACGAATTCTAATTGCCGCAACCTCCTCAACGATTTTAATAAGACTGGGCGCCATTTTATAAAAGAAGTTTTAGAAGACGTGTCCAGTGGCGAATCTTTTGAAAGGTTTTTTCAACCTTAATTTATCCGCAAAATTATATAGAGAAAAAACCTTAATCCCTAATTTCCATGTACTTAGGGTCAAATGGCAAGGTATTATTCACCCCTTCGCTCAGATTAATAGATCCACATCAGTTTGTGCCATAAGATCAGGAATATTTTTACCGAGACACTTATTGATAAAATAATATCTAGAGTACGTTATAACAATAAAGCAATGCATTTACATTTATAACATTACTCAGTAGCTTCTTCAAAAATTGCTCTTCATTTCTCTAGCACCTACAATTAAGCTACTCCATAAAATCATATTTGCATTATAGGCCTCCTATTAATGACTTTTAATAAAAAGTTGCCATTAATGGGACTTGATTGCAATAGGACCGTGAATTTTTCGATAGGACCGATGCACAAATTTAGTTTTATACACTTTTATACAAAACAAAAAAACAAAACAAGATATCTAATTTCGGCTAACTACAAATTCACATAAAAATCGCATATAAAAATTCAAGAAGTTTAACCGAAATATTTCAAACTCTAATAATAACTCATATTTGCCTAATCTCTTTAAAGTTATTTGACGCACAGCTAACCAAAAACACCGATAACAGAGGTTCCAAGAACCATTCCTTTTTATAAAAACGGCATGTATACATTGTCGAAAAAATTAGAACGCAGTATTGCTGTTCAAGAGAAGTGAGTGAATATAGTTGGCGCATTACCTTTCTGGAATGACGTCATTTTTGGTTATTTTTGTTTGATTTATGTTAACTGACAGTGACAAAAACATTTTGAAAAAACTCATTGTCGTTTCTTTACAACAGTCAATGCCGGTTTTGGTTATGTGTCTTTCAGAATATATTCGTCAAAATTGACATTGATTTGTTGTGATTCTTTTTAAACTTTTGCAAGATGCCGCGAAGATATAATCAGCAATCACAGCTAATAGTTTTGAATATCTTGGCTTTTTTTCAATTGGAAAAAGAGCAAGCTAAAAATGGAATCCTTCCGCAAACTGATAATATAATTGAACGAGCTTCAAATGCAACAAAACTTAGCCATACAACAATCATAAATATTAAGAAAAGAGGAATAACGAGCGATGAATTCTTTACCTCCAGAATGTCTCAAAAGCAAAAAGAGGTAAAAACAAAAATTACAGATTACTTAAAGAACAAAATAAGAGATACGATCTACTGCATGTATGCGAAAAATGAATATGTTACAATGCAGACTTTGCTTAAAAAACTAAAAGAGATAAATGAATATTTTAATTTTTCCATCACCTCGCTAAGAAAATACGTAAAAAGTATTGGTTTTAAGTGGAAGAAATCAAATAATAAAAAATATCTGATGGATTTGCCCCACATCGTCCACAAGAGAATCAATTTCTTGAGGGAATATGTCAAAAATCAAAATCTAGGACAAGATGCTTATACCACCGTATTTATTGATGAGACTTGGATTTTTAGTAAAGGTTCGTTTAGAAACAGCTGGCAGGATAACACTATGTCTACAAGTTCTAAAAAAGCTAATGAAGGTCATCGATATATTGTAGTTCACGCTGGATCAAAGGAAGGATTTATTAAGGGGGCCAGTTTAATATTTAAAAGTGGACTAAAAAGCGGAGATTATCATGACAATATGAACAAGCAAAATTTTGAAAATTGGTTTAAAAATCAGCTGGTACCAAATCTTCCTCCAAAAAGTTTGATAGTGATGGACAACGCAAGCTATCATTCCGGCCTTTTAGAGGATATTCCAAGAAAATCATGGACAAAGCAGAGATTGATTGGATGGTTAAAAGAAAAGAACATTGACTTCCCAGAGAGGGCCATGAAGGATGAAATATGGAGCATTGTAGAAAAAAATTGTAACATTGAAAAAACATTCTACCTTGACGAATATGTGAAACCTTTGGGCCACAAAATACTAAGACTTCCTCCATACCATTGTCAATTTAATGCTATTGAAATGGTATGGTCTGAGTGTAAGAGGAAATACGACCAATACATTGCTAGTCTGAAGGGGACACCATCGGAAGTTTTGGCCATGTGGGAAAAAGCGATAAATGAAGTATCTTCAGAGCATTGGAAAAATTATGTCAGCCACACAGAAAGGGTAATCCAAGAAGCTTGGAAGACAATACAGATATGTGATGCTTCAGACATTGCGCCACTTGTAATTAGTACCGACGAAGACAGCAGTGACGATGAAGAATTTAGTTCTGATTCTGAAGACAGTGAAGGGGAGTAGTTTTTATTTTTAAAGTTTTTAAAGCAAAGTCTGCATTGTAACATATTCATTTTTAGCATACACGCAATAGATCATATCTCTTATTTTGTTCTTTAAGTAATCTGTGATTTTTGTTTTTACCTCTTTTTGTTTTTGAAACATTCTGGAGGTAAAGGATTCATCGTTCGTTATTCCCCTTTTCTTAATATTTTTTCAGTATTGTCTGTAATTGAGAATTAAAATAATTTTGATGAAAATGGGTAACTGGCGTCAATTTATTACATTGCAAACAAAGAATAAGACTAAGATGAAAGAATTTATATTAGTAAAGTCTTATTTGCAAAATAATTTTAGTTTTTGAAGTTATAATAGTTATTTTTGTATTAAGTGTGCAAAATGAGGGTTTTTTTATGGCAATGAGAGTGTTAATTTTTTGCCAGCCATTTTCGACAAGTTGCAGCGCTTTCTGTACAGAAAATGCCAATTTTAAATTCGCTTTAGCCAGTGCTGAACGCACCCCTCCTATCTACATCACTGCATACGTTTAGGTTAGGAATCATCGCTGAAATATAAATAATATAAGAAATACGTTATTTGAAACCAGCGTGACGTCATTCCAGAAAGGTAATGCGCCAACTATAGTATCGCTCACATCGTCTATCGTATCCTGTTACGACATTTTTTCACGCCACAGTGAAATAACACTGAAAATCAATACTTAGTTTTATATAACAATAAATTTCTTTTGGATGTAAAGTGTTCTCCTTCAAGAAGAAACTCACCCATAAAGGTAAATTATCAAGGCCTAATAACAAAAGTTATATGAGCGAAATCCAGCCAGAAAAACTGTTAAGGTGTTTTGTGCTGGGTGGTAAATTGACAGCCTGTTGTTGCTGGTTGTTGATTATTATAGAACTGCACTTCATTAAACTGTGACTAGCTCTAGAACTGTGAGTAGTGTTTATGATTTCACGGCAATACAATAAAAGTGTTTAAATTTTGCGTCTTATAGTTTTCAGGCGTGTAATGTGATTATTTTCAAATTGTACGTCGGCAGAATTAAAAGTATACAGTCCTCATAGTCATCAAATATTGTTAATCAAGGACTTATAAACGGTGTCGTAAATTTTGTTAGTGAAATACGGGGGAGAACTGACAGTCTAAATCCAGATATAT
This sequence comes from Kuschelorhynchus macadamiae, assembly GCA_030620095.1. Classification (NCBI taxonomy): domain Eukaryota; kingdom Metazoa; phylum Arthropoda; class Insecta; order Coleoptera; family Curculionidae; genus Kuschelorhynchus; species Kuschelorhynchus macadamiae. Next base: position 491,442 of record JAUTXW010005231.1, read on the forward strand.
TTTTGTAACTATTAGTACCTATGTTCTTGTTTTTCATAGTAAGATTTCAATATTTCATGTTCTTGTTGAAATTAGTTTAAAATATTATGCTACACGACTGTTTTTTTTAATACACATATTAATGTAGTTAGTTATATGCTTTTGCTTGTATTAGCATTTCTTGTAATCTCAGCTGTTAGTTGGAATAAACAATAAAGTTAGTCTGTACTGAAAATTGGACGTGTTTGATTTCAACAGGTTATGGGCCAGACAGTTTAACCTGCGTGAAATATTGGGCTACGCGATTTTGTGTCAGTATAATTTTGGAGTGATAGTCCAAGTATGGCTGCCAATTATATGGTTATTGTTCCGAGATTAAAGGGACGGGAAAACTAGAGTGATTGGTCGTTTACAGTGCAAAATTTCCTAATCTTAGAAGGTTTGTCCAAGTGTATAACGGAAGTTGTGACTGCGGATGACGCAAAATTAATAGACCCATATGATGCGTTGTCAACAGTTGATTTATGATATAAAATAAAATCGATGTTCAATGACAAAGGGTTTACAAGAAAGATTACTACGTAATTTAAATTCTACACGACTAGAAAACTATGGCTCGATGGCAAGTTATGTAGAGACAAGTCATAAGATACGCTGCACAGGGTTCAGTATCAGCGATGAGCGATGACGGTCGGTTCATTGCTGTTGGCTGGATTGCCGAAAAAGTTTTCGCCAATGATCATGGCAATCAAGCATTCTGCCATTGCTACTACAACGGATTCGATAAAAGCTAAATTGCTAGATATGAAGGTTGACAGTGGGAATACAGGAGGTGCGTTTGCCAATAAACCAGGCTGGCGTGATACTCGTAAAGTTGGACTTAATTAGAAAACGGGAAATAGTGATAAGAAAAATGTGAAGTGTTTCAAGTGCAAAAAATTAGGGCATTTTTAGAACAAATGTCCTAATATTGACAAGAAAACAATAGTGACCAACATACTTCCCATGCATTCAGTGTAACATTTATGAATGGCACGTTCAGCAATTCCGATTGGTACGGGGACTTGGGTGCGAGTCTTCATTTGTGTGCAAACGAGGAATGGCTAGAAGTCTCTAGGGATCCAGTTGAAATGTAAGAAATTATAGTTTATAATAAGACGAAAGTTCCAGTCCAGTGTTTAGGTAATGTAAAATTAAGTGCATCAAAATACATATGGCGTAATAGTTAAAAATGTTTTATGGTTTAACAACGAACTTGTTATCAGTAAGTCAACTTATAAAGAACGAAAATATTGTAAAATTTGATACCATCATTGCGTGATTTATAATAAACAAATCAAGATTGTCAGGTATGGCAAATTTGAAAGATGATGTTTATAAATTAAATACTATAAGTTCTGATAAAAATATGTTGGCAAGATCAGCTGTACTAACTGGTATAACATGGCATCGGTGTTTTGGACACACAAATAGCGATTATTTAAACAAAATAAAAAATGGACTTGTCGATGGCTTAAATTAAAAGTTTATTGAAAAGTGGCCAGAACAATTAATTGTGAAGTTTGCTGCGAAGGTAAGCCAAATTATCATTTACACATAGAGGTATTCGAGCAAAAAATATTTTAAAAATTGTTCACGCTGATGTATATGGTCCTATGGAAAATCGTTCTATTGACGGATCAAAATATTTTTTAATATTCGAGGATGGAGGAGAACCAAATTGGTCAAAAGTTGGAAATATTTAGATCGGACAATAGTGGTGAATTCTGTAAAGGAGATTTTAAAAAACTCCTAAACAACCTTGGAATAATTCACCAGAAAACGAACTCATATACACCACAACAAAATGGAATGTCCGATAGGTTGAATAGTACAGTCGTGCTTGCTATTTGATGCCAATTTATCAAAAAAGTTTTGTGCTGAAGGAGTATACACTGCGATTTATTTCGAAATAGAACGTGGGCTCCAGATTTGAATAAAACTCTATATGAAAAATGAACAGGCAAAAAACCAAATGTGTCTAACCTTAGAATATTTAGAAGTACAATAATGGTGCATATTCCAAAAGAGAATAGGTTAAAGTGAGACAAAAAGGCGGTGAAATGTATATTGGTAGGATATAATGATAATATCAAAGGTTACCGCATATATGATGAAGAGAGAAACACCGTGTACACTAGCAAGGACGTAATTGTGATAGAGAACACGGATAATCAAGTCAGTAAAATAAAGCAGATGCCAATTTGAATAATAGTAACGAAATGCGAGTTCCAGTGGGAGATTCTAGAAAGCGAAATAAACAACGAAAAAGACAGATCTTCTGAAAGTTAAGGTGAAATGTGGGAGAATTGCGATAGTCATGATAGTGCCCTTCCTTTATCACTCGAAAATATTCCCACATAGTTATGGAGATCAGAAAGAATCCCAAAACCAAGACAGTTTCATGACAGTGTTAGTTACTTTTGTCAAGATGATCCTGATTTAAGTGCGGATCCAGTTTTGGTACAGAGTGCTTTATCAAGAGTGGAAGGGGACAAATGGAAACGAGCCATAGAGGAAGCAGTGCAGTGTTTCGAAGAAAAGATGGACAGTCCTGAGAAATGTACAATAGTTCAGTGTAAGTGTGTATGTAAAACAAAAAGGTTTTTCTCAAAAACCTTTTATAGATAGAGCTTTCCTTAATGGAATTTTAAAAGATGTTTACATGAATTTGCCTGAAGGCTTTGACACATCTATTTGTAAAAATAAGGTGTTAAAATTAAAAAGAGCAATTTATGGTCTGAAACAATCTGCAAAGGCATGGTATACGAGGCAGGATGATTTTCTTAAAAAGTTGGATTATAAAAACTTTAAATTAGAACCTTGTCTGTATATAAAAATATGAATTAGGACAGAGGTTTGAACTAAAAGATTTGGACTTTTAAAAAATCATGGTTCTTGGGATTAGACCGTGTCAAAATGGGATCACTTTCCGACGTTTCGCCTTCGATTGCACGAAGCCTCTTCAGGAATCTTCACTTCACGAGATCGGAACACTGAATGATTTTTTTTTCGTTCTATGTTAGATTTGGACCAATTAAAACACTGTCTTGGAATGAGGGTTCATGTCGATATAAAAAATGTCATTACTTTAGATCAAGAACAATATATTAAGCAAATATTAAAGCGATTTAATATGACTGATTGTAAATCAGTATCTACGGCCATGGATACGAAAATAAATCTTTATAAGAAAGAAAATGCTTACAGTGCTAAAGTGACGTATCAACGACTTATTGAGAGCTTAATGTACTTCGCTGTTGACCAGGCCCGATAGCCCTTTCTCAGCAAGCTATTTAAGCCAATTCAATAACTGTTTCGATGAATCGGGTTTCGGTTTGCATTTTCTAGATCTTCTGTGTCACAGGAAAGTAGAAAACTGAAAACTGTGTCACTATCAAGTACCAAACCCGAATATATGGGCTTGACAGAGGCTTCTAAAGAAGCTGTTTATTTAAAAAACTTATTAAATGAATTGACAGGTTCTTCAAATAAAGTTGTTTTGTTTAACGATTGCCAGAGTGCATATACAGGCTTATCCAAATTAAGTGTCCACCATTAGTAACTTTGTTATTAGTAAAGATACAAAATTGTTTAAATAAGCAAACTATTAGCATTTTCAACGCTCTTTAAGATGGAATCACTAAAAAAACAATTGAGCATCGCGTTTTCGAGTTTAGACAAGAAATACAATGTTTTTAAATGGAAACCCCTGTATATTATATTTTTTTCTGTTAAAGCTTGAAATTTTAAACAAAAAAGGTTATAAGGAAATTTTTCTTAAAACCAAAAATAACATTGATATTACAGTTTCTAAAAATTAACTGCAAAAATAATAAGAAGGCTCGCTATGAAAGCCACGCCATGTTTCGAATTAAGATATGTGATGGATTAGAGGATATCAGTTCTAAGTATCGAGGAGGCTTTGGAAAACAATGATAATGCTTTCTGTCAAAATTTGTTTACTTTTAGTCGTTGTTCCCTATGTTGTGTCAGTAATTAATCAGTTTTGTTGTGTCAGTTACTAATCTCAAAAAAAGAATGGTTTTTACCCATGAAGAAAAGTGTGATATGTTGGAATCTTACTTAGTGTGCAGAAAATCATCTTTGAGGGCAAAAGAATACTATGCTGAATTATATTCACTTCGCATTCAACCGCATGAGAGATATTTTCTGAGATTATACCGAAAATTTAGAGCCAATGATACTGTTTTTGCTAAAACCAGGGCAAAAAAGGATTTTATAATAAGCGAGGCCACGGAAATTGCAGTTATTGCATATTTTGAAGCCTACCCTAAGAATTCCATACCAGATATTGTCAAAGACTCGAATTTTAGTTATGGCAGTGTGCATAGGATTTTAAAAAAATACAAATTTATTCCTTATAAGTACCGACCAGTTCAAGCGCTTTTGCCAGGAGATCCAGAGAGAAGAATTGTTTTTTGCGAATGGTACCTTAACTTTTGTCGCCAAAATGTAAATAACTTCCGTTATATTTTATGGACCGATGAATCCAATTTTTCAAATTCCGGAATGTACAATAGAAAAAATCATCATTACTGGTCAAGGGAAAAGAGCTCCACAAGTCCGTTTCAGTTTTAACGTTTGGTGCGGTTTAATTGGGTCAAGAATTGTTGGTCCTTTTTTTTATGAAGGCAGTCTAACCGGTGAAAGGTATGTGGCATTTATGAGTGAAATTCTGAATAATTTCTTAGATGAACTGGATCTCATAAGTAGACAGAATCTGCATTTTCAACAAGATGGCGCACCTGCGCACAACTACAGAGGTACTTATCAACTTCTAAGTACTTTTTTTAATGCTCAGTGGATAGGGACAAATGGCCCCATTCAGTGGCCCCCGCGTTCACCAGACATGACCCCTCCTGATTTCTTTTTATGGGGATATTTAAAGGATCAAATTTACAAGCAAAGGTACGAAGACGTTAACGATTTAAAGGCTGCAGTTAGGGAAAAGATACACCAGATAGATGGTAGAACCATACTAAAGGCAGTTCGAGCAGTTCAGAAACGAGCACAAAAATGTATCGAAGAACGGGGCGGTGTATTTGAGCACCTTCTAAGAAAAAATACGTTGTTTTGTTTTCTTATAATCGATGTTTGTAAAATTAAGATACTTTGCTGTTCTAGCTTTTGCTGTTAATTTTTAGAAACTGTAATATCAATGTTATTTTTGGTTTTAAGAAAAATTTCCTTATTACCTTTTTTGTTTAAAATTTCAAGCTTTAACAGAAAAAAATATAATATACAGGGGTTTCCATTTAAAAACATTGTATTTCTTGTCTAAACTCGAAAACGCGATGCTCAATTGTTTTTTTAGTGATTCCATCTTAAAGAGCGTTGAAAATGCTAATAGTTTGCTTATTTAAACAATTTCGTATCTTTACTAATAACAAAGTTACTAATGGTGGACACTTAATTTGGATAAGACAGTAGATATCAAACACCATTTTATTAGAGACACTTTTTCTCAAAACTTGGTACAAGTAAAATATTTAAAGACAGTTGACATGCCCGCTGACATTCAAACAAAAAAATTATCTTCGGTAAAACACTATACATTTTTAGATGAGTTAGGGGTGGTAAGTTTTAAATAATATTTTATACTAGTTGGAGTGTTGAAATTAGCTCAAAATATTATTTTACCCCACTGCTTTTTTAATACACACATTAATATAGTTATAGGCTTGTTAGATGGAATAAATAATAAAGTTAGTCTGTACTGAAAATTCGACCGACGTGTTTGATTTCAACAATTTCAAATATTACATAGAGTGTGAGTTAATTATAAAATATTAAGGTTACTCCTAGCCTCAACTTTGAGTCTATTTATTTATACAATGTGTGTTTTTCTTTTTATTTTTTTTATAATTTATAAACCAATATATCCAATTTTTCACTTCGTACTTGGTTTCAGAAAGGGCTTTAGCAAACAAGTCGTAAATGGACCTTTTATGCCTTAGCAAAGCCCTTAAGGAATTGGACGTCGGCGTCGGTAGATTGATAAATATGCTCGATATTGATAAACCTATGTATAGAATGTATACATTTGTATGATATAGGAAACTTGCTATATTATGTAATTTACTAACCTATAGACTTCATTTACATCATTGTAACTCTTATTGAATGAATTATAATTATTTGTTTCTATACAATTTTTTTATCACAATTAGTAAAACTGCTTGTCTTTGGCAAGCTGATAATTTGCAAAAATCACCCAAATATAAATAAGACCATACCCATATACATTTTCAATATAATTCCCTTAAGATCTATTTACACATATCAGCCTCGAGTCCCTTCGGTTCCATAATGATATCAGAGTATCAGTAAAAAAAAATATGGGGCCTATAAGTTACATGAAAACGTTTATAAATGTCCGACAGAGTTACATTTTCTTACCTTCAGTTTTTCTTTCAAGCATAATGATAAATTTTCACCGAAATATTTCCGCACTGATATATATATATATATATATATATATATATATATATATATATATATATATATATATATATAAGTTTCAGCAAAGTTTTCTTGGGAATTTTGGTTCATTAAAATAGACTGCGAGGTAGTGGGCAGTTACATAATTTTATTTTTTTTCCAGGACGCTTCGTTGACTTTCGTAAAACTTTTTCAACTGGTTTATAACGTGTCTAAAAGTAAAATTGACCTTAAATAAATATATACGATTTACAAAAAATAAACTTACCATCAGAAACAAAGATCCAAAATGCATTAAATGCGATAACAAATTGTGTAACACATATGAGACATATAACACGAAGCTGACATTTTGTATATTACATTAAAAACACACACAACGTGAAAATATAATACATCAGTCACATACATAGAACGACAACGAGTATTAAAGTCGACTGCTACTATATTACAAATAAGACATGTAGGTGCCATGAGAATTCTGTTGTTTTTTTGTGCTGTAAGAGTTTAAAAGAAATTATTTTACCAACATCCAAAATACCATTGTTATTTCATTTCTCATTTGGTATCTAATTGCAAAATAAAAGTGCATTTTTTTGGGGTACTAGTTAAAAAACATAATAATGAATTATTTAATAAAATATTTATTAGAGAATTGCATATTTTCTAATTTTAAGGTGAAAAATTTAATTAAGAATATTAAAATATATTTTATTGAGACCAGCTATTTCCGATTTATCGTTTATGGATTGAGGATTGTTTTTTATGTGGATCATTTCATGATATTCGCGTTTTTTTTTGTGTGGTTCTGTTAAGTAGTATTTTTCATCAAAGTTAAAATTATGATTAAGGTTTTCCTCATGTTTTTTAAGTGCTGTAGTATTTTTATATATATATATATATATATATATATATATATATATATATATATATATTTATTTATTTATTTATTCCCAATGTCATAATTTTGGATCCACGTGGCATCTCCAGAGCCCCTCAGTGCTTAATATTAAAACATTGAATATGACTGTTTTCATCTTGCAAAATAAAGGTCTATGAAAATAAGTGTTGTAATCAGAGAGAAACTTCGGATAGTTGATTGAATTTGCAACGGCCTAACTCTATTTTCAGTACTTTCTGTTTTCTCAAAAATATTTGAGAGGACTATAAAATTTAAAATGGTCAAATTTTTCAATAAATATAAAGTACTTTCTGAAGACCAATACGCTTTCAGAGAGAGAAAATCAACAGGCGACATCATATCTTGACATCCAACATCTATGACCTGATTTATTAATAATAATTTGTATTGTACAGCCACACGCAAGATATTTTTCATAATATATTATTCTAAACCCCACACAATTCTTTCTTACATCTCATATGAGACATTTTAAAAGTAATTGTTTAATTTTGTCCAATTAATTCTTATTATTATCGAGATTGAAGAACAAGACTTTAATGAGTCTCGTTAAGAAAATATATTCATGTTGGTGTTAATGATTATAGGAAGGGAATCTTCGCTACACACAAATAAGAATTATATGGTTAGTTGCATTAGAGTACCTTACGATCATTAGCGATGTTTAAATGTGTTGCATACTTAAACATTTTCCGCAATTATGTTTGCACTTTATCCAAATTTTATGCATCCATCTTTTACTAACTAAATACCAAAATTAACATTCAGATAACATCAAATGAATGTATTTGGTTAGTAGAAATATGTCTTTACAAACGATTAATATATTTTTATATAAAGGTCATCTAATTTGATGTAATTATATACAACTTTTTCACTAAATATACAGGCTAGTCCATGATATGAATATTTGACGTATTTGTAGGGCGAAAAACACAATATTTGAATTTGTGCCCATGGCCATGGAGGATATTGACTCATAATATTTTTAAAACTGCGTTGTCACATTTAAAAAGTGAGTTTAAAATGGACCACCCTATATACACACTGCCGTTCTATCGAACTTACATTGCCTATATTTCTTACATATTTTCAATTTTACACGTATCCCCGTGTAGAATTATATCTTCTATACCTAATTATGATGTCTCTCCAACTTGCATGTACTCAAAATGATCCTTAATTCATCTTTCCAATGTATCATTATTCACCTCAGTCACACTGGATTTCATAAATGTAATATTTGTTCTTTATAATGTCCTTGGTCTAGATTTCGTCAAAAACTTGGGTTTCCCGAAGTACATGAAGTTTTCGTGATAAAATTCTTGGCTATTCTTCGAATCTTTTTAGATATACAGGGTGTTTCTTAATTGAGTGTCAATATTTAAGGAGGTGATTTTTGGGTCCATTTTAAGAAGAAAACTTCATATAAACATATGTCTTAAACGGTGTAAATTTTGAGATACAAGGTGTTAAACTTTCAATAATTTCATAATTTTTCGATAATATCTCGAATACCACTCTAGATATTGTAATGAAATTTGGTATAGAGGTACTATGCATCTAGTGGAATTTGATGTAGAACATTTTTTTAATTTCCACCAGTGGCGTCCGTACGGAATCTGACCTGCATATTTTACCAGACATTGATGGTACGCCACTGATTTTTTTTTAAATAAAAATTATTTTTGAAATTCCCATTCATTTTTGAGCAAGTTTGATCCCTTGGTAATTTTGTGTTGGACGCACGGTTTTCGTTTTAAAAAATAAAAGCCGTTTCTCTGCATGGTCCAAACAGTCCTGGTCATAAGACGGATATCACCGTGCATGCAGAGGAATATTATTGTATTAAACTCGAGAAATCAAATCTTGTCGAAAATAAATACTAAAAGTTCTCAAAAACAAACAAATGAATCAATAAAAATGGTTTATTTTAGAAAAATCAGTGGCGTGAAAGTAATTACTATGTACATTCTTATTAAAATCAGAAATCGCTTTATCTTAGTGAGAGATATTTGTAGATAATAGTATGTAGTCTTCAGCCACCAATCTAGGACCACCATGTCAATGTTTTTCAGAAGTCTGTTCCTTCATAAATACTTTTTATAAATTTTATTAAAATAATAGATATGACATTCTTCAACAATAACAAGTTATTTACAAAACTATACTAATACAACTAGGTACATAATTAATAATTTCAACAAAAATAATTAGGTTTTAACAAATTGACAGCACACTTTGTGAAACAAAATAGAAGAAAAAAATCAGATAAGTTGTTGAAAATGCCCACCACCTTGGAGAATACACGCTTCAGCCCTTTTCCTCATGTTGTCGCGAACTCTTTGAAGGATAATATCGCAAGAATCTCTTATACGATCCTTCAGCTCCTCTACGGTGTTTACTGGGGTGCGGTAAACTAAAGATTTAAGATGCCCCCATAGAAAAAAATCCAAACTATTTAGGTCTGGGGACCTAGGGGGCCATGGTTGGGGTCCGCCACGACCTACCCATCTGTTGTTAAATGTGCGGTACAAATATTCTCTGGCTTCAATACTAAAGTGAGCGGCGCGCGCCATCGTGCATGAACCACATTCTGTTTCTAATCAGAATTGGTATATCTTCTAACAATATCGGCAAATCGTTCTCAAGAAACCGGCGATAATTATGGCCATTTAGTCTTTCTGGGAGGAAAAAAGGTCCAATTAGGTGACTTTCGATAAAGCCAGCCCAAACAATTACAGATAATAGATCTTGATGATGATGTTCTAGAATGGCATGGAATTTCTCGTCGGCCCAGATATGATTATTGTGGAAGTTTCTGATAGCGTTCCTGGAGAGGTTCCCTTCATCTGTGAACATTATTTTGCGATCAAATAAGGGATTACGCGCAATTTTTTCCAAAAACCATTCACAAAAATAAACTCGAAAAGGAAGATCTCGAGGAAGTAAGGCTTGCACTCGTTGAATGTGATATGGGTATAAAAAAAAATCATGTAGAATTCTCCAAACTAGGATGTGCGAAATATTTAAATTAATTCCAATTTTCCTAGTACTCAGTTTAGGATTTTCATCTATGCAATTTAATACTGCCTCTTCAATTTCTGGAGTTCTTACAGTCCGATGGGCCCCTTTTAATTGATTACTTGGCTCAAATGTACCTGTTTTAGTCAACCTTCTATGCACATTTGCAAATATTCGCCTATCTGGTATGACTCTACCAGGAAAGCGCTCTTGATATAATCGCCTAGCTTCCGGTGAACTGCCATCAGCCAAACCATACATGTAATGCATGTCTGCCAACTCTTCATTGGTAAACTCAACCATTTCTTTTCTCAGATATATCAGATATTTAGAACACAAAATTAATTAAACCCGACTGAATCTGAAAGCTGAACTGTCAAATTAAGTTACAAGAGAAGTATTAATTCTGACAGCCAAAGCCTACTACAATAATAATTATTATTAATAATCTTTCTTTATTGATGAACTAATAGTATTTTATAGTTTCGTGTTAAAAAATTATAAGCTCAAATAATAATTTTGAAATCTTTGGGTATTAGTTATTCGTAAGCAAATTTGATTTCTTGAATTTCAGTAAAAAAAAAATTTCCTTGCATGCCATGGCGATTGGTGTTGTCATATTAGCGATATTGTTAAAACTCTGCAGAGAAACGGTTTTTATTTTTTAAAACGAAAACCGTGCGTTCAACTTAAAATCACCAAGAGATCAAACTTGCTCAAAAAAAATCAGTGGCGTACCATTAATGTCTGGGAAAATATGCAGGTCGGATTCATTGCAATATCTAGAGTGGTATTCGAGATATTATATAAAAATTATGAAATTATTGAAAGTTTAACACCCTGTATCTCAAAATTTACACCGTTTAGGACATATGTTTATATGAAGTTTTCTTCTTAAAATGGACCCAAAAATCACCTCCTTAAATATTAACACTCAATTAAGAAACACCCTGTATATGATTTGTAAATCAAAGCCATCTTTTTATTTAAGCATACCTATCTTTCTATTTAGCCATATCACAAAAATGTACTAAGAGGTACTATCGATACTATCGCTGCCTGGTTCTAAGTACATATATATATAAATTTTAATTTCCGTTTATAATTTAAAAATGAGACCCGGACGTAACAATCGGTATACAAAAATATCTGAAAATCGCCGCAGATGCAATGAAACATTTTTTCAGAAATTATAAGGCGTATAACTAAATTTTTTAGAAGGAAAATAAATTATAGTAAACTATATGACCGTTCTAGTTTAATTTATTACAGTCCTACCCGACAATGTTCTATTAGCTCTAAAATATTTGTATTCTATTACTTTACTACTTAAGACAGGTCTGCAACTTCCCCTCGTAGCAGTTATTTTTATTTGTGAAGAAAATACACCTTATATGATAGCAAGATAAAAATTAAATAGATTATTTACAGCGTATTTCTAATATTTGGACATCTTTTCTTTATGACTTAAATAGCATAAAAATATGAAGACACTCAAGCACCTAAAATTTCGGATAACTTTTCGAAATTAAAAAAAAAAAACAAACCGGCCCACTAGCCACTGAAATTTTTCGTGATCTTACAAAACAATAAAAATATAAGATTCTGATGCAAACAATGCTTTGTTCTCTTTTCAAAGGTTTATGTTCAGAGAAATTTGGTTTGATCTCAACTAATCTTTTCTTATTTTTTGGCATCATTCTGTAATACGATTCTTATAGATATAAAACCAGATTTCTTTGTGCGTCATTATGTGCATTAAAAAAAGATTATTCGCCCAATCGGAGTTGTTTTAAATGTAGAATGTTTTAAAATGTAGGGAATTATTTGCGGCCTACCATAAAGTGGGGCAAAATTGATAGTTTTCAAAATATATATATATCACCAATGCATTTTAAATATTCAAGAATTAGGAAACTACGTGGATTTATAGTAGGAAATGATTGATGTTTCCAAAAATAAAAAAGATCGCTATCAAACTCATACTCCAGATGAGGAGGCTTTGATATATCGTCTGGTATTGTGCTAATGTATACACATTGGGAAGTATTATATCAATTTCGCCCCATTTTCAATTTTACTAGGTCGATTTTGAATATTCTATACTTAGCCTAATATGCGAGGGTGATTAACATACTTGACAAGAAATAAACAATTTAAAACCAACTGTTTATCTATCAAATAATGACAGAAATAGGTTAAATATGTCAAATGCATAATATAAAAAGCGGGTATGTTCAACCATTTTTAAAAACTAGATAATACTGTATTAGGTTTTGTGTTATTTAGAGAGCCCTACAGAAAAAATGAATTATTCCGAAAGTTTGGCTTATTAGAAAATAAATGTACTCTAGACTTTTGGCCGAATCCCCGTTATTTCTTTATGTATATATATATATATATATATATATATATATATATATATAAACTTATATATTAGATTAGATGTCAACCTTAATATCAATATTAATTACATAATACAAACAAGAATCAATATCTTGGTACACCATCCACTACAGTACATATTTAATAAAACTTACATAAACATAGAACTTTTAAAAATTTCAATATTTTCTTAAAAGCTTGTGGATTTATTTCAAGTATGATGACATTTCACGCCTCAAACTTTTAAAAAATACCCAATTTTGTAAAAGTTCTGTGTTTATGTATTTTTATTAAGAATGTACTGCTTGCGCCTTTGATCAGAGAGGATTCGGTTCTTCTATAGCTTCATTATTTAACGTCATACGCTAAATATTATTTTTTTAATTTATAGTGCAACAGTTTATAAATAAAAGCCTAATTCTAAAAATATTTTTTACGTATTTTTGATTTTGTGCTTTTTAACATTAGAAATTGTTTAATTACATGTCTTAATACATTCACTTGTACGTATTAATCTGTTAAATATTAGAAAATATTGAAAATCCAACCAGACCAAACACGACTTCTTTAGTTGTGGACACCACTCAAGTCTATAGTACTTGTCAAGATCAATCCAACAATCCCAAACTCGACGGAGTTAGGTTGTTTAGATGACGAGTTCCTTTGGCTAACTTCTGGCTCCATCATCAGACCAACTTCATGGTACCATATTATTGCATTATCACCCAAGTTACATATATGTATAGCTAATTTTAGTTCAATCGGATGCCAGCATGTGCCCCAAATCTAATCCCCGCGAGACACTGAGCTAGATAGTTTTTGTTGCAAATTATGTTTTGGAAGATCACGAAAAATTTCAGTGACTGGTGGGCCGGTATGTTTTTTTTTTAAATTTCGAAAAGTTGTTCGAAATTTCAGGTGCTTGAGTGTCATATTTTTATGCTATTTAAGTCAAAAAAACAGTTAAGTTATCGTTGGCGCGAATTTTGTTTTCATAGACACCCATACTTACTGTGTTCCAATTTTTGTTCTATGGGGGAAGGCGCAAAAAACGATCAAATAAATTCGTTGTAAAATGTTTTCTTTATACTAATGAACCAAAATTAACAATTAGTGTTGTGCGAAATCTTCATTCTTTCATTATTTGTTCTTTTTTAGATTTATATCCTATATACTATAAAGAAAATAGATAAAGTTTACAATAGAGAAAACAAATACTTTATGCATTTTCTTGACGATCTTGTTAAAGAAAAGAAGACAAAATTACAGCGCACCGAAAGCTGGGCCCTGGTAATACCTCAGCTATAGTTCTCACCATCATTTGGCAACATAAAAATCCTGTTATTACAAGTTGTAACAACTTGTAATAATTCCTAATAGGACCTTAGAGCAGAAATGGTAAATATTAAAAAAACATCTGTTACAAAACGGGTATTACCAAAGTTTATTAAGTGGTATTATTTACTGTGTGAAATTACAATAGCCATCATACGACGGGACCTACGGACACAGAGGAACTACCAATCATCTTTTTCAGTGATACTTTATATTAAAGGCCGACTATAATCCGAATAAACGACAATAAAAGACCCTCTAAATGGATCTGAACTTTGTATTATCGCGGCGCAATGCGTCTGACCTGACTACGCTATTACTCAGCAGTCTTATTTGTCTCTTTAGATCATAATTGTTGTAGTGCACAGCATATCTATATATGTTGTGATAATCAAGCCGCGATTAAGGCTCTGTCCTCGAGCAGGGTCAATTCGCTACTTAGACTTGAACGCAGGAGAGCCCTAGAGAGGCTGTGTGAGTCCAATAAGTTTAGCCTCATTTGGATCGGGGCAATGGGAGTGATGAGGGGGCGGATCAGCTGGCTCGGGAAGATAGTAACTGCTTTCATTGGTCCAGAACTTGCTATTGGAATTGCTCCTTTAGCTGTCAAGGCTAGGATTAAGAATCGAGCTGTCGAACAATTCCGTGCTGAGTGGCACGAGCTAGCAGAACTCAGGTCTTCATGTCAAGCACTTTTACCGTTCTGAGACTAATAGACTTCTAAAACTAAATAGAGGCCAACTTAGAACCATTACCGGGGCCCTAACTGGACACTGGCTGGTGAAATATTGCCAACATAAGACTAGATTCGGCAATGATCCATACTCCAGGTTGTATGCTGAACTAGATGAAACTACCAAGCATCTGGTTTGTCGATGTGATGCTTTAGTTAACGCCAGACTACTTGGCTTAGATGACACATATGTGGAACCCGAGCTCGTGGGACGTGTTCGACCTCAATGAGTCCTTTCCTTTCTAAAATGAAGTTGGCTCCTGGCCTGAGACGTCGTTTTGGGGTATAGCACAATGGGCCACAGTGAGCCTAAGTGCTGCCCTTGTCAGACTCTCCATCTATGTCTAATGACTAATGTTTAATGTATTGCATTTCTAAAGAAATATACATGCATGCTAATATTACGGTTAAATGGCGACATGAGCGACTGATATGGTGAATATATGAAACTGTCTATATGTTCGAAGTATAATCGGTCTTTGCTTATATTTAACAACGCATTTACGAATTTTTGTTTTGTTTTGTATTATTATTTTTTTCTGATCCTTACTTTAAATCTTGTATTCTTCGTTCAAAATATAAACAAAAACGCTGGGCAGCTATTCAAAATAAGCACACTTCATTAATTTTGTGTTTTACATTGACTTATGTTGGATGTGCAGTGGACATTTAAAAAAATTGCCGCCGCAATTTGGATTGTTACATTATAGTAATATTTTGGATAATTCAGCCGTTATGAAAATAAAACAGAAACAATTTCACCTTAATAAAGTTTCAGTTTAGAAAACTGACAAAAGGTGTATTCTAGCAAGAATTTTAGGCTAAGGGCACTTTAATATAGTATAATTTTTTTCTACCAAACTTTTTAAAGTAAAATAAAATAAATTGTTTGATAAAAATATACGTAAGTAATAACGTCGTCCTGTGGCAGTAGCCTTAACCAAGCGTAATATATGATTTTCTTGAGACGGATAATCAATGATGGAGGTTAATCTACGCAAATATGAACATTATGCATCTTCCCTATATGACGTATAGTATAATTTATTTCCGTTTAATATCCAGTTAGTTGGGCAAAACGGATTATTTTGTTTAATATATTTCAAGTTTTTACATAAATGTACTCATTAAATGAACGTGTTTAGCTGATATTGATACGGATATAGAATACTCAAGCAGTAATTAAATATTTTGTACTCTTAACTCAAGAGGCTGTCAAATTAAAACATGGTTGGATTGCAGAAACATTATATATATTGAAAAATTAATAATGTTATAAGGCAGGTTTCTTACGTACAGTTGCAATGACTAAAATCCGGGCACCTATACGACGTTTAGTATTTTTCTAAATTTTGGCAAATCAGGCTTGTATTACCTATCCTTTTGTCCTAAATAAAAATAAGATAAATCGCATTTTTAAGTAGGTAAATGGTATCTAACTTTATAAATGATTAATTTAATATTGCTTATTCTAATATATGTAATATAATATCTAAATGCATTCCAGTAAGTGGCGAATTGACACTGTAAAAATATAAAAAGAAATATTGATAAAGCAACAAATTCTTATTTTAAACTGAGTAGAAATAAAAGTAAACTATTATATGCTTACTGCGCGATTATCTTCTATCACAGAAACCAATCTGTTTTGCATAGAACTCTGGAGTAAGGTCATTCCAGCCGTCTTGCATTTTTGCCGGTAATTCATATTAATTTTCTTTTGGATTAATTCCGATACTCTCCGCGCCTCGCTCCGCGCAGTATCTACCGGGTAAACGTAAAAGTTGTATGGTTTTGCCTGAACCGCTAGGATTTTTTATCAGAAAGAAGTGTTTTTTTTTAATCGAACACCCTATTTATTATTTTTTTAATGGAATCCTTATAATCTCTATTTCCTTTAACCGTTATTTCAATATTTAACATCAAAGAAAAACATAGGCGTACCTAAACAACTGGTCTGATCTGCAGGTAACTAATTTGCTGTCATTATCACTAAATTTTTATTTTAATTTCTGTATTCTATGAAATATTCAATTCAAGAAAAACTTAACATAGTGTAGGCAAATGGAAATGAGGCATATATTTCCGAAACTCATCGGGAATATCACAGAATCTACCACGATCGGCAAACACCTTCAGTCACCTCTAATAGATATGGAAGTTGTGCATGTGAAATCAGCCTCCTTGGGCATGACGCTTAATTAAGATCGCGAAATATCCTGCGATATTCCTGATGCTTTTCGGAAATATTTGCTTCATTTGTGAAATAAAACCTCCTTATGTTAAGTTTTCCTTCAGCTAAATAACCCATAGTGTACACAAAATAAAATAAAAGTTGTTTCCTGATAAAAAATCAATTTAGATATAAATAGAATTTTTACGTTTAAATATTTCTTCTATCTCTAAAAGTAAAAGCTATAGGGGGGAGGGAGGAAAATTTTAAAACACACACCCGGTACCGAGCAGTTATCATGTTGATAAATAAAGTCATTATTTTCGTAAAGAACACTTACTGATAGCAGCATGATATTACCCAAAATGTTAGTCAAGCCGGAATTGAACCTCTACCAGACTCTAATAATTCTCTTAGCACTTGTTCACCCACAAAACATTTACAGAAAACCGTCGGCTGTGATCTACATTATAGGTATACCGTTCGTCAAAACGAGTATTAGGTGATCTATATACTTTAAGGCAACCATTGTAATGTTTTTTTTTCCAAAAATCTGATATTCCAAAGCAAAATCAATTCGCTTTTTGCTAGTCATCGTTAAAACTAGATTTTTTGCTGTAGCATGATTACCAAGGCATTTCTATTTTAGCAATTACAGCGGATTTGAAGAGAAATGTTATATTAAGGTATTATCTTTTTGGCGACTTAAACAAACATTTGTCTGTCCAGTACCTGTTAATCTATTCAGAGTAAATCTTATTTTTATGTCGTGGACGGTACTTTTCGTTCAGCTACTCTTCGTTTAGGCCAGCCCTCTTCAAGCCGAGCAATTATTTCAGCCTTTTCAGCTTTTGATAAATGTGGCAAAAATTTTACAATCAAATACTTTGTTTTTGTCATAAAAAATAAGCATAATTACACCAGGGAAAAGAAGTTGCCCGAATTTTAGTTACCGCAAATGTACATATTCAAAATATTTGGAAACCATGGGGACACTAATATGGAGTTACAAGTAAAAAATCACTTTGTCTGATAAAGACATGAACTGCTAGAGTTTTAAAATAATTATCAACATGGGGTAAAAAAATGGTAATAAAAGATCTACCCTTGCAGTCAAATCTTTCTTTCAGCAAGAAAATTAAATTATAACAAAAATATAAAAATGCAACAAAAAAACACATACAAAAAATTAAGTTTAAAACAACAAACTAATTAAGATTAATAACAACTAAAATATCATCAAAAAGAAGAAATATATGTAAAAACGGTTAATCAAATATTAAACTTTAACGAATTTAAAAGGTAAAATCTAAACGGTTTGACTTACAATAAAACGGTTTGCACTTACTTATCTTAGTTTGAAAGTCAGTTAAAAAAACTTAAAAAACTGGTTATTTTCAATTTTGTCAGTAGTTATAATAGGGGAGCGCCTCCTCCTCCTCCTCTTCCTCTCTCTCATGTCCCTCATTCTTAACTTCCTCCCCTTTTATTCTCATTCGCATCATATTTTTTAATTTTTTCTCTTTGTTCTCCCACATTTGATTTTGCATTCTTAAGTCTTATAAATAGGTGCATCATGATCATTTTAGTATGTTAAGGTACGAGTGACTGTTAAAAGAAAAAAATCTGTTGAATAAATCTATTAATAATAATATTAAAATAAAATGAGTGAATCAGTTGGAGAAAGAAATCGATCCATTCCGCTTCAGACAATTAGCCTCGAAGAAATTATACCAGGAGTTCAAGAAGAAAATATACCATTAGTTCGAGTAGAAAATAATGGGATTGTTTTAAAAAATTTGAATAAAACTGAGAGTGAAGAGAAAAAAGTGTTTTGTGCTATTTGTTTTGAAATAATCGAATATTATGATTCATGTAGACCAAATACATGTTCCCACATTTTTTGTTTAAAATGTATTTTAAGATGGAATGATGAAAATGGTTGTTCTATAATGGTAAACAATTGTCCTGTATGTCGCACTAGATATTACTATTTGGTACAAATCTTCAAAGATGTAATTAGACATCATTTTGTTGTAATTTTAAAAAGAGGATAATATTTTTTATAATTTGTGTTTGTGAAAACTCTGGTAACAAATAATTTTGTAAAAAAAAGTAAATGTAAATATATATAATAATTGACACACATTTTTTCCTTTTCCTATATTGAAACGACAACAATGATCTAACAAGTTTTTTAATACATACTAATTTTCACATTACATAACAAAACAATTGTTATGGGTTTACACAAAAAGTGCCACGCCCTAAAATGGCACCACTTTTGCAAATGGAAGCTTAAATTTTCTTATGGGAATTTACATGTAAAAATGACGGTTTTGATTGTCGGACCGGCATAGCCTAATCTACTACTTTTTAATTATACTAATAATATTAATATAATTTGCATCAAGTAAGAGAAAACTCAATTGAATACAAAAACAAGCGTTAACAAAATGTTATGCTAATATATGAGTGCTTCTAGTGGCAGTTGACATAATCGACACTTTTTTTTTACATATGATTAGCTATTTCATTTACAAATACAGTGTCAGATGTTAGAATAAAAAGAAGTATTTTGCATATAGCAATGAAAATATATAACCGCTTATAGTAACAGTTGACATTTTTTAAAATTAATATTGTTGACGTATTCTACTTATTATCTTTACAATTTATGTTTAAAATTAATATTTTTGATATAATCTACCCATTACGTTTATAACCTATATTTAAAATTAATATTGTTGAAATAATCTACCCATCACCTTTACAAACTATGTTTATTATTAATATTTAACAACATAATTTTCTATCTCTTTTTTTTCATTTTTGTTGCAGTAAAAGCAAGCATGTTCAGGAATTAGTAGAAAAAGATGTATCCTACAAATAGCACAATGTAAATCAGAAGCACTAACAACATAGGCTCTTTTGTAGTGGCAGCTCACATGATCGGACTCCCCTCTCCGTAAATATCTCCTGTGAATTGCACTACAAGGAAGGCAAATAGCAAATGTTCCTAGTCTTCGACTTTCAATTTTAGAGTAGCTTTGTATAACACATACATCTTTTTCTTCAAAATTATTAAATAATTCACTAGCCCTAAACTTGCTTACTTTTACGTCAGCCTCGGTTCCTAAATTTAGCAATTGTCCATCCATGTCCACTCCTTCGTCAATTTCCTGATCATCTTCCTCCATCTCTTCTTCTTCCTCCTCAATATAATTAATGTCTATGTTACATAAGAATGATCTTCTAACAAGCCTAGATGATTTGTCCAAAAATGAATGTTTATAAGTGATGGAATCGCCTTCCAAGTTAATAAAAATTTCTTTTCTTTCTTCAATTTGAGCGGCGTTCTCCACATTATTTTCTTCAATTTGGTCAGCGTTTCCAATCATATTTTCTGCCATCGTTAGGAGCTTTAGATTTAGATAGATATATTTGATAAAAAACAATTTTGGTTATAGCTTATAAAATAATATCGACAACTGATATTACAGCGAATGATACTGTATGATCGTCGAGTGGATGTTCTTAAGTATATATCCCATCAATCACCACTTTTACTACCTGCAATACTTCGCCCCCCTTAAACCCCCCTCACCCTCACCTTATCTTCTTTCTCTCCCTTCCTTCTTTCTCTTTTTTATATGTTTCTCCGTTTTCCTTCCTTCTCCTTTTTCCTTCCTTCTTCTTTTTCTTTCCTTCTCCTTTTTTCTTTTCTTCTTTTTTAATCTAACCTAACCTAACCTAACCTAACCTAACCTAACATAACCTAACTTAACTTAACCTGAAGAGGGTAGCCCGAAATTGGGGAACCGGGATTTTAGTCTCGGAAATTCAGGGGTCCGGGGGGGGAGGGGGGAAGGGGGGAAGGGGGGGAGGGGGGTAAGGTTGTTGATCGGCTTGGGAAAGTGGTTTTTAGAGATTGTCGTTCAACTTTAAGTAGGACACATGTGATTAACTTTTGCATATAAAATCGCCTCAGCGAAGAGACGAATGCAATTGATTTCTGCATTCACACTGTGCAGAGCTCGCGAGTTTTCTGGTGTTTACATTGTGTCTATTTGGTAAATTTTTATTTTTATTTCTAACATTTTTATTTGGCAAGATTTAATTCTTATATATATTGGTGACATTTTTATGTACATTTGTGGCATTTTTATTTGTTATTACGATTTTTTTCATAATGGACAATTTTTTGGCATCGAGTAGCAAAATAATTGACAATGACTTTGACTTATACACATGTACTCAAATGCAGAATTTTGCAAACCAACAAAACAATGAAACAGACGTATTTACAACTAGTCAACAACAAACTATTCAGGACTTGAATGAAATTATTTATAATAGCCAAGTTCAGAATAATGCCAACAAACACAACAACGAAAAATATTTATTTACAGCTACTCAACAACAAACTCTTGACGATCTTAATGACATTATTGAAAACAAAACGGACTTAATTACAACAAAAACTAAACAAACTCTTGAAGAACTGAATGACATTGACGAAACTGAAAATTCTAGCTATGAGGATATTGTTTGTTTTCAAAAATCTAATCCAAATTATTTAACATTAAAATCGCCAATTAATTCTCCGAGACCAAGTTGCTCTCCCTTTTTGTTTAGTGAAAATTCTGATTCGGAAGAAGAACAAATTGATCAAAATTTAAGTTTGGCTATTTGTCCTACTAATTCACCATATGATATTGTATATTCTGATTCGCAAGAAAAACAAATTGATCAAAATTTAAGTTCGGCTATATCTTCTATTAATTCACCATATGCTATTGTAAATTCTGATCCGCAAGAAAAACAAATTGATGCAAATTTGACTTCGGATATTTCTCCTAATAATTCACCAGTTGAACAAAATTCAATTTCGAAACCATCATTTATCATTAAAAAAAAATTTAAAATTAATAAAAAAAATAAAAAACAAATAGCAAACCTTAAGTGTCTGGGTTTCGCTATTCAAAATTTAACTAATTTGATCACAATTAAAAAGGGAGACGAAAGTACGGTGAATTATGTTAAACAGGCCTTTGACAAATTAGTTGACTCATTTGAAGAAATGGATTCATAAAGTCAATTAATTTCTATTGCTTTTTTCAAAATTTGACTATAACTAAATAAAAATGCACAATATTAATTTTATTATTATACAAAGAACTTCAAAAATGCAATTGCTTTTTTCAAAATTTGACTATAACTAAATAGAATTGCACAATATTAATTTTATTATTATTATTATTATGCAGAAAACTTCAGAAATGCATAAGTGTGTAACATGTAATAAAGTCTTTACTAGAAAGGATAATTTACTGCGACATATTAAAAAACATGTTAACGGAAATTCCACAAAACTCAACAGTTGGTTGAAAAAACCAAAGCTTGTTAAAGGTAAGAACATTTTATTTTTCATGTCATATTTTGTAAAATATTTTGTAAAATATTTTTTTCTTAATTTATATAGATTCTACAAATATTGTAAAATATTGTAAAGAATGCAAGAAAAATATAAACCAAAGTCTATGGGGTGGACATCTTCGATCTAGTGTGCACAAGAACAATTCCAAAATAGGCTTGGAGGAAGGTGTTGAAATTATCAAGTCAGCATTCAGGGAACGAATAATATCTTATAGGATTTCCTCACACCAAAACTTCATAAATGTGAAAGAATATTTTCAACATTTGGAATACAAAATTGCACATCTAATAGATCAAGAACTGCAGAAACATAAATGTATCAAGCTAAATATGGAACTGTTCGGTTTCTATTTTAACCCCAGCAGCGACAGCTATGATGTCAAATCTTTTAATGCGCCGTTCCAAGTCATTTGCCAGGGATATCAGAAAAAAGAACTGTTAGAGCAAATCTGCACCATTATTGACCAGAAAGCTGACGAATTTGCAGAAAGAGATTCAGGTAAAGAATTTATTTTCGATTTTACAACAGCAACAAAAAAGTAATTTTTTAATTTTTACGTTGCAGGATGGGCTTTGATGAATTTACTTCATTTGGAAATTAATGTTAACAAGCACAATCCGCTGAGAGCCTCATCTTTTATCGAACTTCCTCAAGAGATCAAGAGACGTCAAGCTGTGATCAACATTAGGAATGATGACAACTTTTGCTTCGCCTGGGCAGTTGTGTCTGCTCTTCACCAACCACGAGGATTAGATTTTGAAACTTCATCCTACCCACACTACTCTTCTGTTTTGGATATGTCAGGTATAGAATTTCCAATGTTGCTAAAGAACATTAAGATTTTTGAAGAAAAAAATAACATTTCTATTAATGTATATGGATTAGAAATTATAAATCCTAAAAAGGGGTATGAAGTAATTGGTCCACTTTATTATTCATCGAATAAAAAAAATCAACATGTCAATTTATTGTTAATAAGTGATGATGATGAAAAAACTTTTCATTATTGCTATATTAAAAATTTATCAAAACTAGTTTCTGCACAAATTTCTAAACATCACGGAAAAAAATATATTTGCGATGGTTGTTTACAATATTTCCCTACAGAAGAAAATTTATTACAACACAATAGCTATGATTGTGATCATTTACGAATTAACCTACCTTCTAAAGAATTAATAAAAGATAAGTTTGGAAACTATTCATATGATAATATTTTGAAATTTGTAAATTATCATAAACAAATGAAAGTTCCTTTCGTGGTGTATGCAGATTTTGAATGCATTTTAAAGCCTTTAAATAATGACAATGTTGATAAAAATCCTAATACTTCATACACCTTAAAACAATATGAACATATTCCACATTCATTTGCCTATTACATTAAATGTTCCTTCGACGATAATTATTCTAAATTTGAAAAATATAGAGGTCAAAATTGTGATACATTATTTATAAATTCTTTAGAAAGAGATGTGTATAACATATACAATAAATATTTAAAGGCTCCTAAAAAAATGATCCCTTTGAACGAACTGGACAAAATTTATCATAACTATGAAAAAGTTTGTCATATTTGTAATAAACCTCTTTTAAATGACAGGGTTGCAGATCATTGTCATATAACCGGTCTTTATAGAGGTCCAGCTCATTCACTCTGCAACATAAATTACAGAATACCTAACTTTATTCCAGTTATATTGCATAATTTGCGTAATTATGATTCTCATCTATTTCTTAAAAAATTATGCTTAAACAAAGAACAACTAACAGTTATCGCACAAAACAAGGAAAAATATATTTCATTTGAAAAGCTTATTCATGTGGATAACTATTTTGATAAAAAGACACAAAAGGCTAAGAAAAAAAATATATCATTAAGGTTTATTGATTCTTTTCAATTTCTATCCCATTCTTTATCAAAACTCTCTGAAAGCTTAAAAGATGAACAATGTAAGGAAATAAAAAAAAATTTTCAATGATGAAGAAAGATTTAAACTTATTCGGCAAAAAGGTGTATTTCCTTACAGTTATATTGATGATTATTTAAAATTAGAAGAAACAACTTTACCTCAGAAAGACCAATTTTATAATACTTTAACGGATGAGCACATCAGTGATGCAGAATACCAAAGAGCTGTAAAGGTTTGGCAATTGTTTAAATGTGAATCTCTTGGTCAATACTCCGACGTTTACTTACTCTCTGATACTTTACTTTTGGCAGATATTTTTGAAAATTTTAGAAGCACTTGTTTATCCACATATAAGCTCGATCCAGCTCATTTTTACACTTTTCCAGGTTTATCCTGGGAGGCGTGTTTGCGTTATACTGGAATAGAGTTAGAATTGTTAACTGATCCAGATATGATACACTTTTTCAAAAAAAGCGTTCGCGGTGGTGTGAGCTCTTGCATTTGTAGAAAATCTGAAGCTAATAACCCATTTCTTTTAAATTTTGATCCTTTAAAGCCAACTAAATACATAATTTATTATGATGCAACAAATTTGTATGGTTATGCAATGTCACAGCACATTCCAACGGGAGATTTTGTTTGGTTAACAGATAAAGAAATCAATGATTTAAATATTATGAATATTTCTAAAAAATCTAATAAGGGATATGTTTTAGAAGTTGATTTAGAATATCCTACAAGTCTACATTCCTATCATAACGATTTTCCGTTTTGTCCAGAAAACTTTAAACCGCCAAATTCTAAATGCATAAAATTAATACCCAATTTAAATGATAAATCAAAATATGTTATTCACTATCAATTATTAAAACAATGTTTGGAACATGGACTCAAGTTAACTAAAGTTCATAGAGTTTTACAGTTTTCTCAATCTGATTGGTTGAAAAAATATATAGACTTGAATTCAAGATTAAGAAATGATTCAAAGAATGAATTTGATCGTAATACTTACAAGTTGGCAAATAATAGTATTTATGGCAAGACTATGGAAAATGTTGATAGGAGAATTGACGTAAGACTTGTTACAGAGTGGGAAAAAAATAGAAGAAAAGATGGTGCTGAGAATTTAATTGCAAAACCATATTTCAAGGACTTAACAATATTTTCTGAAAACTTGGTAGCTATTCAAATGCAAAAGATTCAAGTTACTTACAATAAACCAATATATGTAGGCTTCTCAATATTAGATATATCTAAAACTGTCATGTATGATTTCTTTTATAATTTTTTAAAACCTCTTTATCAGAAAAATATTTCACTTTTATACACCGATACCGATTCGTTCATTTTAGAAGTCACAACTCCAAATATTTATTCTGACATGATAAAAAATATTCACAAATTTGACACATCTAATTATGAATTTAATAATATTCATGAAATGCCTATTACAAAGTCAGTTATAGGAAAATTCAAAGATGAATATGCTGGTGAACCCATTACTGCTTTCTTTGGTACTGGAGCAAAAGCATATTGTATTAAAACGGAAAACAGTTTAACAAAAAAAGCAAAAGGTGTTAAAAAAAGTGCAATTAAAAAGCAGTTGGATTTTATTCATTATAAAGATGTTGTTGAAAATCATTCTAAAACCTTTTGTTCAATGTATGTTTTTCGATCTAGACAACATACAATTTTTACAGAGTTAATTAATAAATTGGCTTTGAGTTCCGAAGATGATAAGCGGTATAAAATTCCCTATAGTTTTAATACATTAGCTTGGGGACACCAAGATATTGCTTTGTATCAATGGAATGCAGAACATGAAGATTTAGATATATTTATGTAGATATTATAAGGTATTTAAATTTGTTGTTTTTGAAACCAAAGTTAGTCTTCATAAGTCTTTCACAAAATGTGCATAGAAACTTTTGACAAAGAAATTGATAACAGTTATTTTAAAACATATGAAAAACGACTTTCCACTTTTAAAAAATGGAAAGGAAAATTGAGACCAGAAGTGTTAGCTGGAGCTGGCTTTTACTATACTTCAATCAATGATATTTGTAAATGTTTTTATTGTGGTATTGAAATTTTTGATTGGTTAAGTTATGATGATCCTATTGTGGAGCATAAGAAATTTGCTAGGAATTGTGATTTAAATAACTGTTTATGGAAAAATAGGAATCGAATAATTGTAACCATTCAAAATAAGTCTTCAAGCTACACATTTTATATAGTATTATTAATATCCTTATTTATGAACTTTTACATATATTTAAATTAAGTATTTTATTGTTATTTTTTTACAACTGCTTTTGCTTTCGTGGTGAAAGTATCTGCTTAATGTTAATAAATTTGGAATATAATTATTAATTTGTTTTAATGACTATCAGTAGATCTCAATTTATTCTTCTTTATTTTATTTTCCAAAATGTTTTTTATGTTCATCATCCCCCTGGCGTAACACAGTGTGAAATATGTTTTTCTAATAAAACAGACGTCACTCTAAGTAAATATTGTAAATTTATGAAAATTGGATTAATTAACAATAGTACAATTAGTTGGATGGAACGAATAAATGGAAATGAAAATGCAAGTAAATTTTTTAAAATTTTGTATCATTATCCAAATCGATCTATTTTTGATACAAATTGGATAGAAAGGTTAGAGTTTAAAAATAATCAGTTACAAATTTTAACCCCCAACTGTACCAATTATTATGACGGATTCAAAAATTATTACTTTTCCATCATTAGTGTTACATTAAACTTTGCATTATTTTTATACATTACCATTTTAATTATTTATCTTTATTACAAATTTCAAACTGGAAATCTATTTTTTCATTAATCCATTTTAATCGAAACTTTAAAGAAAGTGGGGATGAGAATATTTAAGTACAAGAATAACACAATATGTTTCAGTCTCGTTTAGTCATTATGAACAACGCCGTGGTTCATAAACCTTTGGAAACGCTTCTTAATTCAAAAATTTATTTTTTAAATAATTCTTTGTCAAAATTTGTTCTTGTTGGCATTAGTTTAAATGATTTTTCTCCAAAAATTGTAATTGGTGGAAAAACTGGATTTTCAATCGCACTAACCGAAGAAAATTGGAAAGACATTTGTGTTCATCAAGGAATTATTGTAAACAATTTCTACTTTCCTCAAGTTGATCAAACCAGTGTGAATATAAACAACATTCATCTGCAGGTTCAGAAAATAAATGATACCCCTGTTCTACAAATTACAAAAGGCCCACACTTCATATACTTAGGACAAGAGTCTTTGGACAATTTGTGGCGATTAAAGGAAATTATTGATTATAGATTATCTATACTTAAAAGGCAAGAATTCAATACATATTTCAAAATATTTCAAAATAATATTTCATCTGATTGTGGCGACTTGTGTACGCATGTTTATAATATAATAAGTCCAACAGAAAATCCTAACAGTGAAAATGTTTCAACTATGATGGAATTACTTGCTTTATATCCTGAACAAATGGAAAACAAATTGAAGCAAAATGGAACAAAACGAAAATATTACGAAGAAAACAATGAAAATGGATCAAAAAGAAAATATTACGAAGAAAACAATATCTTTTCTGGAAGAGAACAATAAGGTGCATGTGTTAGTGAAGTGGAGCTTTGCTTACAGACAAGCCCGTAGGAGTAACTTTCAGATGTGGTACTTAGATAGATTCCGTTTTGAAAAAAGAATAAATGATTGTAAACTTATTCTAGATTCGATATTATCTGAGGAACATAGAAATAAAATATATTTGACACGTTTTAATAAAAATTGTATTTGATGTTTTACTTAATAAAATTTTAGTTTAGTAAATGTGAATTTTATTTGAAATTAATTAGCACATTAAGACTTTGTAATTTGTATCAGCTAAAGCATAAAGTGAGGAACAGAAATAAAACAAATTTAACTAAAATTTAATTTCAATTTAATTAAACAATATTTTTTTTATCAATTCATGTATTATATTTTTTATCAAGTCCTAACCATTTCACATAAACTTTGTTTCCTTTCCTTCTTAAAATCTTCTCAATAAGAAACACATCGGTATGCTTTACTTTTAGTAATTCTTGCTCATAAAAACCACCCAGAATGTCCTGATTATCTTCGTCTTGAATTAAATATGTCCAAGGGTTTGTCATCTTAACTTCTTTAATGTGGAATATCTCATTTGACCAATTTGGTGTGTAACCTTTTGAAAATGCCTCTCGATGCTTGCTTATTCGTACGTGATCACCCACTTTAAACTTTGGAGATTTTATATCTAACGTTTTAGCATGAGTAAATGCAGATTTCAAGATTCTATTTTCATTTGTTTTATTTACTTGTTTTGGCTTCATTCCTATTGAAGAATGTTTTGTATTGTTATAATCTTTTACAATATCCGCTAATATATTAAACCATTTGTAATTTCCTTGAATGCTAAATATTTTCCACATATTATTCTTTAAAGTCCTGTTCACTCTTTCTACTATACTCGCTTTCAAATTGGAAAACGTGCTATAATGGTTAATTCGAAATTGTTGCATCAAATTTTGAAAATTTACATTGAAAAACTCTCTTCCTCTATCCGTTTGCAAGTTTTTTGGTGGAGTTTTTGCACTGATTAATATTTTTTTCATTGCCGCTGTTACGTCTTTTCCAGATTTAGATTTTAACGGTTCGGCCCAAACATACTTAGAAAATACATTTATGGTAATCAAGATATATTTAAATCCCTTATTAAATTTGGCATAGGGTAACATTTCAACCAAATCAGCTTGAAAAAGATCATTTAACCCTTTCACTACCACCCTTCTGCGTTTGTAGTTTTTTCTAGCAGGTTTATGTAATTCATTAACGACTTGTTGTTTAACGGTTGTCATGACAACAAACTTGTTTATTCAATTTTAAGGAAGTTCACTTTCTATGTTTTGTAATAATTCGAAATATAACTTTTATATGTTTTTTCCCATTCATTCAATTTATCAATTTGTATTGTATAACTTTTTTCATTTAAAATTTTACTAATTTTAGTAATCTCCTTTTCTAACGCATTAAAGGATTTTTTTATCTCTCCAGTTAAGAAAGTAGTTGATCTACTATCACTATTTTTTAATTCCTCCTCTGTTTTATTTAATTCTTGTTCTAATTTCTTAATTACACTGGACATTATATTTTCCAAGGAAATATATTGTTGATTTTCTTCCAAAGTGAGTTGGTCAATTGTTCTACTGTTAAGAATGCTATTTTGATTTCTTTTTTTTTCATCATCTAACCTTTTTATAAAAGTTCTTAATTGTTTAATTTTTTCCTTGTGTTTTTCAATTATTACTTCTCTTATAATTGTTTCCATTATTTTATTAATTTTGTTGATATCATCACTTAATTTTTTGTCTTCCTTTTTAACATGTTAATTTAAAAATTGCAAATCTTTACTTATTTGATTTAGCGTTAGCAACTGTTTATTAACGTTTTCAATTGAGGTATAGCATCCTTTAATCTGGTTTTCATACTTTAAAAAAATTTCATCAAAAACCTTAAGCTTTTTAGCAAAGATTTCATTATTTGTTTCATTTTCACCTAATCTCCTTTTTAAATTATTAATGTCACTTATTCTCTCTTGATTTTGTTTTGAAATATGGCGTCCAAATTTATCAACTGTCATGTTGAGCTTTCATTAAACAATAAATATGATTATATTTGATAGCTGTTATTTATAGTATTACTTTATCTTCTCTTAATTCTTCAATAATAGAGATAATCTCGTTACTATGAGCATTATTTCCCGCATCACTTGATGAAATTAATAAACGTAGCCTATCAACAATTTCGTTAACATTATTCCAGTATACATAGTCTGTATTTGATCTGTTTGTTTTCAAAATTAATCCCTTTCCTGTAGATTTGGCTCTAGTTGTTCTAAACGGAGGTTTTGGTTTGTTAAATGCTGTAACTAATCTTGGCAAGGTTTTTGTCTTTGTAATCCCCTTTCTTTGTAAATATGGTCCTATTATTGTAACATATTTGTGTGATGTATTTCCTTGAACTTGTTCATTTGAATCAAAATTCCTACGATATACATTTGTTTTAGCTAGAATGTTCATGTAATTATCTAAATCTTCCTTCTTATAACCTTTCGGTTCTTTTTTGAAAAGCAATTCGTATAAACCTGGCGTGCCTGTGTACGTTATTCCTCCCACTTTAATGTCTTTTCCAATAATTTCTACCGGTATCTGTGTTAAACCAAAAGAAAACTTATCCGTTTCGAGGTCATGAACTATTCCATAATAATGGTCAAATTTATGTTGTGTATCTTTCACACCCTCATCAATATATGATCTGGGTAATTCATGAAAATCTGCTAAGTAATCTTTATATGATGGTGTACCAACATAGGTTTGAATTGTTTTTCTAGTTTGTTCCAATATGTCTGACAAGTTTAAATTTGTTGTTGTGTCACTAGAAGGATCTGAAGTTTCTGCTATAACAGTTGATGACAATGGTTGTACTACAGGAGAGGAAGAAGTGATACTACTGTCATTTAAAAATGTTGGTAGTTCTGTAGGGAGTGACGGAGTTTTTCCTGTTTTCTGAATATTTTTCGTCGGAGTTGATGTTTTATAAAGCTTTGTAGGTGTTTTGAAATCTTCATACTTTGAAACTCTTTCTTCTTTTAAATCGAATGGTTCGGATTTACCAATACTTGAAATTAGCTGTTTAAGTGGTTGTGTTATTGGTCTATAAGTTTGTTCTAATTCGGACTGAGCAGTAGAAGTAGCTAATTTCAAGCTTTGATATTTCTGCTTCACGGCTTGTCTCGATCTTATTAATTCTCGAGCTAAACGTTTATCCATGCTGTACAAGTTTTAAATGAAATAAAACTGCAAATTTTTTACTTTTATAAACATATAAAGGAATCGAATTTACTCCTATATCTGCCGTGATTTACTTCACAAACTTTGTCAATTACAAGAAAGCCATATGGATCAATCCAACAGTTAGCACAAATATTTTTAAACTGATCAAATGTCATATCCAATATACAGTGGTCATTATATATATGTTTTAAACTCAAACAGTCCTGTTTAAATAAAATTAATAAGTTTGCATTTTCTCGAATTAGACGTTTAAGGATTGAGGAATATCCTTGAAAAATAAAAAAACAATCGGTGTTTCTATGCCTTCCATGCGTGAAATAGTCCCTAATAATAGATTGATTATGACAAGGAATATCATCAAAAATGATAACGGAATTTGGTTTTATCTCATGAGGTGAAATAATGTTCTCATCGCTATCATATTCAAAGTATCCAATTTCTTTCATAGGTTTTAACAACTTTCTTAAATATTCATATTTTGGTTGATCTAATGACTTTGAATAAACATAGACATTTTCAAACCTAATTCCATTTGGATGCTCGAGCAGTGTAAGCATAACGTTGGTTTTACCGCTACCACTGCAACCAACTATAAGCTCTCTTTTTGAACCACCGCAAAATAAGTCACCATGCTTTCTCAACTGTTTACTTAAAATTTTTTCGTCATGATTATTTACTGGTAATGAGAATTTTTGTTTTTCAATCCTCATTCTTAATCACACTAGTAAATATTTTTAGCTGTAAAAGTATTTATACCAGAAAAATGTCAATGTGCTTTTAGTATAAAAAGAACTTCAATGACTCTGGGTCGCCATAAGTTGAAAAAAACTATTAAAACACGTAATAGAAAAGGCTCTGGTTTAGTAAATAAATTAATTAGCAAACTACCTTTCGAAGTTCATATACCAGGATATAATTATTGTGGTCCCGGCACCAACTTGGAAAAAAGATTAACTAGAGGTGACGTTGGTATAAATCCATTGGATTCCGCTTGCAAAGAACATGATATATCTTACTCTCAGACTGAAGATTTATCAAAAAGACACATATCTGACCAAATATTAGAAAAAAAAGCCTGGGATAGGGTAAAAGCTAAAGATTCTTCTATTGGTGAAAAAATTGCAGCTTTAAGTGTTGCAGGAATAATGAAGGGTAAAAGAAAGTTCGGTTTGGGATTAAAAAATACAAAAGGGGGTAAACTTAAATTGAGAAAAAAACGTATCATTCGAACGCCCAAAAAAATTGGAGGATTTCTACCTCTTTTGTTTCCCATTCTTGGCGCCCTGGGTGCACTAGGTGGAGGCGCGGCAGGAATTGCTAAGGCAGTAAATGATGCTAAAGCAGCTAAACAGCAACTAGAAGAAATACATAGACATAATATTGCAATGGAAAATGCTTCTAAAGAAGGGAAAGGATTATATATTAGACCATATAAAGGAAAGGGACTATTTATTAGACCTTATAAAGGAGGATCCGTCAAAATGAAAGCAGTCAGACAAAAAAAAACTCAAAATAAGTTTTCCAAAAAGAGCACTTACGAACAATGATATTATTAAATATGTAAAGCTGTTAAAAATAACTGGCTTTAGAGGTGTTTTTATGCTCGATGAACTTCCAAAAAAAATTAATCTGAAAGAATGTGGTATTGTAAATTTGGATAAAAAACAAAATAAAGGATCTCATTGGACTGCTTATATTAAAAATAACAAAAATGTAATATATTTTGATAGTTATGGAAATTTAAAACCACCTTTTGAACTTCTCAAATATTTTAATTCGAATGGCAAAGTGGATGTATTTTATACTTATGAAAATAAACAAAAATTTAATTCATATAACTGTGGTCAACTATCCCTAAAATTTTTGCAAAAAAATATATAAACTCATTATTTATTGTAATATCTCATTCATAAATAAACTGCAATGTCTACCACAATTGCCATATCAGGAAACAGTTCTGTTTTGTCTGCTGATTTTAATCCGCCCATATATTTAGAGGATGAAAAACAATATTACCTGGGTTTAGCTGATTTTGAAACGTTTATGACTATCCCCAATATAAAAGAAGGATATAATAAATTTTATATAGATAAAAAAGTAATTGTTATTCCCGACGGAACTTATGACATTACAGATATAGAAACATACATAAGAGAAAGTATAGAAGATTTATTTCCGAATGAAAAAATTTTTTTTCTTTTAAAAGCAAATGTTAATACTCTAAAAACTTTTTTAATGTGTAGTAGAATAATTGATTTTACCAAGGAAGATTCGATAGGAAAAATGTTGGGTTTTAATAGCAGGATACTAGAAGCTATGAAAGAGGAAGAATCAGATAATGTTGCAAAAATAACTAAGGTGAATGCTATTTGTATTGACTGTAATATTTGTGTCGGTTCTTACAATAATGGTAAACCGGTTCATATTATTCACCAGTTTTATCCAACTGTAGCTCCAGGGTATAAAATAGTTGAATCTCCTTTGCCCATTTTGTATTTTCCAGTTAGCGTCAAAGCAATTAACAATATAACAGTTAAAATAGTTGATCAAGACGGAGAACTTATCAGTTTTAGAGGAGAAACTATAACAGTAAGGTTACATTTACAAACAAGTGAAATATAAAATGGTTGTTAGATATAATAGAGCCCTTGGGATGAGACTTGCCCCTACCACTATCAACAAAGTAAAAACTTATAAAAAGAAAAAGCCTAAACAACAGTTCAGTATCAAATCCAACACCAACAAGTTAAGACGAGATAATCGTAAATTTCTCACATCCTTGGGTTTCACTGTTTTAAAATAATGAACATATTAAACGTAAACGAAAAGCTTTATGTAGACAATTCCATCGTCAGTTCTGAGCTTCACACATATCAACCATATATTTCTTCAAAATTCGATTACAATGATGAAATAAGGATCCCAATTCAAGAACTCGATGCTTACACTCTACCATCAGATAGTTTACTTTATATCGAAGGAAAATTAACTAATACAGAAGGTAAATATAAGAAAGAATTGCTATTTATTAACAATGGTATAGCCTTTTTGTTCAGAGAAATCCGCTATGAACTAAACGGAATTACTATAGATTCAATAAGAAATGTTGGATTAGCATCAACCTTAAAAAGCTACCTTTCTCACAATACCAACGAAAGTTTAAAACTGGAAAATGCAGGTTGGTTTCCACATCGGAAAGAAGGTGATACAATTTTAGTTGATAATGATGGAAAATTCTCCGTATCCATACCACTAAAAATGCTTTTAGGATTTTTTGAAGATTACAGAAAAATTATTATGAATATGAAACAGGAATTGGTTCTTATTAGATCAACTGATGATTTAGATGGTGTTATTTTCAAACAAGATCCGGCACACCTTGTTACTGCTCCTGACACTCCATTGGTTACTTTCGATAAAATTTATTGGAAAGTTCCTCACATTCTAGTTGATATGCCACAACAACTTGCTCTATCAAAAATATTAGAATCAAATAAAGATATATTGATAGGATTCAGGAGTTGGGAACTTGTTGAATATTCTTCTCTAACCGAAACAACCCGTCACACATGGCCGGTAAAAACAACTAGTAAACTAGAAGCTCCTCGTCATGTTGTGATTGGCTTTCAAGAAAACAGAAAAGGGAAAATTGTTAAAGATATGAGTAAATTTGACAATATTACCTTGTCAAATATTAGAGTATATTTAAATTCTGAAAGATATCCTTATCACGATTTGTACTTAAATTTCGAAGAAAACAAATTTTCTGCTTTATACGAAATGTTTGCCAACTTTAGACAGTCTTACTATGGTGTTCCAAATGAACCCATTTTTAATCCTGAACAATTCAAAAACATTAGTCCTATTACACATATTGATTGCTCCCATCAAAAAGAAACAATTCAAACGGGATCCGTAGTAATGAGAATTGAATTTGAGACACACAATGCAATTAAAAAAGATACTTCTGCTTATTGTCTTATTTTACATGACAAATTATTTAGCTACAACCCTCTTACTAAAATTGTGAAACAATTATAAACTTTATCCCCACTATTTTCATATTTCGATTTAATTTAAAGAAATTTTCAAAAGCTTTTAGTTTTAATCATGACATCAAAACTACAACTACACATTGAAAAATTTATTTTTAAAATTAATCAACTGAAAGAAGAAATTCCAAATTATTCAAGTAAAAAAAGTCTCATTAAAAAATTTGCTCCTTTGAAAATATGAGATTGGTTATAGATATTCAAGGATTCAAAGATGAAAAAAATAAATTTATACCGAAAGAGCTTGCAGCTTTTGATGGTTATGAAATGACTCATTACATTTTTAAAAAGCCTTTTCCAATGGAGTTTCTTTCACCTGATTGTCACAAGCAGGCGGTATGGTTAACGAAAAATTATCATTGTATACATTGGAATAATGGATTTACTCCATTACATCATTTCCCAAAAAATAATTGAAACACTTACGAAGAAAGCAGATTTTGTTTTTGTAAAAGGAAGCGAAAAAAAGGATTTTATACAGAAATATTCTAAAAAGCATGTGATTGAAATAGATGAACAACCAGCGCTAAAGCTAATGGAACCAAAATGCTTCTATCATTCAAAATCACCTTGTATGTGTGCTTTGACAAATGTGTTATTTTTATATGACAATTGTTTTATGAATGAATAAAAATATAAAAAAAAACTTAATTACCTTTTTATTTTGCATTAACCAACCATGATTGAATACAATTAATATGATACCTTAAATCTAATTTTCTAAATTCATTTAAAAGTTCATACTCATTTTTATATTTTAAATAATCATTACAAAATTTAGCGGCTAATTTACATTGTTTCATTCGATCTATATTATTAACATATGCTGACAAATCTTGTGCTTCTGCGTCTTCTTCGCCTACAATTGATAAATATTGGAAGTATGCAGCAGATATAATAAACTCTTCATACATTTCAGTAACCATTTGCTCCATTGTAAATATTATTAAATTTATTCTTCCTTTTCAATTTCTTGAAGAATAGTATCCTCGTCAATAAATTGCTTCAAGTCTTTTAAATAGTAACCAAAGCCAATATCTTTTAGATCTTGAATAAGTTGAAAAAAATTTAATGTTTCAATGTATTTGTTGCAACAGAGGGCAGCCTTTACGAATTCCTCAGATTGATTACAATAAAAGTCTATCCACTCCGGACCACTTGCCATACAATATGAGAAATAGGTTTTTGAAAGATTACTAAATTTCTCCTCTAATAATTTAACTGCAATCAGCAACTCAGCCATTTCATTTATTTAACATAATATTTTAAATATGTAGGGGGACGTCTCTTGCGAATAGGATTAACTTTCTTTGATAATACCTGTTTTTTATCTTCGTATAATTGAAACCTCTTTTGGGTTGCAATAATAGCAGGTATAAATTGGCAATCTTCTCCTATAAATTCTATTAGGTGGCTTAATTCTCCTACAAAGTATGATTTCCCAAATGTATTGAAAAACGTAGTAAGGCTTATAATTCCTTCTAAATAATCATCACAACAGTCAATTGCTTCCAAATAATCTCGTTTCAGTGGATAAAACAGCTTGGTGTATTCATCTTTCGAAATCACTTCAAAGAAATTGAGATATTTAACTTTTAACTGTCTGATAGTTGTAGTTAATTTTTCGCGATTACACATAATTCACTTATTACTTGACACATTTTTTCTTTTTGTTTTATACAAAATTGGTGGAAAAATTCAAAAATAACTTTTTACGCAACTCGAGCACAGCTTAGTAAATGTGTCTCGGCATACTAAAATGATCATGATGCACCTATTTATAAGACTTAAGAATGCAAAATCAAATGTGGGAGAACAAAGAGAAAAAATTAAAAAATATGATGCGAATGAGAATAAAAGGGGAGGAAGTTAAGAATGAGGGACATGAGAGAGAGGAAGAGGAGGAGGAGGAGGCGCTCCCCTATTATAACTACTTTTGTCACAAATTATTTAGCTGTTTCCTGCAAGTGTAAGCATAGACAAGTGTTGGTATTTGAACCACTTCTTACAAATTTGTAAGGAGTGTGTGTGTAATTGGCAACGTTGCCTCGCACAGAGTAGACGTGTTTATTCGCTCTTCAAAACAGTTAAATTTTACATACACAACATAAATATAAAAGTTGAAAAGTGTACCAGTGTTAATATCAGTAGTTTTTTTGATTGATATCTGTATTAAAATGCCACCTAAACCAAAAAATAAAGGGGATATTAAGCAGATAGTCAAAGACGTGGTTGCGGAATTGTTCTCCGATGAATCGCCATTCCTTAGCAAATTGTTTGAAAAACTATCCACAAAAACAGGTGACATTGAGAGAAACGTAAATAGCTGTTCAGAAAAAACCGACGTACTGGAATCGAAACTTGATATGTTGCAGCAGGATGGTAAACAAAACAACATTTGTATTTACGGAATACCAGAAGATCCCTACGAAAAAGTTCGATTAGCAACAATTAAAGTACTAAAGGACACTCTAAAAGTAGTTGTTAGAAATGAGGACGTTATACAGTGCAAGAGAGTTGGTACAAGTAGAAATAAGCCCAACCCCATTATTGTTAAATTTAATAACTACAACACCAAATTTACAGTTTTAAAAAACCGTAAAAAATGTAAAGGTATCGGTATTGTTATAGTGGAAGATTTAACAAAAAAACGGCTTAATTTATATCTAGCCGCATTACAAAAACTAGGAAAAAGTAATGTTTTACATATCGAGGTAATATTTTTGTCAATATTAATAATCGAAAAAAAATTATAAATGATTTAGAAGAATTAAATGATTTATGTAATTCTTAATAGGAATATGAGGTAACAATCTGTTGCCTTATATTTATATGCAAAGGAAGTATATAGTAATTTTGAATATATATATTTTTTTTCTTCGAAGATGAGAAATAGTAAAAGGATGATTTTTATTTATATTATAAAAAATAGGTAAAATTGCTGTTGACCAGTATGTGACACCACTATTATTTTCAGTTAAAGAGAAATTTAATGTTTATTCAATTTTTTTCCCTTAAACTTACAAATTTTAGATAAGTTATTTTAATGTTGAGCGAGTATTAAAAATGGATAAAATCATTTTCATTCATTGTATTTTTTTTCTTACATTTTTTTCAGGCAAATTTTTGGTTTCTTTTTACAAAGAAAAAAAAGGAAAATGTTTTCATTTTTTGAGACAGATGGCGACTTGACTGTGGAGGAGGAGCTAGTGCTTGAGGACATTGCGGAGGCTTCGGTATTTTTCGAGGGTACCGAAAAGTTAAACATTTTACATTTTAATATTCGCAGTTTAAAGAAGAACTTTGACGAGTTATTGTTATACTTAGATAAAGTTGGGGTAGGAAATATGGATATATTAATTTTATCTGAAACTTGGAACATAGAAGACGTAAGTAATTTCAATGTTGAAGGTTTTGATCTTTTTTATAACAATTCCAAACAAAATAAAAAGGATGGTTTAATTCGTTATGCTAAGATTTCATTGGCAGCAAACGTCGAATGTATAAATTTCTCTGAAACCAGTGTTTTAAAATGCACTTTTGAGATAGACGGACTAACATATAGCATAACAGGAATTTACAGACCTCCTTCAATAAATCTTACACAATTTTTAAAGGATTTTGACCAGTATCTAGAAACAAACTACAAATTTAATTCTCATGAGATAATATTGGGTGACATAAATATAAATCTGTTAAATAAAATTGATGTAAACGTAAATCAATATAAAAATATTTTGGCTATGAGAGGATATATTTCATGTATAAACAAACCAATTAGAGTTACCGAGCTGAGTCGAAGTTTAATTGACCATATATTTGTGCGAAGTAATATTCTGAAAAATAAAAATCTTCAGAGCAAACTTCCCTTATAGATCATTATGCAGTGGGTCTTTCTTTAAACCTAAATTATAGCTGGAAAACAAAAAAGACAGATTTTGTTAAAAGGACAATTTCCTATGGCCAATTAAATCAGTATTTATCAACAGAACCATGGAATAATATTTTTTCTGAAAACCTAAATCCTGAAAGTTGTTATTTGAACTTTGTTTCTACTATTAAAAAATACATTAATTTATCAACAAAAACTGATAAAATAACAAGCAAATCTCGAAAATTAAAGCCCTGGATGACTGCAGGTATATTAAACTCTATTCGTCACCCAGATCGAATGAAGAAAAAATAATTAAATGGTAACGATTAAGATTCAATAACATATAAACGCTACAGAAATATGATAACAAGAATTATTAGAGATGCAAAAAATAATTATTACAAAAGTAAAATTCTACAATCTGGCAACAACTACAAAAAGTTTTGGTCGGTGATGAACGAAGCCACAAATTCTATGGTTAAAAAAGTATAAATTCTTTAAAAAATAATTCTGCACCAGGTCCAGATTCAATAAGCGTAGAACTTATCAAAAAGACACATACTTACATTTTAAAACCCCTATTGCATATTATGAACTTAGTAATTTCTACTGCTAAAATTCCGTCAGATTGGAAAGAAGCAATTGTGACGCCGGTTTTTAAGGACGGAGATCCTTTAAAAGTAAATAATTATCGACCTATATCTGTTATAAGTAATTTTGCTAAACTTTTTGAAAAGTGTATAAAACATAAGCTTATGGCTTTTTTGGAGAAGGATAAAATTATTTTTGACAAACAATATGGATTTCAAAAAGAAAAAGTACTGAAGATGCCGTGTCTTATCTTACAAATAAAATTTTGCATAACTTAAATATCAATAAAAAACCTTTAACAATATTTCTGGACATTGCCAAAGCCTTTGATACAGTGTGTCATCAAAATCTTATTGAAAGACTTGAAAATGCTGGAATAAGGGGTGCGCCCCTAAATTTGTTTAAAAATTATCTTTTAAATAGAGAACAAAAAGTAAAAATTGGAGAGACTCTTAGTGAAGCTCGGGTAGTAACTACCGGAGTTCCCCAGGGTACTGTACTTGGTCCTGTTATGTTTCTTATTTACATAAATGGCCTAAAAGACCTAAATGTAAATGGTGATATTGTGAGCTATGCTGATGATACGGCTATACTCTTTCCAGCAAATACATGGGAGGGCGTTCATCAAAAGGCAGAGAATGGGCTTCGCATTATTAAACAATATCTAAACGCTAGTTTGTTATCCCTAAATGTCAATAAAACAAACTTTCTGACTTTCTCCACAACCATAGCTGATCAGCCTATAAAAAATAGTATCAAAATACATCTGTCGGGTTGTATAAATCAAATTCAGTGTACTGATTGCCCATCAATATACAGAGTAGCAAAACACAAAATATCTCGGTGTTTACCTTGATAAAAACTTAAAATGAACATCTTAACTATAGATATAATTACAAAACTTTGAAAACTATTTTATAAATTTTATCAACTTAGAGATATTTTAAGTAGAAAACTGTTACTTATAGTGTACTATGCATTAGTAGAGTCGTTATTGAGATATTGTATTGTGATCTGGGGATCAGCTTTTAATACAATATTAAAACATTTGGAAATTTGCCAGAGAAAAATTCTTATAATATTATATAAACGCAATTCACAATATTTATCTAAATTATTATTTAAGGAAACAAATATTTTAGACATAAAGTCCCTTTATGCTCACTCATGTTTATTATATTTATTTAAGAATCCACCCCTTTCTCAATTACAAACACATAATTACAGTACCAGATCTGCTAAAAATCAAACACTGCATATACCTAGATTTTATAAATCGCATACTCAGAGATGTTTAGCTTATTTTGCACCTAAATTATTTAATTGTCTACCTCGCAACATTAAGGAAATTAAAACCTTAAAAACATTTAAATTAAAAGCTAAAATGTTTATTCTGGAAAACTCGAATCAAATTTATAAAATTTTATTTAACGAACAGTTATAAATTGACTATATCCGCATATTATTATTATTTTTTAGAATCCTTCAAATCTGTTATTATATCAAAGAGCACACTTCACTGCTTTCTCCTCAATGTTCAAACTGCCATAATGATTATGTATGTAAAATGCATTATAGTGTTATAATACAAGAGTACTTAGTTTATTTAAATTTCTTTATTTCCTTGTGCGAAGGAGAGATTGCACAGACACAAGCTCCTTGTGAGTCTTAAATGTGCAATCTACCCTAATCACATAATATTTGGCATATTAGATAGTAAATTGTATACAAACATTATAGAAGTTAAATTGTTATTTTTGGTCAAATTTGTGTAAAACGTTAAAATAAATGTATTTTGAATTTTGAATTTTTGAATTAGGGTCAACAATAGATTATCGACTTCCCTACATTACACTACACATCAGAACAAATTTTATGGATTGTGAAGCCTAGTCAAAGTTCCTGTAACAAAATTAAATCAAAATTATAAGATCGTGTTTAATACTAGAGTAAATAGAACTCACAATTTACATATAATTTATTTTTAAAATTTGTAAGATATACACATCACACAGTGTTGCCAGAAACTGAGTCTTTTATTTTGATACTATAAAACTAGAGAGAAACCTTTTTCAGTCCGTTTTCTCCCAGCGCTTTCTAAACTAATTAATGAGTCTTAAAACAATTCTTTTAAAATTATAAAATTAGTGATGGCCGTTGGACATGATTAAACAAGTAGCATCTCCGCAATCTATAATAAATATTATATTGTTCGAAATTATTAGGAAATTTGGCAATGTGGTTAACGTAAAGCAAAGGTAGCGCCATTGTTTTACTTTTCAACCACATGCTCGCTTGCATCAACCAACCACTTCATTTTTCCTTCCATCTTCTGTCACTTTACTTTATAACTTATTAGAAACGTGGGTTAATATTATAAGAAGTTATGAAAAAAATTAGTTAATAGTTCCGGATAGATTTTCCCATTTGGTGTGAGTGTTGTTAATGTTATTATCATGCAAAAAATTAGGAAAGTTCTGCAGAAATGCGTTTTTAGGTAACTGATATCTTATTCTTAAATCAGCATGTTGTAAGGTACAGCATTACTCAGCTACAAAACAAAAATTTGTTATCCATTTACTATTCCGTTTATTCGATTTTTTTGATTCCGACATTTCATTGTAGTAATAATGCCAATAATATAGGATTATCTCACCTACATTATATTACAAAATTACGAGCTAAATTACATATTTTTTAGTAATTCAAATATGCAGTAGATATTTTAGCGAGTTTCTTATTTTGTCGATTAGTCATGTGATCAATTTACTAGCTAGGTGATAGTAGCGGGTGATTCGCAATCACACAACTTTAATTGTGTATTTTATATTAAAAATGGAAATGAGGCAAAAGAAATTTGTCGTAAAAAATAGTTTTAAAACATTCTGTTGTTGGGAATAAACATTAATGCATAAATATAGTGACACTTTTTTACATCAACCTAAAAAAAAACAACCTAACCTGGGCTAACCAAAAATGCAGTCTAATATTCAAAACATAATTAACTACAAAATTACAGATTTTTGATAAAAAAAAAGGGTGTGAGCCAGGATATAAATACACGACACATCTATAGCAAGGCAAATGTGATATCACTGAGCTATCATAGCTTGCACAAGAAAATAAACGAGCCTTAAGTTCTATTATAGATAATAATATAGTAATGGGACAACATTCATTAAATGGATTATGATTTTTTTTGCTGTTGCTTTAAATTTGAGTTTACTTTTCTTTGTTTTGGCTTCACTTAACCTGAAATGTTAAAGTTATTATAATGTTTGCTCAAAAAAGCATAATGTTTTCCTCACTTTCTAAAATTTCTATTACAAAATTTAAGACCTTTGTCCCTCTAGTCTATATATTTCCATAGTGAGATCTTGCTCGACAATTGAAAGTGACCATTATTTTATAGTTATGTTGTTGTAAAATTTGTATAGGTATAGCCTCGGATGAAGTTATCGTTCTTACCTAGTTTACCTCATTCATCGATTAATATTTGTCTCAAAAATTACATTACTGTAATGACTGGGGACAGCGCCAGATTAAGGGCTAGCCGCGCCTAGGGCAAAACTTTTTTAGAGCCTTCTTCATTTTGTTAAAAATATGTCTTCATAAAGAAGAGATACTTAACAAAATTTAGTATATTTTTTATTTGTATTATGGGAAATAAAATTAGAATTTACTGTTTCTTCATTTAGCGAATTTAATCAGCTTTTATGCATAAAAGTGACA
Organism: Kuschelorhynchus macadamiae; assembly: GCA_030620095.1. Taxonomy (NCBI): domain Eukaryota; kingdom Metazoa; phylum Arthropoda; class Insecta; order Coleoptera; family Curculionidae; genus Kuschelorhynchus; species Kuschelorhynchus macadamiae. The sequence goes on from JAUTXW010005231.1 coordinate 534,991, forward strand.
AATTGCTTGCTTTCAGAAAAATAGTATGATATTTGAACGGCTGTGTGTATATATATATATATATATATATATATATATATATATATATATATATATATATATAGAGTAGGAAAACATTAACACGGCAAGAACTAGTATATAGTAGAAAATTGATTTTTTTTTTGGGATGACCACTAAAGCAATGGAATTTGGCTAACTATAGACACGTGTTTTTGACTTAAGGTCTTCATCAGTACTGTATACTGATACTATACTGTACTAGTACAGTATTTTGATTTACTACTCTTGGATTATGAGTTTCGCCACAGGTGGCTATATGCTGCTCCGTGGTAAATAGAGTATCAAGTCCGGCTGTTGGTGACTCTGGTGCTGTTTTGGGTATTCATTTTGGCGCCAGTTGAACTCGTCTTTCAACTAGTTGACTGTACTGATGAAGACCTTAAGTCAGAAACACGTATCTATAGTTAGCCAAATTCCACTGCTTTAGCGGTCATAATAATATATAATAATATATATATATATATATATATATATATATATATATATATATATATATATACATATATAGATATATATATATATATATATATATATATATATATAACATATTTACTTTGTATAAACATGAAGAAGAAGAAATGGTAATAATTTTAAATAAACCTAATTTTTAGTTCGACTAATGTGCATGTTAGTAACGAAGTTATTTTTTAAATTTCTGGTCTGCTACATCTGATAAAATGGAATCCATAGTATCCACAAGTAACGACACATTATCTATGTCAACCTCATCATCAGAACCAGAGCCTGTTCTAATCGCAAACCCTGATGGCAAATTCCAAATAGAGGAACTAATGACTATACGGTACAGAACCAAAACTACTTGCCCTTCTTGAGGGTGATTGCCCCAGCTGGCATGCATCCTGATTCAGTAAGAATATAAATCCATATAAATGGTACAATTTTCATTGTCTTCTGTCTCATCACCTCATTTAGCTGTCAATAACAAGACGTTTGCTGTTATTTTGTATAATAATAATAATCAATTACCTCATATATGTATTTTAAATAATTTATGTTAATTGCTATGGTCCAGAAAGTTTTTAAAAATGTACCAATTTTAACTGTACTAATTTTACAAGTAAGTTTAGCTCATAGATTTTATAATTTTTTTATTTTCCATCAACTCTATATTATAGCCTTGAACAAGGAAATAAAGATTTCAGAAAGCTCGGCATAGTAGAGAAGAGTCTTCTTTTAACCAGCCCTTATACAGACAGTTTACCCGATATTTGTACTCTGCTGTCTAGCTAGTCGGTCAAAATTATTTTATCACAACAACAGTTACGTAGGTACTAAATTATAGTTATATAAAAAAAATGTTTTACTGCTTTATATTTATAATGAAATATATTTTTTGCTATATTTTTTTCAGCCACATCAAATATTCCTTTTAATTTCTAACATACTAAAATTTGATGGCAAAGAAATTTTTCCAGACCCTGTAACATATTTTTAATATTTGGGAAATTTATTCCGCACTAATGATTAGGTAACGGATTTTTATAAAACAAGTTTAGGTTTTTATTTTTTTTATTTGTTTTAAATTCTAGTAGAGGGGCTTTAAAAAATGCGTTCAATAATGTTATGAAGCGGGCCTCCAAACTGACGAGTAAATTGTTACAATTTTGTTGAAAGGTTCTTTTCATAATTTCAGGACCATTACATGAGCTGGGATTTCGGAGCCTGCTGTTATGTTTTAATATTTTTATTACTCGCCGAATGCCACCACTGTTATGATTTAATAATTTTAGTATTTTGTATTAGCACTGGTAGTAAATGTAAACACTTCAACTTGTTTCAAATCTCTCTATTATCTTCTGTACAAGAGGGACACTTCTTACTTCTAACAAATCTTTACTCTTACTTTGTCTACTGACTTAATTCTACTGACAATATAGTACTGACATAATGACTGACCTGCTCTATACTGACTACCTAGAACTTATTTTTATATGAATTCCCTAATTTGAGATGCAGTGGCGTATCTGTAAAATTGATTAAAAAAAGTGTCTATAAAAGTAATTTGGGGAGTATTTGCTACGCCACTGCTTACTGTACTACAATGGTTTCTTTTAATGTTTTTATAGCTGAACCTTCCCAAGCTTTATCGACATAGTGTAAATGAGTTTATGATAGGTTTTTTCGGGTATAATAATATTTGGGGCGGAAGAACGTGCATAAAATAGAATTTGAAGTAGAATTTAAAATACATATTGTTTACTTAGAATTTCCCTTGCAATAAACGACCATTAAAGCAGCTTTTGTCGGAAGGTTCCGCCGAAATATAATGTATGTCTAAATATTGCATTTACGTGTCAAACTATCTCTAGACTAATGAATATATAATACTTAAGACTATTCACAAATAAAATGACTATAAAATAATGGGGCCACAACACCTCCCCCCTAAATGAGAGATTTTATAATAATGAAATTGTTAGAAAATTTCGTTCCTGAGTTAAAATATAAATTATGATACAAAATATGCATCCTTGTAATTGATACTAATATTTAACAAAAGTATTATGTTCGAAATGATTTTACAAAATTTGCTATGAACTATGTTCTTATTCTATATTATACTAACCTACATAATATTGAGAACTGTTTTTTTTTATAATAATTAGGCATTCTAAATCTACTTAGATTCTACTAAAGAAATTTATTACTTATAATAAAACATAATATTATTACTTATCTAATTGATCGTCTTGAGGACGTGTGACCAATAGCTCTGCGAGGCGTGTATGATATACCTGGTTGAACGTCCTCAGGGTGATCATCATTATTAATTCTATTAGAAGTTTCACTAGTATACTGAGCTATATATCTATTACTTCTCGGTGATGGTTCAATGGTTTGATTTACCGTTACGCAAATATTTGGTATTATTCCACAACAGGAAGTTTTTCTTATACATTTTGAATATATTTTGTAAACAATAAATAATAATACAACAACAGATACAATGTAAGCTAAAACAGAACCAGAAATATTATATGTTGACAATAATATATGGCTAGCGATGTTCAGTTCAGGAATGTGCTTTGAAAGAGTCTTATAATTTTCGTTTATTAAAATTTCTGTCAGGTTAATGTTATTATTTTTTATTTTTTCACAACAGTCCTCACTAATTTCTAATGGCGGAACAAACTCACTAAATATTTTCGATTGAAAGGCATTACCGTGAGGCACGAGCATCGTTGAAACACTATACGATTTACACTGTTTTCCTATGGTGACACTGCCGGTTTATTTTGATTAATACATGAAATAGTTAATGATTCAGGGCAAGGCACTGCAAACAGCCAAGTATTAGTTGTAAGTAACTGAATAAAGATACCTCTATTAGAATTTAATATATGTTTTTCGCATACTTCTGGAATTTTATTTGTTACTTGAAGTAACTTCATTTCACAGTTTTCCACTAAATGAGCCAATGAAACTGGTTTTTGTTGCTGACAAATCATTTTATCATCCGTTATTTTTATAAATTTATTATATTCGAGATCAGAGAAAGTTATGAACTGCTGTTTTGTTTCGTCTATTGCAATGTATTTAGAAGATGGTTGAATCAAAACAAATTGATTAGTGGCTAATAGCTTATGAAAAGGCGATACCTTATATAGGTAGAATAATTGTGCTTCAACTAAAGGAATATTAATTATATAAATTAAATGATTCTTTTGTTCCACAATATTAAATTGCTCTTTGTTAAAAAATTTGGGAAAAAATAATATTATAGGATCTGAATTATTTATCTGAAATAAATTAGCGTTGTTTTCTTTTAATTTTGTGTTAATAACAATATGTGTTTGCAGATAATTTAAAAATTTTTGATAATCTGTTATCATGTCAGCGTTTACCGTTTTAATCATTCTACTTAAGGCATCAGCATTTGTATTTAACTTTCCGGCCTTATAAATAATTTCGAAATTGTATTCTTCCAATTTTAACCTAAATCTTGTAAGACGCGACCCAGGGTCTTTTATGTTAAATACATAAAGTAAAGGTTTATGATCCGTAACTATCTTAAAATTTGTTCCAAAAACATATGGTCGAAAATGTCTAACTGCCCAAACAATTGCCGCTACTTCTTTCTCTGTCGTTGAGTAGTTTTGTTCGGCTTTATTAAGAGTTCTACTAGCATAAGCTATAGGTCGATCATTATTAACTTTTCCTTGTGATAAAATTGCACCAATCGCATAATTACTTGCGTCGGTAGTTATAATGAATTCTTTTGAAAAATCTGGGTACTGTAGTACAGGAGGAGAAGTAATGTTATTTTTAAGCGTTTGAAATGAAATATCACAAGCATGGTCCCATTTAAATTCCGTATCTTTCTTGAGCAATTTGGTAAGAGGTTTTGAAATTTTCGCAAAATCCTTTATAAATTTTCGATAATATCCGACAAGCCCTAAAAATGATTTTACCTCTTTTTGATTTACTGGTTGAGGAAACTGTAAAACACATTCTACTTTTGAAGGGTCAGGTTTGATGCCATAATCTGTTATAATGTGACCTAGATACAAACATTCTTTTCTTAAAAATTCACATTTTAATGGTTGAAGCTTTAAATTATGCTCCCGAAACCGTTCAAATACCTCAATTAACCTTTCATTATGTTCTTTTAAATTATTAGCATAAATTACGACATCATCTAAATAAATAAAACATTTTATGCCACTAAGACCGCTTAAGACCGCATTCATTAACCTCTGAAAGGTTGCCGGAGCTCCTTTTAGGCCAAAAGGCATCCTATTGTAAACAAAATGCCCCGTAGAAGTACTAAAAGCTGTCTTATTTTTATCATTTTCGTCCATTTGAACCTGATGAAATCCATTGGCTAAATCTAAAGTTGTAAAATAATGCGATTTTCCTAATTGGTCTAAAATATCTGTAATATTAGGTAATGGAAATGCATCCCCTGCAGTTATTTCATTAATTTTTCTAAAATCTACGACCACGCGAAATTTAGGTAAACCTGATGAATCAGTTTTTTTAGGAACTACTAATAAGGGACTATTCCAAGGACTGTAAGACGGAGAAATTATTCCATCCTTTAACATTGCATCGGTTTGTTCTTTTATAACCTCCCGATGTTGAAAAGGTAATCTATAGGGTTTAATATTAATAGGTCCCTTAGTAGGGTCTGTAGAAATTTTATGTATTATTGTGTTTGTACAAGAGAGTTTATCACCTTCTAAATAAAAAATATCGATAAAATTTTCACAAATTTCTAGAAGTGAGTTAGTTTCCTCGACATTTAATCCTTCTAAGTTGAGAGAATGTTTCAATTTTTCTAAACGTTCAAAGTAATTTATATTCGTGTTATTTTCAATATTATTATTATTATGACTAAGCTCTATAATGTCAAATTCACCTTTAGTGAGAGGTTGTACGTTAACTCTGGGTAACGCAATTGTTAAGGGTTCATTAGATATATTTAAAATACTAATTAAACATTTATGATTATGTACTTTGGTCAAAGAAGAACCTATATAGAGATTTTCAGCGAGTTGTTTCGATTTTACGATACCTTCAGTACCTGAAACGTTGGCCAAAGCATAAGTTATCATTTCACATCTTGGGGGTATAGTCGTTAAAGTCTCTGAAGGCAAAATCTTAAAGCAATTGTCCTCAAAATAAACAGTTTCTTCTTCATAATTAATTTTAGTTTTATATTTTTGCAAAAAATCGCGGCCTAAAATTCCGTCATTTTTATAGGAATGCTATCTGGTACGATATGAAAAGGATGAATTAATATTTTATTATCTTTTAATTGGATTGTTACATTATATAGACCTTTCGTAAAAACCGGTTCTTTACTTATACCTTTTAGTTCAATAATACAGTTTTGATCTAGCTTTGAATAGTCTTGTAAAATCGACTCCTTTAATAAACAAACATTAGCCCCTGTATCTAACAAAATTTGCAATTCTGACTTTTTAGTGCCCAATGAAGTTATTTCAATTATATCTAACTGTTTACAATTATTAGAGAATAATACTGACTTAGGAGACATATTATTTGAATTATTACGAGTTGGTTTGATTTTAATATGTTCTAGTGGATTCTTATTATTTGAACAGCTACTGTTTATACTGATTGAACTTTTTACGAAGCGCTTGGCGGGCTGTTCACAACCAAGGCTTCGTTGTCGTTTCCCGAAAATTCTTGGACAGATGTAGTTGGTTGTGGAGGAGAAATTCTAAGATTGTGTTGGAGGCTACTGGGGGGTAGAGACGTTATAGTTTGTATTTGATGAGAATTATTGACAGGTTCATTATTATAGTTAGGACGGTATCGTCGCTGTTGTTGAGGTATCTCTGAAAGCATTTGAGGTCTGTTTGAACTACGGGGATTGATATAATTTTGACGATAATTGTTCCCATTATAATTATTGTTAAAATTTCGTGAATTTGTATTTTGATTGTAATTATGATTATCGTTTCCCCTGTAAGAAAAATTACTTCTAGCATTAATAGGTTGTTCCCCGTTATAATTTTGCCCATTTGAAGAATTTGCGTTAAAATGTTGTTGTGGACTGAAGCTTTGATAATTAGGATTATTAAAATTATTTCTTCCCATATTTTGTTCATATTGTATAAGTTGCCTACATTGAGAAGTTAAATGATTATTTTTATGACAGAACATACACAAAAGTTTAGGATTTTGGTTATTAAAATTTCTATTTCCCTGACCCACAAAACCTACATTTTTAAAATTTGAATTTTTTGCTCTAACGTTGTTTTCGAGTTCCTTTTCGATTGCTAATGATAATGCCCTGTCTAAATCTGTTGTGTTTTCAGCAATTACTCGAATTTGTATTTTTTCATCATTTAGCCCTTGTCTAAGCGTGTTTACTAAAATTGACTCTAAATTTTCTATTAATACCTTAGCAGAATTATGTTCATAATTTAAATGACAAGTTTCTTTATATTTATTATGCAGGTATCTTAATCTATCTCCATATTCTGTAACGGTTTCCCTAAAGTTTTGTTTTATATTCATTATTTGAGTTAAAAAATGAGAAGGCGGTCTTTTATCCGTAAACTGTTCTAAAAGAAAATCTCTAATTTCGTCCCAATTTAAAAATTCTTTAATCTTTATAATTTCAAAAATGCATAACATATAAAAAAAAACAAATAGTGTCACCACAACAGGAAAATAAAAGAAAAAAACTTACAGCTTCATCCTTAGTTAGCTGGAACGTAAGGCGAATTTCCTCGTTTTCTTTCTTCTTCTCTGGAACGTAAGGCGAATTTCCTCGTTTTCTTTTTCTTCTCAAACTTGTTGCGTACTGGGCGCTCCTCCAAGTCTGTTGAAACTTCCTGTCTTTGGTATACCGATGTGGTTTAACTGGTGTGATTCCTGCTGCATTCTAGACGCTCCTTCAGAAAACACGGGGTAGTATAACCAGATCCGCTGCCACCAATGTTATGTTTTAATATTTTTATTACTCGCCGAATGCCACCACTGTTATGATTTAATAATTTTAGTATTTTGTATTAGCACTGGTAGTAAATGTAAACACTTCAACTTGTTTCAAATCTCTCTATTATCTTCTGTACAAGAGGGACACTTCTTACTTCTAACAAATCTTTACTCTTACTGTGTCTACTGACTTAATTCTACTGACAATATAGTACTGACATAATGACTGACCTGCTCTATACTGACTACCTAGAACTTATTTTTATATGAATTCCCTAATTTGAGATGCAGTGGCGTATCTGTAAAATTGATTAAAAAAAGTGTCTATAAAAGTAATTTGGGGAGTATTTGCTACGCCACTGCTTACTGTACTACAATGGTTTCTTTTAATGTTTTTATAGCTGAACCTTCCCAAGCTTTATCGACATAGTGTAAATGAGTTTATGATAGGTTTTTTCGGGTATAATAATATTTGGGGCGGAAGAACGTGCATAAAATAGAATTTGAAGTAGAATTTAAAATACATATTGTTTACTTAGAATTTCCCTTGCAATAAACGACCATTAAAGCAGCTTTTGTCGGAAGGTTCCGCCGAAATATAATGTATGTCTAAATATTGCATTTACGTGTCAAACTATCTCTAGACTAATGAATATATAATACTTAAGACTATTCACAAATAAAATGACTATAAAATAATGGGGTCACAACACTGCAAAGCAAGAAAGAATACCGGAAAATTGTGTGGTAAACGCTTCACAAGTTGTAAGACCGCCTTTACATATAGATAAGCTCCCTAAATTGCATGGCAGGTCCTTGTATCTTTTTATAAAGTATCTTACAGATAGCGAAACTCATTAATTATGTATAACTACACGACCTGCAATTAATAGAAGAATTGTTTACAATGCTCTTACGCATTATTTACAAATCGGAATGCAACTATATTAAATGCAGCTGCGAAACCTCTTAGTTATAGGATAGGTCCTTCTATATTTTTGTAAATTACTTTGCAAATTATAAGTTAATTATATCGATTATGATTATAAACACCCTAAGTCGTTAAACGGGTCCTAGTTTGTAAAATACTTTATAGAATGCCAGATCATTATATTGTTTGTAAATATAGGCCATTTTAATTGTAGAATATGACCTTACAATTTTCCTGGAGATTAATTTCTATATGAGTTATTACCTTACAAACATTGTAAGTAGGTTTTTAGCAGTTTGCAGTAGAGCTTATTTTTCTTACATGATAGTAGTAAATACTACGGCATGTTACTTATTTTTATAATGAACAACAATCAAAATAATGTTTAATAACTTAAGTTTACTTCTTTTGCTTGCTCCTTGTTCCATGGAGTGGAGTTACCTTAAATGGATCTCTAGAGCACAATATGTTATTAAAAATGTTACACTAGAAATGCATGTTTAAAAGGATCTTTTGATATATCTGTTTCACTGCAATAAAATTTGTGATAAATAAACATAACCTAAATTAGCCACAAACATCCACAACATAAATTAAACATAAAAAAATTAAGTTATAAAAATCTCAAAATCATAAAATTAATACACAACATAAAAGCATTCATTAAAAGATGATAAGTTTATCGACCTTCGCCGAATCGTGGCGCTACTTGGCGCACCATAAAAATTATGACTTAATTTACCTAATCAATCAATTAAGTCGAAAAAAATCAATAATCTTGCAAACCGCGAATTTTAGTCAAACCGGTTTGGCCGCGTCAAGTAAAATCCGTGGCGGAGAAAGAAGCGGCTCTGTGAAGCATTTAATTAATGTATTCACCACACGCATACGCCAAAAATAACCATAATCAGATCCAGTGACCGAAGAAAATTGTAAATAAACCGTAATACGAAGGAGTAAACAGAGATGGACTTTAATTATTATATGGGGTTATCATTAGTAATAGACTTTAAATGTTAATTCATCCACACACTGAATCGTATATATATATATATATATATATATATATATATATATATATATATATATATATATATATATATATATATATATATATATATATATATATATGTATAGTAAATGTAAATAATTTGTAATTTAAATATGATCCGCAATTCCTAGATCCGAAAAATCAACTCGGCTTGATAAACTCTCGACAGGGACGTCATGAAACTAGTCGCATTGAATAACTACAGCTAATGTTATAACAGCCCCAAAGGAACCCCAATTAATATGTAAAGAAAAACCACGTGCTTAATAAAGTAGGTCCCCAATTACATCCCACAGGCAACAAAAGAAGTAAGACTGGCATATAGGCAAATGTCGCAATTTTATTCTAACATTTTCAAGCGAACCTAAATTTTGAATAATACTTTTAGATAAGTTGTTATTGACTAGAAATACCAAAACTGAACTTCTTCAGTATCATTATATTATTTATTGCACATGTGGCCAGTTTCGTACCTAAAAATAATATTCATAGTGAAATTGCTATATAGAAGAATCGTATATAATCCCAATCGGGGTTTGGAGCGATTTTTTGAAATCAAAGTAGAAGTATTTGTGGAATGTCGTTGTAAAACCTACGAATAACTATTATCCTTTTATCGAATTTAAATTTAGTTTTTTTTTCAATTATGAAATCAGCACTTTTGTATAATTAAAATTATTTCTGCAATTTTTCACTACACATAACACGTGCGAAGAAAAATTTAAGATACGTGTTAAAAATGAGCACGACAACGACGAATGGATCAAGTTTTCACAAATTGCTCGGAAGGTTTTTTTACTTACTTCACAATATTTCCATGGTAAGGATCTGAATGAAGCATATTCAACTGCTTATACATTTTTAACACACACAAATATAACTGAAACACTCCATCTCCATTTACATTAACATAAATAGGTATTTATATTAACGCAGGAAGGTACAATTTTTTTTCTCAATAATGAGAAGTTCTTACCTGTTTAAAGCAGCAATTTAGAGAAAAACAACCGCAGCGGCAGTTCCAATTCGGTTCATGTTGCTGGATTGTGTGTTACGAAAGAAAAGTTATTACATATATTTTAATTGTACATAATTTCAATATTTACCTGTTTTTTTCTCAGAGTCTTGACTTCTGGTTGTATAAGAATTTTTTAATTAAAGTGAACCGTACTTTCAAGTAGTATAAGTATGTAAGTAAGTTTTGTGATCAGATTCGAATCTCCCCCTGAGAGAAGTATTAAACCGATAATTCAAGATTTAATGCCACAAGCTTATTCAACAATGTATACAATATTAGAAGACATGTGGGATATATTATTTCAACGGCCCATAATTTAATGAGGGATTTATTTGCATAAACAACTGAAATATTAAATTTTATAGAAGGCATAAAACAAAAATATGTATGACATTTCCACCCTAGTTAATTTTCGGATATAATACCACATACAGTGCTTCAAAAATACCGAAAAATATGGTGTTTCTTAGAAACAACATAACTTTATTTTGTTTGTTGTTTCAAAATAAAAATAGCCCGATTCCTAAAATGAAAGACTTTTTTTTGAAACAAGAAAAAAAAATAACCGAATGCGTTTTCCTCCAGGCAACCGTCTATTTTTCAGAAGTTTCTGGTTAATTCTTATACACGAATGGTATTCAGTGAAGAATTTACCAAATAAAATATATTTACTTGGGTATCTATTTTCTTGTTTATTACTATTATAATCACAATTTTCCATAAATGACTATGATTAAGAAATTATGGTTCTTGGGATTAGAGCGTGTCAACTTGGAAATACCATCCTACGGCAGAAAAAATCCATCAAGGAGTTACATTTAAGCAACAAATCTCCTGTACAGAAAAAATATACGCAGAATACAGTTATCAGCTTGTCATCGAAGCCTCTAACCGAAGCAGAACATTCCGTCCTTTTCAAAGGACAAAATTTCGCAATAGAACCGAGCAGCATCCCCGTAGAAAACATAGTATCTTCCGTTAAAGCAGCAATCAGATGATTACCAGTGGAGCAAGCCGCTGAATATATGCAAATGAGACAGCAAATCATTAAAAATTCAAAACCACCGAAGTGGAATCTCTCTGCAACCGAAAAAACAGCGATAAAGACCTTAAATGAAAACGAAAACATTCAGACTCGCCCACATACAAACTAGGTAAACATCTTTCAAATTTTCTTAATCCACTTACTGGAAAAACAGATTCTTTTATAAAAAAACTCTGCACATTTCGTGGGAAAACTTAAGGCAATTCAGTTGGGTTCCGAAGATATTTTGGTCAGTTTCGATGTAGAATCACTATAAACAAATGTTCCTGCAACGACTCAATTTCCGTTATATCAGACATATTGGATCATAATAATCTTCATAAGAACTTAATAGACCTAGTCGAAACCAAAAGAATGGTTTAGATGTGTAGACGATACTTTTGTTCTTTGGCCTCATGGACAGAATAATTTCCTCATATTTCTGGACCACCTCATAATATCAAGTTCACAATGGAAATTGATTCTAATGAAACGACTCCCTTTCTAGATGTATGTGTTGAAAGGAAGGAAAATAGTACATTTGGACATTCTGTGTATAGAACACCGACGCATACAAATAGATACTTAAATGCAAATTCCCACCACCATCCAACACAAAAGAAATCGGTTATTAACTCACTAGTATTTAGAGCCATTTCGCTTTCTGATCAAGATTCTCTAACATCGAAACTGACCGAAGCTTTGAGAGCGAATGTCTATAACACTGAAGATATTACGTTATCAGTTAAAATATATAGTAATCCAACTCCGCGAATGATAAGGAGCCAACGTTAGGTAGTGTTGTTCTTCTCTACATACATGGCACTACAAACAAAATAGGACGATTACTTCGGCGGTCCAACATAGGTACAATGTTCAATATATATAAGAAGATTGATCTTGCAATCCCCGAAAGATATTGTATCTTTTCAAACAGAAGGAGTATATACAATTCCTTGCTCCTGTGGAGAAGTGTATGTGGGAGAAACAGGACGCTCAATATCAATTGGACTTAAGGAACATGAACGATGTATTAAAAAGAAACAAATTTTTCAATCTGCTGTAGCTGAACACCAGCATACCTCCATATTATAAATTTAAAGGAAACCAGGGTTCTAGCATCGGTTTTAGGATTTTATAAACAAAAAAATCTATTGAAATTTGTAAACATACAAAAATTTTTAATAAAGATACGGTCTACATCACACGTGGAAGCCGATCTTAACACAGGGCCACGGTTCGGAGAGCACAAGTCGGGTATAAAAGCCCGTGTGAATCGCTTCGAGCTTATTCAGTGTTCAGATCTCGTGGAGTAAATATCCCTGAAGATGCCTTGTGCAATCGAAGGCGAAACTTCGGATAGTAATCCCAATCTGACACGGTCTAATCTCAAGCCGTGAAAGCTTCCCTTTTATACTGATTATGATATTTCAGTAATTAGTGAGTGAACTCGTGTCTAAATTGACGTACGTCATTAGAGATGCATTTTCAGTTTGGTATTTCACCTCTTAAGGAACTTTCACTTGTTAATTCGATGAAAACACTACACCTCTTCTCAATAGTTTTATTCATGAGGTGAATTTGCACGGTAAATGTTTCTTTGTCTGAGAGTTCGCGATACCTACAGTTCCAAAGTTTAACAAAATCATTATCTTTCGTTCCCATTGTCTTATCGTTTTTAATATTGCTTAACATTTAAAAAATAAATAAAGAAAAAAATAATTTAAAAAAAATCAAAAGTTTGTTACACGTTTAAACTGTCTAATATTAGGATATTAGGGATGCACCGTGCTGCCCGTACCATTAAATTTATTGAACTTATCTTACTATTAAACAATCCTACTATACCTAAAATTATTACAAAAACAAATTTAGAGATTATTGCTTTTAAAACGACAATACAATAAAATTTGTATTTTCAAATACGGCTCTGAACAACTCTCTAGCGTCGCGCCGTTTCAAAGAAATATTGTATTCGTATGTACACCGTCAGTTCTTATAAATATGTATAACGTACGAGATGTTAGAATGGAAAAAGAGCGCGGTTTACAGAGCAATATATTACAAGATGCGTGGCAAATATTAATCGCATATTTCCCTTGTATACTTCATTTTAATCGGACTTGTTGAGAATACCCTGAAAATAAATTGTAAATCTAATGTGACGCACAAAGAGAATCGTAAAGGATACTCTTTCATCCGATACAAACTTACATACTTAATGGCAAAACTCGTTAAGTTTTATTGAAAGAGGGATATGTTGATACTTCAGCCAGAATACAACAGTATCAATGGTTGGAAACCAAAAGGAAGAAAGAAAATAAGACTTACATCAAACTAGCTAACTGGCCTGGCAGACCTTGTTCTGCCTTTTCCGTTAGATGGAGCGATGAGTCTCCAACGGAATTATGAGAATATGGGGCGCATTCACCACACCGTCCAGAAATGTTATTGAAAATAAACATATTGGTATTATAGAAAAAATACGCAATAAAAAAAATAGTGTTAAAAGTAAAAACTCTCACGAACTTGTTGAAAAATCAGGCTTAGTCGTTTAAATATATAGACGATCTGGCAAGTCACTTAATATGTTTGTTATTTAGTTGTCACTAAAACAAATATTTCTATATACAATAGAAGTTCATCTACCGTAAGTGCGTGTAGTTTCTTCCTTACATATATAGTATTCAGTTAACAACAATATCATTTTTCGTCTAATTTCTTACCGCAACAATGACTGACTAGTTTCTTCCTCTTCAAAAAATTACATATATAGTATTCAGTTAACAACAATATCATTTTTCGTCTAATTTCTTACCGCAACAATGACTACGTTTATTTAACGAGGAGTTTTACTTATATAGAATAATAAATATGCAGTAGAGTTTTCTTCTTTTTAATCATCTAATTAGTACATCTTCCACAATTATTTCAAGGTATTAATTAAACATTTTAAATTTTCAAACTTTAGGGAATTAAAATCATATCCTCTATTTATTTATTAATATCCTCAAAAACAGAACCTAATAACAAATTTAAGACAAACTTTTAAGGTACAAACCATTCTTTAGAAAAATGCGGAAGACGGATTAAAAAGAAAAAAAAACAAATTCTAGTGTATGATACGATGCGGGAAATGCATCAACCTGATAAATTTCGTAACTTACTTCGCGTAAAGTAAAATCCACTTTGCTATAAGATATAAGGCTTTTATATTCTCTAATATATAGTGCGTTCAATTTAAAAAATCTTATGCGTGATTCATTTCTTACTGAGCTAAATAGCATACCAAACATTGTTTACTAATATACAGCGTAATACCTACCTACACCTTTCATGTAAACTTTTCTAGTTTCAAATATAGCCTTCTTTCTCTCCTCAACGCTGCCTGATGTATAATCGTAGTCCTTCACAGATGGAAAAATATGATGTTTTCATTCCGGGTTTATATTCGTTCACTACTGTCATTCTAAAAAAACAGTTTTGCTGACGTTTTGCCAAAATCACATTTGGCATATTCAAATCATTCTGAGCATACCTGAGCGGCCTTTGGTCGGTATTTATATTTTAATTTGCTGTTACACTTATTTCACTTGATTTTTTTGTGATTTTAGGCATGTCGATTATTATCTTCCATACTGTTGGTAGTTTTAATGATTCGCCCCTTTTATTTAAATCACCTTGTTTTTAATTTCCATGGCTTCTCGGATTATTCTGGTCTTATCTATATTGGCAATCTCCCTACACCCTTCGCAATGTATTTTGTATTCCGTTTCCTGATGATGTAGAAATATGGCCGAGGTTGTTTATTCATTTCTGATACTGAGTTTATGATCATCTACCCTTACTCATATTCGCCGATTAGTTTACTCCACATGCAACTTTTCGCAGTCCTCGGATGGAATGTTGTAAACTTCCAATTTGATTTTGTCTTTTGGTTTTCCAAGTAGTTTACCTATGGTTACATTACATTACTGTTTGTATGTTGTGTCTTCTAAGAGTTCTTTCAATTCTGTCTGCCTTTTACATATGGTAAGACTACTTGTTGCCATCCCGGTTCATAATTTTTGCTGTTCGTTTTTCTGGAACCCTGTACATTCATAGCTTTCTGGTGCAAATTGTGTAACCATTTTTTTTTTAAGCACAGGATATTACATTAAGCTTGTTTTGTCTCATTTGTTTTTGACTCGTACGTATCTAGATATTAGAGTATTGGCCATAGCTTGAATTCGTGCTGGATGATGGTGTAATCTTGCATTTAAATTTTTGTCGGTATGTGGTGGTTTTTTATACACGAAATGTCTGTTATGCAGTTCATGCCAGAAAATCAAAAAATGGAAGTTTGTTGTTTTCCTTTAACTCTAGAGTATTCTGGGATGCATTGAATTTCCATGAGTCAGAAAATTTTCGAGCTCTGCATGACCATGTTGTGATATAATAAATATGTCATCCACATAACGAATTATTACCCTAACTTAGTATAGATTTTTCACTTTCTGAGATATTGTAGCACGATATATTGTGAACTACTTTATCGTCTACTGATGAGACTTGTGGCTGAATCGACATTTTTAGGAGATTGTTATACTTTTTCGAAAGTTCATCAGTCTTAATATTCTTATTTGAATCTGTGTACCAAAAAGCGAAAGTTTCTGTTCGATTCCACAATAAAGGGAATAAAGGGTGAATGCTGTTATTTAATTTAAAGTGTAACTTCAAAAGGCCTTTCTCTGACTCGGTTAGCTGGTTTCTGATTTGATGGACTTGTTCTCTTTGTAAAGCCTTAGTAGCGTTTCGAAGTATGGTATTAATTTTCCTGGTAAGACAACCGAGTAAAAGTATGAAGTAAATCGCTGTCACGACACTTCTGAAAAGTCTGATAACATAAAAGATTAGTTTTCTCACCTTTCAGTTTCTCATACGTCCTAATGGTTTTGAAAATCTCCTCCCCATAGAGGTGTATAGTATAAATTCTAAGTCCTTCAAGGATGAAAACATATAATGTGTTTCCATTTAGGATGTACATTAGGATCCATAACTTGGGCTTCAAACTTTCCTTCCCAAGAGGTTCTTTCTAGTATATATATATATATATATATATATATATATATATATATATATATATATATATATATATATATATATATATATATATATATATATATATATATATATATATATATATATGTTGATTTTTACTCCTTCACGGATGGAAAAATACAATGTGTTTTCATTCCGGGTGTACATCCGTTCACTACTGTCGTTCTGAAAAGAACAGTTTTGCTGACGTTTCGCCAAAATCACATTTGGCATTTTCAAAGCTTTCTTTCTCGCGTTCGAATAGAGACTGAAGTGTTGGTGACTGCGACGCTTCCTTTTATACCCCCACTCGGGGCCGAAAGTTATATCTGCGCAGGCGTTGCTCGTTATTTATGTTTTCCGGATGGTGCTGTTGTTGTTGCGCTAATTGCGCTTGAGTTTTTGCGGTTTTAGATTTGTCGATTATTGTCTTCCATACTGTTGGTAGTTTTAATGATTCGTCCCGTTTATTCAAATCACCTTGCTTTTCAATTTCTATGGCTTCTCGGATTATTCTGGTCTTATAATGTTCTATATTGGCAATCTCCCTACACCCATCGAAATTTATTTTATGGCCGGTTTCCTGATGATGTAGGAATAAAGCTGAGGTTGTTTGTTTATTTCTGATTCTGAGTTTATGCTCTTCCACTCTTGCTGATATTCGCCTGTTAGTTTGCCCTACGTACAACTTTTCACAGTCCTGGCACGGAATACTGTACACTCCGTGGTTTTCCAGTTTGATTTTATCTTTTGGGTTTCCGAGTAGTTTACCTATAGATATCCTGCATTTTTTGTACGTAATCTTGAGTATTCATAACCACAGTTGCGTTTCCTTTATCTGCAGGAAGGATTGTGATGTCTTTATTTTTTCGAAGGTTTATTAGGGCCCTTTGTTCAGTGGCATTTAGGTTTTGTTTTGGTGTTTTGCTTGATCTTAAAATTCTTGCCACCTCTTGTCGAATCTCCTCTGCTTTTGTTTCTTCAAAGGAGTCAAGGACAGCTTCCACTACAGCTATTATTTCTTCTTTAGGGATTTCCTTAGGAGATATCGCAAAATTAAAACCCTTACTCAGTACGGATTTTTCACTTTCCGAGAGGCTGTAGGATGATATATTATGTACTAATTTATCGACTTAGAAGATTGTCATACTTTTTGGAAAGTTTATCTGTCTTAATATTCTTCTTCAAGAAAGTCGAGTCAAGTCGAGTCAGCCACAAAGATCATCAGTAGTGGAAGCTGTCCTTGACTCCTTTGAAGAAACAAAAGCAGAGGAGATTCGACAAGAGGTGGCAAGAATTTTAAGATCAACAAAACCTAAATGCCACTGAACAAAGGGCAATAAAAAACCTTCGAAAAAATAAAGACATCACAATCCTTCCAGCAGATAAAGGAAACGCAACTGTGGTTATGAATACTCAAGATTACGTACAAAAAATGCAGGATACCCTACAAGACAATTGTTATAGGCCTGTTCCAAGAGACCCGACAACGTACCTAGAAAAAACAACTAAAAATAAAATAAAAAGTTCACCAATAAACCCCGAAATTCAACAAAATATCATACCACGAGAAAAGTCGAGCAGATGTCCTAAACTCTATGGTTTACCAAAATTACACAAACCAGGGGCGCCTATCAGACCTATTGTTAGTGCTGTTAATTCGCCGCTGCAAAAACTGGAGAAATACCTTTCTGAAATTATGCAACCAACTGTAGAAAAAGCTGATTCATTTGTAAAAAACTCGGAGCATTTCACTCGAATTATACGAGATATCGTCCTTGAAAAAAACGATATCATAGCAAGCCTAGATGTCAAATCGTTATATCCCAGTATTCCCATCGACGAAGCATTGGACAAGATTGCTATGAACGAGGATTTCCAGGCACATATAATAGAACTCTCGGAGCATTGCCTCAAAAATACTTATTTTTCTTTCAACGGGCAAATGTATAAACAAATGGATGGTGCTCCAATGGGGTCCTCGCTATCACCAGTAGTCGCGAATTTATTTATGATATACTTCGAGAAAGAAGCTCTTGAGAAAGCAAGTTTAAAACCCAAATTATGGATTTGTTTTGTGGATGACATATTTATTATATGGCAACATGTTCATACAGAGCTCGAAAAATTTCTGACTCACGTAAATTCAATCCACCCCAGAATACAATTTACTCTAGAGTTAGAGGAAAACAACAAACTAACATTTTTAGATGTTTTGGTCACAAAACTACATAACGGACATTTCGAATACACTGTGTATTGAAAACCAACACATACAGACAGATATTTAAATGCAAAATCACATCATCACCCAGCACAAATTCAAGCTGTGGCAAATACTCTAATATCTAGATCCGTGCGACTAACTGAAACACAGAGAGACAAAACGAACTTAAGGTAATATCTAGTGCTTTAAAGAAAAATGGCTACACAAATCGCACCATAGAGAAAGCTATTAATGCACAGGTTTCCCGAACAACGAACAACAAAAAATATGAACCGGGAAAGCAACGAGTAGTCTTACCATATGTAAAAGGCACAACAGACAGAATCGGAAGAATTCTGAGGAAACACAACATACAAACAATACACAAGCCACAAACAACTATAGGTAAACTACTCGGAAACCCAAAAGATAAAATCAAACTGGAAAACCACGGAGTGTACAGTATTCCGTGCCAGGACTGTGAAAAGTTATACGTAGGGCAAACTAACAGGCGAATATCAGCAAGAGTGGAAGAGCATAAACTCAGCATCAGAAATAAACAAACAACCTCAGATTTGTTCCTACATCATCAGGAAACCGGCCATAAAATAAATTTCGATGGGTGTAGGGAGATTGCCAATATAGAACATTATAAGACCAGAATAATCCGAGAAGCCATAGAAATTGAAAAGCAAGGTGATTTGAATAAACGGGACGAATCATTAAAACTACCAACAGTATGGAAGACAATAATCAACAAATCTAAAATCAAGCGCAATTAGCGCAACAACAACAGCACCATCCGGAAAACATAAATAACGACCAACGCCTGCGCAGATATAACCTTCGGCCCCGAGTGGGGGTATAAAAGGAAGCGTCGCAGTCACCAACACTTCAGTCTCTATTCGAACGCGATAAAGAAAGCTTCGAAAATGCCAAATGTGATTTTGGCGAAACGTCAGCAAAACTTTTCTCTCTTTTCAGAACGACAGTAGTGAACGGATGTACACCCGGAATGAAAACACATTATATATATATACAATAATCGACAAACCTAAAATCACAAAAATTAAGTGGAATTAGTGTAACAGCAACATCCCGAAAATTGAAATAACGAGTGAATGCCCTAGGGTGAGGATATAAAAGAAATATTCGCGGTCACTAATATTTAAGTCTTTTTTTCGGACGCGAGAAAGAACGCTTCGAGAATACCAAATGTGATTTTGGCGAATCGTTAGTAAAATTGTTCTTTCCAGAATGACAGTAGTGATCATAATTTTCCATCCGTAAAGAAATAAGAATCAACACTATATATACCTTTAAGAAGAGGAGATATTTAAAACAAGACGTATGAGAAACTGAAAGTTAAGAAAACTAATCTTTTATGTGACCGACCTTTCAAATTAAATATCGTTTACTTCCTACTTTTACACAACAATACCATAATTGGAAACGCTAGTAAAGCCTTACTAAGAGAACATATCCATCAAACCAAAAAACAACTAGCCGAGACAGAAAAAAAAGGAAATTAAATAACGGCATTCACCCTTTATTGTGGAATCGTACAGGAACTTTCCGTTTTTAGAGCACAAAATCAAATAAGAATATTAATACTGATAAACTTTCGAAAAAGTATGACAATCTCCTAAAAACAGTAGAGTCAGCACAAGTTTCACAGTAAACGTCGATAAAATAGTGTACAATCTATCAGAAAGTGAAAAATACTTACTAAGTGAGGGTTTTAATTTTGCATTGACTTAAAAGTACCTATTTTTCATTTGACAGGCAAACGTATAAACAATAGATGCTTCGAGAAAGAAGCTCTTGAGAAAGGTAGCTTAAAGCCGAAGTTATGGATTCTGTATGTGGATGACATATTTATTATATGGCAACATGATCATGCAGAGCTCGACTCATGTAGATTCAAAACATCCCAGAATTTACTCCAGAGTAAACACCCTGTATCCAACACAAATCAATAGAAAGTTGACTAAATCTCTGTCTCAAATTAGACTGAAAGAACTATTCTTTTAAATGCCGTCCGAAACTTAATCGGATCTCTCTTGACTGAGTAACGACCTTTCAAAATCGGTCAATTTTTCTGTTGGTACGGAGCAATTGTTGAGCACTTTATATAGTCTTGGTTTCAAAGACATTTTGTAAAACTTGTTCAGTGTTTGCTCAAACATAGCTTTTTTTAAGGACGGGTACTTCAAACCCGTATGTTAACGAAACTAATACTTTAATGTAATATATTGCTTTAATTAAAGTGATATCGAGCTATTGAAGCCAGAAAAGCATTGTTTGTACTAGTTATATACACCTTTAAGGCGGGAAGCCACAATCCCTTAACGTCATAAAGCGATGACCTAACACGGGTTACAGCACTCTGATGCAATTCCTATACCTAATCCGGCCGGCAGCCGATCAGCAGTGGCTGCGGTGGCGCAAGTTGCAGGTTCGCCGACCTGCAGCGGTCTTCAGCCGGCCTTGGTAATGAACGCAGGAAAGGTGAAGGCAGCCGAGCCGCAACATGTTGGTAGTCACTGATGGTTTAGAGGACGAGCGGTTAAGGTGGCGGGCGGCGGCGTGGGTGACGCCAGTGACGTTGCTAAGAAGAGGGCATATTTTCAGGCCAGGAACATACATATTAATAAAAATAATAATAATAATAATATTAATCACATCCAATCACGACTAGAAAAGATGAACACCTGGTCTGAAAAAACACTTCACGGAAGACCCAGATACCACATAAAGCAAGACCATATACATAAAAAGCTTTCATATACGTTGTTACAAGAAGGGCAGCTATTCTCTGAAACAGAAGGCTTCCTGCTTGCCATCCAGGACAAAGGCATAGCAACCAGAAATTACCGAAAGCATATCATCAAGGACACAACCATTGAAGACGGGAGGTGTAGCAGATGTCACCAGCAGAGAAAAACGATCGATCACATAACTAGTGGATGCAGAATAATGGCTGGAACTGAATACACCGTGAGACACAACTCAGCAGCGAAGGCCGTTCATCAAGCATTAGCCACAACATACAAACTAACAGAGAACACAGACCCTTACTACCATTATACACCAACATCTATACTTGAAAACGAAGACTACACGCTCTACTGGGACATTGACATCCACACAGATAAAACAATCCCCGCAAATAGACCCGATATCACCTTTCAATCCAAAAAAGAGAAAATCACTTATTTAATTGACATGGCTGTCCCAAACGACGAGAACATCCAAGCGAAATACAGTGAGAAGATCGCCAAATACGCCGACTTGGCAATAGAAGTAAAAAGGCTGTGGAAACAGGAAAGAGTCATCATTGTTCCTCTCGTCATATCAGTAACAGGTCTCACCCCAACAACGTTTACACTGCATTTGGCTCAATTAGGACTTAATACAGACATTCACAGGAACATCCAGAAATCGGTCATTTTGAAAACATGTAGCATAGTTAGATCATTTCTTAATACACAATAGTTGTTTTTTTTTCCATTTCCTTTTTTTATTTTTATTTTTTGTACTGACTTGGTATAACCCGTCAGTATAAAATACAACCACAGGAATACTGTGAGACAACAAGTCATAATAATAATAATAATAATAATAATAATAATGGCAACTATCAAGCACCAATGATGAGATCACATCAATAGAGGAATTTACCAAGGATACTCGTCCACTTTCGTTCTGCTTAGCGATGAACCTCCTCTCCACGTTGCTCAACAATACAGGACATGGCTTCAATATCAAAGCCATTCGAGTCGAGATGGATGATATTAAGCTCTATGCTGGAAACCATAACTAACTAAAAAAGTTTAATGACGTGACATACACTTTCTCGAAAGACATCCATATGGAATTTGAAATGGAAAAATGTAAAGCCTAAAAGGCAAAGTCGTTAATGGTGATGTAGCCCGACCAAATGGAGAAATAGTTCAAGCGATGAACCAAAAACAGACCTACAAATACCTAGGATTCTAACAAGCTAAACTGCTCTAGCATGAGCAAGGAAAGACCAAGATGAAGTTTTAAGAAATTTTATTACAGCAATTAACACCTATGCTGTGCCCGTGCTGACCTACAGTTTCGGAATCTTGAAATGGACTAACACGGAGCTAGAGGGACTACAATGAACTACTCGCCAAATGATGATCAAGTACAAGTCACACCACCCAAGGTCATCAACTCTCCGAATGACCTTACCCCGAAGACAAGGTGGAAGATCCCTTGTTGACTTGATCAATTCGTACTCCTGACAGCTGCAAAAATTGAGAGATTTCTTCACCAACAAGGCACACACATCAAGCCTCCGCCGCATAGTGACCTTAAGTGACAACTCGCACTCTCCACTCAATCTCATCATCATCAATCAACATCATCCTAAAGTCACTTTCAGACCCCGACAAACAAGAACAGTGGGCTCAAATAGCACTGCACGGCCGACATCACAATGACTTGAATCAGCCACACATAGATAAGGAAGCACCTAACAGGTAGCTGAAGGATGAGCAACTAAGGATTTGTGATGGCAATACAGGACCCAGTTATTAAAATACGAAATTACACTAAATTCACCACAAAAATGTATAGAGAGATCAGAGACTATACAGCATTTAACATCTGGCTGCACTTACCTAGCCAACACGGCCTACCTCCAGCGATATAACCAGGTGGGTAACATCATATCCCAGAGGCTTGAAAATAAATTCGGGCTCCTGAATACCTTTGTGCCTAGTTATAAATACCAACCAACTTCAGTGCTTGAAAATAATGCCCTCAAACTGTATTACGACCGAGCAATTATCACCGACAGATGGGTGACGAATAATAGGCCTGATGTGGTACTGTTAAGTAAGGAAACAAAAACAGTTTATTTGGTAGATGTCGCTGTACCCAACAATAACAACGTGTTGGATAAATATCAAGAGAAAAAGGCCAAATATGCGGAGCTGGCCATCGAGATAAAGCAGATGTGGCGACTGAATAAGGTTCTTGTGATACCGATCATCGTATCATCAACTGGACTAGTTCCAAAAACACTACAACAGAACCTGAAAATTATAGGACTGCATACTAACACCTTCATCAACATCCAGAAGGCAGTCCTGTTCAGTACTTGCCACATAGTGAAAAAATTCTTACAGGACAATACATAGAACTAATAGAAACCAGCCCACTCCTTTTGATGCATGCATCCGTGATGAGCTTGGAATAATACCAACAAACATGTGAATAACAACTGAAAATCATATGCCACATCACAGGAGGGTGCACGATAATGGTTTGTACAGAATATTTGAAACGACATGGCAAAACATATTCATCATGAACTAGCCATGGAGGCTTAGATAACAGCACGTACCCATATACAAATACACACCACACAATATTCTTGAAAATAAACTCTACTGGAACAGATCCATCATTACAAATAAGACTACACCGTACAACAAATCAGATACTGCCCTAATAGATAAACAAACTAAAACTATTTTCCTAATGGAAATCACAATACCAAGAAGCCAAACATACAAAAAAAGACTAGAGAACAAGTAGAAAAATATATTCCTCTGGCAAAGGAAATATGGTATCAGAAGTGTGTGGAAATCACACTCGACATAATGTCAACTACCGGAGTGAAACCAATCATCTACGTAGGTACGTACAATTACAGATGTCCATAATATTAGATACCTGCTCTCTAACACAAAATTTCCTAAATTACAAATAATACTATATTGATATCAGAATAAAAAAGATATGCTTGAGGCCAGAACCGCATATATTTCATTTTTCTACATTTTTCATTACCAGATGATAAATCTGAGAGAAACGGGAGATAATAATAATCACAACATACTTAAGGAAAAAACCATTACAATAAATAAGCTGCGTTAATAAAGAAAAAGTAAGCTATTGATACTTAAATTCAGTCTTTATATAAAAGGAAGAAATATATAGTTAATATATTTATTAAAATTAGTACTGAATATGTCGACATGTTGTGGCAATCCATATCCAAACCAACATATTCTCTCTCTAAAAATTTATTATTTGAAGGGGATAGAAGAATCGATTATACTATTAGGAATCTTAAACAAGTATCAAGGTATTGTTTTCTCTCTTCTAACTTTTGAAGCCCAATAACAAATTATCACAGCGTATATTGAATGTCTAAATTATCAATTTTTCAATTAAAGGGGCAAGAAACTGAACACACAGACAGGCATGTGCTCTCCATATTTGATAAGGGTTTGGTACTGCCAGAGGAGTTAGTTGGGAAAGTGTAATTATATGTATGAGTCACAATAGATCGAAGAATCGCAGTAGATAGTTGATATCAACCACTCACTTTTAACCTAACCTAACTAACCTAAGCATGCATATCCTAAAGCAGTACGGACTAAGCGACAAATCACAACACTTATTGCAAATATGTTATTAAAATCTCCTAGCGATTTTTTTTCAGAATAAACCTTTTTAAAAATGTATGATAATATATTCCATTCAAACTTAATTTCGAAAATATTACAACGAACGAGAAACTCGCCTTTTTTTAATTATATATATATATATATATATATATATATATATATATATATATATATATATATATATATATATATATATATATATATATATATATATAATACTATAAGTACTGTTACAGAATGATTGGCGTTTTGTTTTCGATTCTTTCATATCGAGCAATCCCCCTGTCACAAAATCGAAAGCAATTCTTCTTGTAGGCCGTTTTGCACCACCCAGAAATTTCATAGACCGTCCGCAACTTAAATACAATTCACAAGAATTCATTCTGATATTCTAAAATATAAATTTGCACTGTGAAAATAAATAAATCATTTGAATGTAAAACTTAATTCTTTATAATATTTCGACACATATGTATACTTTTGTGACTACAAGAAAAATCATATAATTTGACAGTAAATGATATTAGATTAACTAAGACTAAACTCATTTACTGTACTATCATGTAAATCGCTTATCTAAGAGATTAAGCATGCCTAAATAAAGTCTTGAGAAAGCTCAACACAATAAGCGAAACGTTGACTTGAAAAATTGTGTTTTCTATTAATCTAGAACCCACAAAATAAGGTTTCCACATATAAATATAAAGGTAAATAAATAAATATATATATATATATATATATATATATATATATATATATATATATATATATATATATATATATATATATATATATATATATATATATATATAAATATATATATATATATATATATATATATATATATATATATAAATATATATAATACTATAAGTACTGTTACAGTATGATTGGCGTTTTGTTTCTTTTGATTCTTTCATATCGAGCAATCTCCCTGTCACAAAATCGAAAGCAATTCTTCTTGTAGGTTGTTTTGCACCTGCAGAAATTATATATTTTTGCTATTTTGCATGTATATATATATATATATATATATATATATATATATATATATATATATATATATATATATATATATATATATATATATATATACAGGGTGGCCCAACGAAAAGGTCCCACCCTTATTTATGACTTTCCTGGTATATTTTGGGAAAAACGCTTGGACACGTCAATTTTGATTTTTAGGGGGACGTCTTTTCATGTATGATTGTATAATACAGGGTGTTCCAAAAATAAGATATCGCATTACACTTGACATTTTTAAATGGAAACCCCCAATTTTTTTTCTATTTTTGGATTCTCCAGGAAGTTTTTAGTAACTTTTGTATAATAGAGTTTATACCTATCTTCAACCATTTTGAAGTTTTTTTAATTTTTTTTATAAAATTCGCCTCATTTAATTTAGTACTGATAATACGGAAAAAAATAATAATCACCGATACCAGCAAGAAATTTAGCATCCGTCAATGTCATCGTAAATCATAGAACAACTTTATCTTTGATTTGAAATCGTTAAGTTGCCTAGTTCTATTATAATATTTTGCAATGATTTATTCAATTCAAGAAAGGGTCGAAATAACGAAACTGTATTATCAAAACGGAAGCATTGCAAGAGCTACCGCCCGGTTGTTTAATGCGTTACATCCAGACAAAAATATTAACCATAAGTATGTGGCTAAATTAATAAGAAAATTTGAAGCAACTGGATCTGTATCTAATATTCGCCGGAATCAGGAAAATCGTCCAAGTAGAAATGAAGCCAGAGAAATAGCAGTTTTGGGACACGTGGCTCTTGACAACACCCAAAGTACTCGTGGTCTGGCTACTTCTTCAGGATTTACACGCTCAACAGTGCAAAGAATTTTGAAATCCTATAAATTTCACCCGTACAAAACTAAACTTGTCCATGAGCTTAATGAAGACGATTATGATAGAAGGTTGGAGTTTTGCGAATTAATGACACAACGTTTGAACAATAACCCAAATTTGTTATTTAACATTTGTTTTTCGGATGAATGTACCTTCTATTTACATGGTGCTGTAAACAGACATAATTGTCGATATTGGAGCGACTCGAATCCACATTTGTTTCGAGAGGTACATTCGCAATACCCACAAAAAATTAATGTCTGGGCCGGCATTTTCGGAAATCATATTGTAGGACCTTTCTTTATTCCTGGAAACTTGACGGGGGAGTTGTACTTGGACATGTTGGAAAATACAATAGAGCCACGAATAACCGAAATAATAGAAAATGAGGTTAATTATAATGAAAATTTTCTTCATTTCCAACAAGATGGTGCACCACCGCACTATGTAGCTCCAGTACGACAGTTTTTGGACACCCATTTCCCAAATCAGTGGATCGGACGGCGCGGCCCCATTGAGTGGCCACCAAGGTCTCCGGACTTGAGTCCTTTAGATTACTTTCTTTGGGGACATATAAAAAGTAAGGTTTTTAGTACGAAGCCAGACTCCATCCAAGATCTTCGGGAGCGGATCACGGCGGAATGCAGACAAATAACTCCAGAAATGTGTGAAAATGTTAGGAATAGATTTGAGCAAAATATTTATTATTGCATGGAGGTAAACGGACACCACTTTCAACATTTATTACCACATTGACTTTTTGACACATTGTAGCTAAGTAACTAATTTTTGTTTAAATTTTAATGTGAATGTAAAACTGTAAATGGTTTAGTGTTCCTGATTCCGGCGAATATTAGATACAGATCTAGTTGCTTCAAATTTTCTTATTAATTTAGCCACATACTTATGGTTAATATTTTTGACTGAATGTAACGTATTAAACAACCGGGCAGTAGCCCTTGCAATGTTTCCGTTTTGATAATAAAGTTTCGTTATTTTGACCCTTTCTTGAATTTAATTTATCAATACTTGATATTATTCAATTATTCAAATAACTTCAAAATGGTTGAAGATAGGTATAAACTCTATTATACAAAAGTTACTAAAAACTTCCTGGAGAATCCAAAAATAGAAAAAAAGTTGGGGGTTTCCATTTAAAAATGTCAAGTGTAATGCGATATCTTATTTTTGGAACACCCTGTATTATACAATCATACATGAAAAGACGTCCCCCTAAAAATCAAAATTGACGTGTCCAAGCGTTTTTCCCAAAATATACCAGGAAAGTCATAAATAAGGGTGGGACCTTTTCGTTGGGCCACCTGTATATATATATATATATATATATATATATATATATATATATATATATATATATATATATATATATATATATATATATATATATAAATATATATAAATATATACGTATATATATATATATATGTATATTTATATATATATATATATATATATATATATATATATATATATATATATATATATATATATATATATATATATATATATATATATATATATATATATATATATATATATATATATATATATATATATATATATATAAATATATACGTATATATATGTATATATATATATATATATATATATATATATATATATATATATATATATATATATATATATATATATATATATAAATATATATATATATATATATATATATATATATATATATATATATATATATATATTATATATATATATATATATAAATATATATTATAATGTATTATTATTTCGTGTGTACATCGTTCACGACTGTCATTCTGCTGACATTTGGCATTTTCGAAGCTTTCTTTCTCGCGTCTGATATTCGCTAACGTGACTCTTCAATCTACGGATTGAAGATAACATGAATCGGGCTTTTTTATGTTGTTACAAATATAAGTACATAGCACTAAGCATTTTATATCCTGACAATTTTCGCCTTGATTTAAGATGTTTATCATTTTCAACGCGAGGTTTTTGAATGGCAGATATGGATGGTGATATCTGGCTGGTAAATTTGGAGAGTAGGTCCGATACATTTTATTAATCTCTTATAAAAAAAAGTATTTTCTTGCATGTCAGACTACAGGGAGATAATACAACTATTAAAAACTCAATTAATTATAAAAAAATCAAATTGACAAACAATACCCCTTATAAACGTCTCAGTACCGCCACTGGTTTACGAAGCGATACTTTAACCCGGAGATTCCGGGAATCTAGTGCACGATTGAGCTTTTACTTTTGCATATTTATTGAGCATATAATTGCGATTGAAATATTATTTCTACATTACATAGTTGGACAGGTGGCATTTAAACGTTTAATAGTATTACTTTAAACGTCACAGTTAATGAAATTATCTTTTTATAATAAGGTTTGGATATAATCCAGACGTTAATAGCCCTCAGAGATGAATGTCTTGTAACCAACAAATCTTGTCGAATTGCAGGTAGAAATATGTATTACTCTTTATATATTTGCCATGTTATTTGCTTCGTGTCACATCTACTGTCATTTTAAAATGTTTACTTTAATTTAATTCTTTGTATGTATTAAAAGAGAAAGGACCTTAGGATGAGCTATTGGATTCTCGGTATTTCCTAAAAATACAAAAATAAAAGAAGCATTTCATCAGAAATATACGCGGGAACGCTGGTATGTATAGAAACGGCCTATTATTTCCAAAAGTAAAAGAGCTGACAAAAAATATTAAAAAGAAGAGCTTTAGGTTAGGTTTTTGGATTTATTGAAGTAAAGAAAAGTTAATTAAACAGGATGGGTCATAAAATCACAACAAACCAAAGTGTCATTTTTTAAATTAATTACCCTGTATATTATATATCCATCCAATGGCCCTCTTTCTGCTTATTATATGTTGTTAATAACCGATATATTTGAGAAAGACACTGCCATGAGAGGCAATGTATTCCATTGAATCCTTTATGGAGTCTCTTTCTAAAAAAATGCCTGTTATGTAATGGTTTTTCTCAAATTCGTCGGGACAAGGTATCAAACCTTAATATATTTACAATCAGCAATGAACAGCAAATACACAGGTGCTAACGTAACATTGTTTGGCCGTTACTGTACGACTAATCTAGCATAATTTAGTATCTCTTTTCTGCAACAGATAACCCTAAAATTTTGTATATAACGATTTTTGCTAGCTCTTTTACTTTTGGCAATAACTGACCGTTTATGTACTTAACCACATATATGTAATTATAGTAATCAAAATGACCTAAATAAAAGTAGTCATTATTTTACAATATCTAAGATGAAGTGCCAAAAGATTTGTAATATTTCTGAAATTTAATAACGCAAAACTCAGGAACTATTTTGTGCAGTGTGAAAAGATTATTATTATCTGTATTAAATTAAAAAACTAATAAGTATGATTCAGGATGTGGTTCTTTGGCTAATTTTAAGTGTAAAAGTTCATATAGACCTTTGATCAAAACGCATATTATTTCAGATGCAGAGTGGTAAAGTTTTATTTTTTAGTTTTTTTAATGTATATTCTGCAATTTTAAAGACAACTAAATGAAAACCTATACACATATCTATTTTAGAAGGATCTATGAAACAAGATCATTAGAATTTAAAACAAACAACAGGCTGATATTTTTTTGGGGACATAACCTCTTTTACGACAACAAAGTTTTTTATGTGACGACACTGAGCTTACTTGTTAGCCTCATCAAATTCTTCCTTTTATTAGAGACTTTTTTATATGTATCATTGTTATATTCTTCATTACATATGGAGTTTCAGTCAGTACAAAAACTTTTATATAAGAATAACCTCTAAATTTCTAGATAGTAGGCTTTTTCACTCCAATTTGCCATGGGCGGAAGAAAATAAAAGTATTCTTAAAATGGTATATTAAAATTTAAAATCCGTAAATATAATTTTTTTGCCATGGGCGGAAGAAAATAAAAGTATTCTTAAAATGGTATATTAAAATTTAAAAGCCGTAAATATAATTAATTATATATACATAAAATTGAGTGCATTGATGATACAATAAAATTCAGGTTTTTAAATTTATTCCTGGTAAATAAAGGTTATATTACCAAAGAAATTATTTTTAATACCTTTCAAAATCGCTATAGAAATTAATTTTCATATTACTTTTTTATTTTCATTATAAGTTTAAAATATTTTCTAAAACTTTAAAGTGTGTGGTAGATACGGGTTTGAGCTGATCTCCTCCACTCGATTGAGGTTTTACTTTTCCCACATTTCTAGAGAAAGCTTGTTCCCAACCAAGCTTGAACTTCAAAATAAACTCGAAAGCTACCTAAGCTGCTTTGCTGCCTATTCAACAGATGGAATGACCGACATTCCAATTAGTTTCGAGAGATACTTTCAAGTTCTTAAAACATTATTTCGTTTTGTTTTAATTATGTGCAGAAGAAAATTATATTCCATGTATAACGAGCAGTTGGTGCCGACATTAGACAAAATAAAATTAAGTCTGGTGCCGGACGGAACCAATATACAGGGTGTTTCCTAACCTCTCTGACAAAATAAAAGAGGCGAATCCTTAGCGAGCGAATTACTTTATTTTAGGACGAAAATGCAGTATACATTTTTTTTCGAATGTCGCCTAGTTTTCATAATACAGGGTGTTTAATTTTTTTAAACGGTTTTTTATTTTTCATTTCCTTTAGTCAATTTTGTTGAAATTTGGTAACGTTATTTGTAGTGATAAGCGGCTTATTTAGCCATAAATAGATACAAATTATTAAGTCCAGTGGCGTACCGAGGGGCTCTTTAACTAATATAATTGAAAAAAATATATACACCACTGACTTTTTGTGTCATTTTTATATTTTTTTCGGATTAAGCAACTAAAGAGACAACTTTTTTATCCCTTTAGTTGTTTTCGTATGTTGCTTTGTTTTCGAAAAAAAAATAAAAACAACTTTATTGCATGTCCATAGACCACACAAAAACCATAAAAAAATACGAAACATTTTTTTTAATCATTTGCAACAATGACAAAACGAATGGGGATACTCCTTACCTAATTTTAAGTATATAGGTATAAGGTAAGGTATAAAAGTGTTTCGAATGTTGCTTCGTTTGAGCTAGTAAACACCCATGTACAGACGTGCCAAATTGTCTCTTACGTGTTGAAAAATTTCGAGACTGTCGCGAATTGTATTAAAACAATTAATAATACGCAGTCAAAGGTCTTCTTCAGTTTTCATAGGAAAAGTATAAAAAAGTTGTTTGAAGTGACCCCAGAAAAAAAGTCGAATTGATTCAGATCCGGCGACCGGAGTGGCCACGGGTGAGGACCTACTCTACCTATGTAACGAGCAATCTATTGTTGATCTAAATAGTTTCCAACACGTTAACACATTAGAGCTCTCGTTCTTAATGCCACTGCTTCTATCGATTCTGGTAATTCATCTTTAAGGAAGTTGTAATAGACATCACCAGTAAGTCGATTTGGAAAAAAATATGATGCAACTAAGATATCTACCAAAGAACAAACGAAAATAAATGTCCTTCCATCATAGCATAAGGATTATCTTCCGCCCAAATATGATGTTGTGAAAATTCATATTGCCATCTCTGGAAAAATTCGCTTCATCTGTAAATAGTATTTTTGCCGAAAAATGTGGGACCCTTAAAGAATTTTCTTGAAACCAGTTACAAAAATTAACTCGAGCTGGAAAGTCTCTAGGCAACAAAGCTTGCTCTCTTTGTACGTGATAATGATAAAGTAAATAGTCCTTTAAGATACTGCATACTGTTTTGTAACTCACATTTAACTCGTTCCCGATTTTCCTCGTACTCGTGACAGGAGATTCTTCCACCATGTTTAAGACCTATTCGTTAAGTTGTAGGGTTCTAACTGTAAGTAGTCCTATTTTGTCTACCTAATTCCTCTAACCTAAGATGCAATCTTGTAATATGGGAATAATCGGACAAGGTGCTCGTCTATTAGGAAAACGTTCTGCATATAAACGTTTCGCTCATGAAGCATTTCCGTTTGCTAAACTTTATATAAAATTCCTTTGAGCCATTTTTTGATTGGTAAACCACCCTTTATGAAAAGTAAGTTAATTCAAACTAACTTACACTAACCCAAACAGACCAAACTGATGTGCGTAATGTAGTACAAATAAATTTGAAAACAATTCAAAAGGATATTTGAAAAATGTGAAACAGGAGAGTAACGTGCCTAAAACCCCTACTTACTTTTAACAGTTTTCCGTTGGCTTAGAGATTTTTAATAATTTATCAAAATAATAATTATTGCCTACCTATTAGAAAATAACGAGCTTAATAATGAGTGCGACATGAGCAATAACATTAAAATGATTTTTTACTCTAAAGCCGTGACAGATACGAGAAAAATGCGAGAGGCGTGGTTTACTCAAAATCAATTTTTACATCATATGTGACAAGAATTTGGATTATTTAACAGGTCCGTATTACCGATTTTTGCTAAATTAAGTACTCTACCCAGATCTTCGCCAATTAACTCTGCTCTAACCCCTTATTATGTTTAATAAATATCATTAAAACATCGTTTGGCATTAATTAATAAATTAAAAAATAAATACAATTTTTTTTAAACACCATATATTTCGAAAACTAACTGGCATTCGAAAAACTTTTATACCTCATTTTCGTCTTAACATTAGGTAAGGAGTAACTCCATTCATTATGTCATTGTTGTAAGCGTTTAAATTCCTGCTTTTTTTATGGTTTTTGTGTGGTCCATGGACATGCAATAAAGTTTTAGAATGTTCCCGAACATAGCGTTAATGTTAAATAAAGTTCCGAATACAGTGTGGCACAAAAGTTCAGCAACGGCTATTGTTCTCGTAAGCCCCTAAACCGAAGTGCTTCAAATTTGAGACGTAGGGGTAAAAAATTGTTTTGCATTCATTGGTGATATCTGCGACGTTATCATCATTTTTTTATACATGGAAATTTAACAGCAGAAAACATTTGAATATGTTTCAAGGTTTAATGATATCAGAAATTCAAAATTTAACTGTGCCAAATTTCACTAACATTTGGTTAGTGAAATAGGAATACTTGGATAGAATATTTCCCAATAAATGGATAGGTGGGAGAGGATTCAACTAATGGGCGCCAAGGTCGCCCGATCGCCTCTGGATTACTTCTTCCGGGGATACCCAAAAGAATATTATTTATAAAACTAAGCCTGAAAATATTAAAGACCTAAGAAACCGTGTTAAGGTGCACGCACACGTAGGAGGCACGCGCGAGACCGTGCGGTGCGACATGACACGTTGTTTTCTAGTTACGCGCTCACTCGGACGGCGATGCGAGGTGCGGCGCGTCTATACTTCTATCCGGAAGAGTATTTAGTTTTTAATAAACCTGCGAAATGGTCAGTAGTAGCTCTTCCGACGAAGAATTTTTTCGTTTTATCTGCAGTGGCAAGTGCAGAAGAGGAGGAAAAAAGTCAGGAAAGGTCCCCGAAATAAATAGAAAAAGAAAAGAGTTTGGATAATTTCCCCATCTATTCGATGACCTTAAAAGTGACAAAAAGTTTTTTAAATACTTCATTTCCAAAAGCTTCTAAATTTAGTGAACCATTGTATTACCCCTCAAAATACAAAGTTAAAATACACATTTTCGGAAAAAGTTCATATGAACTTCTAGTATTATTTTTACGTCTACATTTTATTCCCGGCAGGATGCCCACATTTTCGCGGAAACCCTGTATAATAAAATAATAAAATTAGGCAAAACATTCTTTTTAAAAACAAGATTTATTTAGGCCATGTCCTAAAAAGAATAAAACAAGTTTATGTTTTTATTGTTTTTACAAAATCTTGTCGCGCGAAATATTCAAAAAAGCAGATACTTGCGGCAGCGGCGACCATTTTGAATATTTATCATACTGATTATACTATATTGTATTCATCAGAACTAAAGGTGTATGCCAAAAAAACATCTAAAAAACTATCTCAAAAACATTCCATATCTCAAAGGGAAAAAACTTAAAATAAACAGTTTTTCACGTATAATCCAGTGGATTATACGTGAAAAACTGTTTATTTTAAGTTTTTTCCTTTGAGATATGTATATATATATATATATATATATATATATATATATATATATATATAAACATAATTTAGAATTACATACATACCCAAATAAAATCTGGAACTGCGTTGTTTGCTACACAAAAGCACGTGCTTGACCAACGCTTAGTGGAAAAGAGAATACAAATATGCGCAATCATCCAACGCTCAACGTTTGGCTTTCTCTCCGAAATTGACCGGGGAGTTTTGAGTTGTTCCGAAGATTAGGTTCGAATCCATCATCGCGCCGCATGTATGCTTCGGAAACGACTCGAGCGTCGACACTTCGCGCCTTCATTTGATTACACAGTAACTTTTCTGGAGGAAAAAGTCTAAGTGTGCGTGCACCTTTATTCAAGAGGCATTAGAAGTGGCTATAGCTGTGATCCAAAAGCTGTAAAAAATATATGTTCAACTTGCTCACTGCCAAGCAGCAGAAGGAAAACAATTTGAACCTTTTATTATTTTGATTCGATGAAAGCCACATTTAGAAAGCTTTTATATGTATTGTATTGTTTTTTATTGTATTATTTATGTCAATTATTTTTTACATAGGTTATATAAGGGTGAAATTTATATGGAACTAAAATTCAACTTTTTTTTACTAAGCATGTGGTTTTTCGATGAACATTCGAAAAGCTTCTTGACTGCTTTCAACATTTATTGCATTTTTTGTTAACTTTGTGCAGAGTTATTTTAATAAAAATATACGTAAATCTTATTTTTTTTTCTAAAAAAATTGTTTGCCAAGCAAAAAAAAAATAAATCTGGCAATAGGACATCGTCAGTTAACTCGACACTGGCATCTTCACATTTATTATTTAAAATTTACTGGTGAAATCTAGTAAGGTATAAACAGGTAGAGCGTTCCTTTACAAAATTTAATTACTTTTCCTGGGACCCTGCTGTATTCAAAACATTATTTCATCAAAATATACTTTTAATGGATCAAGGAATCCGAAAAAAAATACATGGTGTCACAAAACATACTGTCAATACCTAACAAGCGGTATGTCTGACAACGTCGCAAATTTCACCAACGAATGCAAAACCATTCTTTACCCCTACGTGTCAAATTTGAAGTACTTCGATAAAGGGGCTTACGAGCAAAATGGCCGTTGCCGAACTTTTGTGCTACACTATATAGCCAACACTAGATATAGACATATATGTTAGAAAAATGACACCCATTTTAAATTCAGCTACAAAAAGTGTTCGTTTGAAAGTTTTAATTAATAAAAAAATTAATTGAAAAAGGAATATGTTTATGATAGTATGACAGAGAAAATGTGACTGTTTTGCGGCTTCCTCCATATTATTGTGTAATTAATTCGATTGAACATAGTTGGCATTAATTTAAATCAAGAGTAAGAGCACAAAACGTTTTTCCTACTTAAGATATATCAGTGAATTAATAAAAAAGTTATAAATAATATACTACATAAAAGCTGGAAGAATTCCATCCAACATGTTGTAAAAGTTTAAGATTCGTACATTTATGCAAACAATATAGAACCACTCATAATTACCTTACCTGATGACAGTAATAGCGAAACTGAATTAAGCTTAAGATAATAGTAATTTTCCTAACAAATGCGCAAAGTGATACTTTGCCGCAAGCAAAAGCAGTTGGACGAACGACACGAAGCGAAGTTCGGATCAGCTTTAAGTGCGGGAAAGAGACTTTGCGCAAGTGTTAGGAACAATATTTTTTCTACGAGTGTTACAAATTTTACAAACTTTTTACCTATTTATATAGCTAGGTTCTAAGCGCTGGTAAACCAATATTTCTTATACATCATAAAATTGTAAAAAAAACCTTAAATAAATTATAAAAACTTTTTATTTTAACTTAAAACAGAAATAATATTACTTATTATTAACAATATTAATATTGAAAGTACAGTTTGTGGAATGCTGCAAATTTAAAGCTGAGTGCAACTGGTTTCTTGAGAAAGCTGATGAGGATGTAGTCAGTTCGCGCACGCTCGTAGAAAAAATATATTTTATGTCCCCATTTGTTTTCTTGTAAAACCCCTTCTACCAGCTTCTTCAACATCACTTAAAGAACGCGGAACTGGTAAACACCTCAGCAGAACTCTGAATATGTCCGTTTCTTTTTGTATAACGTCACAGAATCGCCTTTTCTTTTTCGGAATGCTGTTAGCGTCATGTCACATCCTACGAAAGCATGCATAAACAGGATATGCTGGAGACCTAATTGTTGCGGTTGATGAGTAAATACTTTACTTTCTTTTTCCATGTACATATTTGAAGAAGATAATTTCGGAAAAATCAGCAACCGCTATTTTTTATTTCGTTTTGGATTTTTTAGTACCAGAAAAAAGAAGTATCCGCATGGCTTGGAAGCACACAAGTCTCTATTTAATTAGTCTGAATAGCAGCTGACAAAATGAGTTGGGATTTATTGTGATCGTTGGAAATAAAACAGCCTTGCTGCAAACAGAGTATTGCTCTTAAGTTCCAATTCAAAATATATTACATTTCTAGAAATACAATGTGTAGATAGAATAATAGTAATAGAAAAAGTCATAGCACATCAAAATATAAAATAATAAAATTGTGTTTCAGCACAAGACATATATTATTAACAAACTACATCACACATAGACTTAATTAATTAATATACAATTCAGAAATAATTTCAGTTCACACTAATACAAAGCGCTGGTCAAGTTCAAGAATGAACGGTGAGTGAGCAGGTTTATGGTTATTATTTGAAATTAGAAGGTCGCTCGTAAATGCTACCAGTAAATTGTGGTTTAAAAGCGAGATATTAGATTTATTCCGCGTGTCATAGTTATGGTATGAACTATTAAGCCGACGAAGATGTTTATCCTTATGAAAAAAAGTCAACAATTTAAGTAAATAACTGAGTGGACGGTTACAGTTAGAATTTTATTTTCCAACAATACTCTATTGATATCGGATGTCTGAACCCCCAAAATAAGCTATTGAATAACCATTAATCCGCACCAGTGGTTTCTTCTTATGAAAATAAGTTAACAATGTATGTAAATAAACTGAGCGGGCAGAAAGAATTTTAATTTCAGGGAAAGTTTTCGTACGAGGCACTGTATATGACAGATCCAAAATAATCCGAACAATCCATTTCTGTGCCACAAATACTCTATTAATATCAGATGCCTGACCCCACAAAATAAGTCATTGAAGTAAATACTTAGAAGGGTTTCACGTATTAATCATGACTAATCACTCTCCGAGATTTCTCCAGATCTTTGCGTTCTCTAGATCCCGAAAAACATGTTCTCCCATTTCCGTCAGTCTATTCTGTCCATGCGCGGCATAGCCCAAATACTACCCGACAGCCTTCAAACTTCGGTCAAAAATCAAAAGTTGAAAAAAATTTGGTAAAAGTCCAATATAGCGAAACAGAATAGGCAGGCAAAATGGTAAAAAATCATTATTAAAAAACTACTTCCCAAAACATAATTATTCAGTACTTTTCTCCAAGTTTCCTCCAGCCCACATTGGAGCAGACGTGGGTATAAAAAGAGTTATTATCAGAGGCAGTATCATTTTCTAACCTGATATAACTATTTACACATACATTATCAATAATATGAGAAAGGATATCACGAACCGAGTCACTAATATCTTCGTTAAAAATCAGTTTTCGTGTTGATATAATGGACGTATTTTACTTTTAAATACACCATTTTAAAAATACTTTCATCATCTGCAAATTTCATCAGGAGCATGCTCCTAATATAACGTTTGAGAAGATACAAGACTTACCCATATTCACTAAAGAGGTTTAAATTTAGACCAGGTCTAACTTGACAGTTACAGTTATAGTACAAGATGACATTTTCAACAATTAAACAAATCATTTTTCTAAAGTTCAGAATTACCAAATGACAGTGATATAAGCGAAACATTATTAGCGAACCAAGAGTTGTAACTGTCATGGCAACTAGACCTGGTCTAACTCTTAAAGCTTTTTAGTGAATACCGGGGTCAATGTCCAAATTGTGGTGTGATAATTATTTATGAAGAAAAAAATATAACGTTCCACGGTCAATTGTGCACAAAAATTCGGTGTCATCTAGGGATAAACCGGTAAAATTTTAGTGCAAATCCTATATGTGAAAACAAAATGGCGGTCTCACAGAATGTGTACGGGTGAAGTAGTTTTTGATAAGTAAACGTGCAATGCCCGTCTTCGACGTTTTCTTGTTTCCATGTTATACGTAATGTGTGTGTATTTATTTCTGCAAATGTCCAACAACTGGGTCATAACACTAAGTCAAGGTAGGCCTAATAAACAATATTTTTAAAATCTTAATTAAATTAAATGTATTTGTTCCCAGAGCTTGAAAAGTGTTAATATAACACGAAACGTAGCAACTGAAAATAGGTTTTCACTTTAGACCTTACTGCACTCCCATAACCCACGAACTAAAATTGCAAAAATAAATAAAAACAAAATTGTTAAATTTCCTTTACCCTTAATTTCGCTCGTTACGTATATTTTTTTTAATAGGAATAGTGGTGTGACCCAATTTAGTTCAGTATATAGTCATTTACAGTTAACACCATTTTGTTCCATCATATTGGATTCCTCCCAATATTTACCAGTTTTTACATTGACATATCCATAAATAGTTTTTACATTGACATATTTCGTTACGTTATGTTAAATTTGTTCCAGTTTATCTCTATAGCACATTTAACTTTACTTCAAAAGTCAATTGAAAAAGATTTTTTTGCGTTGGTTTTTTTTTATAAATATTTTTCCGCCATCTTAAATTCGCACCAAAACTTTATCAGTTTATCTCTATATCACACTTAATGCTTGCCCAAAATTAGTAATTAAGCTAATAAGTAGTTTTTCAGAATAATTTTTTAAATATTCTGTTAGGCCGCCATTTTCTTTGCTATCTTAAATTCATACCAAAATGTTACCAGTTCATTCCTATGTAACACTTGATTTTCGTGCAAAATATGAGATAAATTGGATAATTAGTTTTCTTAGTAACAATTTTTTAACGTTTCCATTATGTTCCAGCATATCGGATTTTTCCCAAAATGTTACCAGTTCATCCCCATATCACCCTTAATTTTTGACTAAAATTTGAAGTCACCCTGATAAGCAGTTTTTAAGTTATGTCGCGAACTGACAGACGGACCGATGGAATTGATAAAAATATTTTTTGGCATCTAAGGATGCTAAAACCAGAGCGGGTGATTTTTTCACGTTTGCAAAATATTTTGTTTGACCGCCATTTTGTTCGGCCATCTTGAATTGGTCCTCCAGTTTTACTAGTTGATCTCTGTACCACAATTAGTTATGGTACACAATTTGAAATCCGTCCATTAAGAAGTTTTTTTCAGGCTGAATTTTTATATATTTTATTAAGCCGCCATGTTGTTCCGCCATCTTGGGTTCGTACCAGTTGATTCCTACATAATACTTGATTTTTGTGGAAAATTTGAAATAAATTGGATAAGTAGTTTTTTAATAATATTTTTTTTTAACATTTCACTAGGCTGCCATTTTGTTTTGCCATATTGGAATTTTTACCAAAATTTTACTAGGTCATCCCCATATGACTCTTAATTTTTAGCCAAAATTTGAAGTCAATCGAGTAAGTAGTTATGCCGAGAACAGACAGACCGACGGAACTGAGATAACATGTTTTTCGTCATCTAGAGACCCAAAAACGTAAAGATCTGAAAAAATCTTTTACGATTACAATACATACAAATTATTTAGCCGTCATTTTGAAATCGTACCGCAACTTTACCAGTTTATCTTTATATCACAGTTAATGCGGCCCAAAATTTGAAATTAATTTAATAAGCAGTTTTTTCAGGCCGATTTTTAAATATTTTACTAAGCCGCCATCTTGGATTCGTACCAAACTTTTACCAGTTGATTCCTACATAATACTTGATTTTTGTACAAAATTTAAGATAAATTGGGTAATTAGTTTTTTTAGTAATAATTTTTTTAACGTTTCACTAGGCCGCCATCTTGTTCGGACAAATTGGATTTTTACCAAAATATTATCAGGTCACCCCCAAGTGAGTTTTAATTTTTGACTAAAATTTGGAGTCAGATAAGCAGTTTTTAAGCTATTTCGCGAACTGGCACACAGATAAGACATATTTTTTGGTATCTAAGGACATTAAAACGCGAAGATATGTAAAACCTGAGAGGGTGATTTTTTTAGACTACAAAAATTTTATTTGGCCGCCATTTGTTCCGCCATTTTGAATTAGTACCACAGTTTTACTAGTTTATCTCTATATTACAATTAGCTGCGGCACACAATTTGAAATCAGTTCATTAAGTAGTTTTTTCAGGCTGAGTTTTTAAATATTTTATTAAGCCGCCACTTTGTTCTGCCATCTTGAATTCGTACCAAAATTTTACCGGTTGATTCCTACATAATACTTGATTTTTGAGATAAATTGGATAAGCACTTTTTTAAGTAATAATGTTTTTTAAATTTCACTAGGCCGCCATTTTGTTTTGCATAATTATATTTTTACCAAAATATTACCAGGTCGTCCCCATATTATCCTTAATTGTTTATCAAAATTTGAAGTCAATCAGCTAAGAAGTTTTTGAGCTATGCCGCTAACAGACAGACTGACGGAATCGAGAAAACACGTTTTTCGTCATCTAGGGACTTTGAAACGTAAAGATCTGAAACAATCTCGGCGGTGATTTTTTCACGATTACCATACTTCCCTTTTACGAGGGAAGTAACAAATTTTACAAAAATCGGTAAATTCGCCTTTACCCAGAACTTCACTCGTACAAAATTCCACTACACGCAGATGAATCCATAATACAGTTAAGAAATAATAGTTCTTGTGATTAGATCGTGTCAAAATTGAAACACTTTCCGACATTTCGCTTTAGATGGCACGAAACTCTTCAGGGATCTTTACTTCACGGGATCAAAATACTGAATGTGCTCGGAGAGACTTTGGCAGGCTTTTTATACCCGACCGGTATTCACCGAACCGTCACCAGTGTAACAATCGCTTGTGTCCTGTAGACCATAGCCCGTATTTTTTTTATTATTAGGATACTTATAAATTTCAATAGACTCTCTAATTTTCCGTTTATAGAAACCTGAGACCGACGCAAGAATTTTGGCTTCTTTTACATTTATGAGTCCAGTGATATGCTGGTGTTCAGATACCGCAGATTGTACAATTTGATTCCTTCTAATACATCACTTATTTTCTTTTCTTTTTGTTTCCAATATAAAACTAGGCTTAAATAACATGAACGATGAATTAGAATGAAAAAAATTGTACAATTTTCTGTACTTGAATACGAGCATTCCACTGGACATAAATGTAAAAGAAGTCAAGTTCAGTGAGGCCAGGTATAAAAGCTGGACTAAATCTTTCTGAGCTTCAATGTTCCCATCTCGGGAAGTAAAAATCCCTGAAGATGTCCCGTGTCATTGGAAACACGTCGGAAAATTATTCTATTTTAACACGGTCTAATACTAAG
Source organism: Kuschelorhynchus macadamiae (assembly GCA_030620095.1). Taxonomy (NCBI): domain Eukaryota; kingdom Metazoa; phylum Arthropoda; class Insecta; order Coleoptera; family Curculionidae; genus Kuschelorhynchus; species Kuschelorhynchus macadamiae. The sequence continues at coordinate 577,775 of JAUTXW010005231.1, forward strand.
AACTATGATTTTTTAATTGACCGAAGCTTCGGTTTTACCATAATATAGTTGTTTGGTAATAACTTAAAAAAAAATTACACTTTATAGGATGTGTATAAATATATTACAAAATAATTACATACTATAACCTGTACGTAGTAGTATTCTGTACGAGAGAAATAGAGAGGGGTAAAGGCGAATTTACTGATTTTTATAAACAGCAATTTATTTCGCTTAGTACCACAAATTTTAAAATAAACTAGCTTTTATGAAATGCCGGCCTAACAAATATTTGAATTTTTGAAAATTTATGATGTCAAATCTAAATAACAAAAAAATACCGGTTTTGGCGAATATAAAGAAAAAACATTTAAAACTTGCCGAAACAAATATTTAATTTAAAATCGTATATACCAATATTATTATTATCAAAGTAGACTTAATCTACAACGTTACAGTAACGCATGATCTGATGCATGACGTACACAAGTGATCTGACGATTCGTCGTTATTTACTATAATTCTTAAGTAGAAGTGTAGCAAATTTATACTGTTTATTCGTATATCCAATACATAATACTAAAGACTAACAAAGCATATAATACCTGAACACATTTGCAGACGATAATTACAGGAACCGACACATTTCCTGCATTAGCGCATCATCCCTGCATAATTATAATAAATCGAAAAAGAAGTGAAACAACCTTAACGGTCTTTCACTAATTAGGCGCATTATACCGGATAATGCCATAAAACCTGCCAAAAATATACAGTACAAAGAGAACGTACTTTTTAACTATGTTACTTATCTCATCCGTAAAATCAAAGTCGCACGAAAATTACAGCCGTCAGATAATACCATAAGTAATAGTACATTTGCGTGTCAGCATTTTCTTGAATATAGTAATTTTGTCTAGCAATTTGTCTAAAATAATAAAATTTGAGCAAATTTATCATGGATGAAACTAACATATTAACTGGTTATTGTAATAATCCTCGGATATAATCGGTAACTTAGGTTTTTATTTTTTTTTTATTTCAACACAAAGTTTTAGTTCTTGACCCCCTGAACTGGAGAAAGCTGGCCACATGAAAATCATACAAGCCGTGTTGGAAATATTGCCCTCCGAAGGGCCATTCTTTAAAGAAACTTGTGTACAAAATAGAACAAGTATTAATTTTGAGTAAATCTGTCAGTACTTCAAGTAAAATACTTGGAAAAAGTTGAAATTCAGTTACATCAAATACAAATAATTTGGTATTTGGTACTTGATTTCCCCAAAAGTATTTAAAGCACATTACATTAATTATACTTGTAATACAAAAGTAATTGAAGCACGACCAAAAGTACTTCAAGTAAAGAAAAAGTATTGCAAATCATCCAATAGTATTTCAAATGCTATATTTTTAAATCAAGCACTTTGTTTTTAAATTTGAGTTTAAGAAATAGAGAAGATCCATTTGCATTTGTCACCGCTGATCGCTTATTGGCAGAAAACTATGAGGCCTCTTTGCCGCGTAGGAATATTAATGGTTCCGCCAGGAGCCGAAATGTTTCGTAAGGCGACCAACATTGAAAAGAGAGACGGCCCATCCTAGAATGTAACTTGTGGTTGTGACTCGAGAACAAAATAAATCAGGATTACTTTTACAGTGTCATCTTACAGTTTGCACTAGCCGTTTGGTAAGTAATGAGTATACTCAATTAATTAGAAACTAGTATAGTTAACGGGGTGTTCTTAGCTAGGTTTGTTAAAAAAAATTAAAAATGGCGGAAGTATTACGCCATTATGTCCAACAAAAAATAAATATTCAATTAAATTCATTGTTATAGGCAAAAAAGAAAGAACATAGTGACCTGTTTCTAGATACATATACATTATACATATGCTAATATACTACACAGGGTGTCCCAAATATAAGCAATTATTTCACGTTCTGCCCTTGGTTTTAGTTCTTCGTACCTGCGTATCGGTACCTCTTGGGACAAAAACGATTGTGCAGATCAAAAGTTCCATATTTTAGCTACAAACCATAGTGTTACAGTTTTGTTGTCCTAGATAAAGAAATTGGGAAAAATTGAGTTTGAAACAAAATGCAGACGTTTTCATTCACTTTTCCAAGGTATGCTTTGCTGACGCGACGTCAAGATCGACATTTTGACAAGACGGACTTTTTAACCCGACCTCTATCCAGAAATTCGCAAATATCTCCTAAATAGTTTTAGACGCTGTAAAAATGAGTAACCATCGATAAGGAAAATAAATTCTACGCACCCTTCGCAAATATTGTTCTAAATATATTTCATTCCGAATTTTCTTAACCAAATGAATTTAATTATAATAAAAATAATAAGTTGTGGTTAGTTATGCAAACATGATATCTAGGAAGATGCTTTCCTCGGTATTCGTGGGATTTAGAAGTAGTTTTACTTTTATTTTTATATGTTATGTGTTTTTTTTTTCGTATGTTAATATACTAACCCTATGTAGACGGTTTTTTTGTTTTTTTTTTAGTAATTTATGGTATAGTTATAAAAAAAGTTAAATACAAAATTTCTTCAATTTGTCAATTTTTTATAGTGTAGCATGCAGATATACACCGTGTGTGTTTAAAGATAAGGTAAGGGTTTCAAATCTAGTATATTTATAAATAGCAAGAGATTGAATATAGTAAGATCAAAAATGAAAAAGTTCTAGTGCTTATAGGAGAAATATTACTCTGGTAGAATAACAGCTAATTAGCCACAAGAGCAGTAACCAAATTTATTTTAAAACAACTAACTGACTTTGACGTAAGTGGAAAAATGTCCAACAAGACTTCTGACTCCTTCGCTAAAAAGTTTGAGCTACCATACCGACGTGTATCATATTTATACGTTTTTATTTAGGTATTAGTATAGCTAATAAAAGTGGCACCTTATTCAATATTTTGTTTTCTGTTTGCATAATTAAATTATTTTTACGACGTGTGTTTATTTTGTATGCCCATGTTTTTCTCAAGATTATTAAAAATATGTTAAACTATGTACGTGGTTTCAACTTGCAAACGTGTTTTTTCATTAATAAGTAATTCTAAAATGCTTATGTTGTTTTTATATATTCTCTTTTTTACCCTATAAACTTGATTTTGTGATTTTTAATAATTCAGTTTATAAAAAACATTTATTCTGTGCAAATGGCAAATTTTATTATCTTTTTCGCAACCTGTATATTCGATCTAAAACCTAGGTCCGCTATTTTTATATTGTTTTTATTCGGCTTTGCATATGTCATGAAGATTGTCTAACTCTACCAAAAAACAAGACGAAAATCAGCTACTAGTTCCTTTAACATTGTGCTTTGGTAGTGGCAAAAATTATACGCCGGATATACATTTCAACAAATGGAAAATAAATGACCCTCTAAATAGATCACAGCATTACCGTCTCTCAGAAGGACTAGGATTCATCAAAAAATATGAACAATTTCTTTTCTAAACTAAAAAACACCGTAGAATTTTCTTTAACTGAAAAAGTGCAATAAGCAAAAAATAAGTACATATACAACATATATATATATATATATATATATATATATATATATATATATATATATATATATATATATATATATATTATAAAACAAAAAAATTATAAGTACATCTTCTAAACTAATTGTTACCCGGGACCAAAATAGGTCTCTTATAAGCAAGAATCACAAACCAATTGGAGCCAATATGGCCACCTGGCAGTTTGCTGGTTGGCTCTGTTTGGTATGAAAATTATCATAAGACTATGTATATTCACCAATTTAAAATGTATTTAAATAAATAAATAAATAAAATCTTTATATTACGGATTAAATAGACATTATTGTATGATATTATAAATTGTTTAAACTGATTAGTAGTTAGTAGTCAATGCCTGGCGCAGTCTAGCTTCTTTAGATATCCCACTGAACCAGACCTCGACCAAAATTAATAACTTTCTAATTTACGACAGATGTATAAAAGTAAATTGGATATGAATATAAGAAAAGAGCGATCGAAGAGGGAGACAACAATAAAAAAGAGTTAGAATATACGAAAAACTAGGCATGTAAAGTAAAATAATAATCTGTAAAATAAAAATGTTTAACCAAAGTTAATTTAACAATAAATGTTGTTCACTTAAAAGATATTCTTTATATTCTTTTTTAAAGGTATTAAAATTAAGGACTGAAAATTTTTCAGGAAGACCATTGTAACATTGCACAGGATTAAAACTAAAACACCTCTGGAATATGGCCCTATGATGATGTGGCATTGTTAATCCTTTCCGAGAACGAATATTAATGCAAATTTCTTCTAAAATTCATTCTTAGCCAATTCAAATTACGCAAATTATGGGATATATGATCATATTTTCTAAGACCATATATAAAGCGGACACAAGCATTCTGCACCCTCTGCACACGTAAGCGACACTCACCAGTTAGACACCAACCATACACAAAGTCACAATAATTAAAATTAGACAAGACTATAGATTCGCACAAAATTTTTCTCATTCTCAAATTCAGAACATATCTGTTAGTTTATAGAACCTTCAAATCAGAATAGGCTTTTTAAAAAAATTTCTTTAAGTGTTCTTCAAATCTCAAATCGGTATCCAAAACAATACCAAGGTTTTTCGCATGATCAACTACTGATATTCTGTTTCCATCAATTCTAATATTTAAACTATTTTTTAATGCACTAATGTTATTTTTATTCCCAAAAATTGCCTAATCCCAGAATGGAGCCCTGTTGTACCACCTGATAATAGCTACACCTGATCAGAAAATTTGTCGTTGAAGAATATTCTTCGAAAACAACCCGACAAAAAAGACGAAATTAGGACTCATTAAAACCATAATATCTCAATTTAGATACGAGCTGGTAATTAATTGCATCAAATGCTCTTGAGAAGTCTAACAAAACCAAAGTAGTAATAAGTTTTTTATCAAATGCATGTAACCTTCTTAAGAATTTTTGACAGAGCGGGCAAAATACTTATAATTCTAAGATCAATGAGACCAGTGGGATTAGATATTTTCGGCAGAGGTCGACCAACTGACAATTTCCATTGACTTGGGAAAATAATGGGACTCAATACAGCAGTTAACAATGTGAGCTAAGTACTTGTCAATAAACGGGCTGCATTTTTTTTTTCATTAATGTAGTCGTGACCACAAGCATTTGTTTTAATATTATTTAATATTGTATTAATTTCTGAAATCTCGGCAATGAAGCAAATGAAAAGTTTAAGTCATTTATAAATGAATTATTGTTATTAATTTTATTTGTATAATCAGAAACATCCTGACATGTTTTTAGATTCTTTAAAGCAGACCAAGTTTTTCGGGGGTTTAAGTCCATATGCAGCGAATTTATATAAGCTTTTTTTTCTCTTCTAACCATAGATAAAGTAAAATTACGTAAGAATTTCTAATGATCCCAATCATTATTATTTTTTGTTCTTTTAAACTTTTGAGAAGCCGAATCTCTTTGTTTCATAAATATTTTTAGGTTTGCAGTTAGCCAAGGCGCTCTAGGCTTAGTCACTCTAGCTTCACGAAATCTCGCATGTTTGTTAAACAAGGAGACCATTAATTGATTAAGGTTAAAAGTTTGTGTGAATGTTATTTTCATACAATATATCGTCCCAAGGTTGATTATGTAAATCTTGCTGAAATTGATTAATGTTAAAGTTTCTAAAAGATTGATAGGTAATCATCTTTGGTTGTGTGCACTGACTTTCCAGATTTAAAGCGCAATACATCATTTTATGATCGGAAATCAAATCAAATCAGCGGAAATAACTTCAGAATCACTCACCAAAGCAACATGAGTAACGAAGATCGCATCCAAAAGAGTAGATGAGCCTGCAGTAACTCTTGTGGGTTCACTCACAATTTGAAATAGGTTATAATTTTCAAACAAGTTAGAAAGGGGATTGTTAAGATTTAATAAATTTATATTAAAGTCCCCCAGGCAAAACACGCCATCAAATTCGACAACCAGCTCAGAGAATATATTAGCAAAATCCGGAACAAACATATTAAAATTCATATGAGGCGGTCTATAAAATAAAATGCATTGTATTGCGTATTTCTTATTTCCAGTTCTAATTTTTAAACTAATAAACTCCTAAGATTCATTACTGTGAAAATCAAAAGTAAGTTCTTCGGAGATTAAATTATTTTTAATATAATAGGCAACGCCGCCTCCCCTGGTAGCCCGATCTGGGCAAAGTGATAATTAGGTATATAAAATAAATTAGAATCGTCACCATCAGAGAGCCACGTCTCAGATAAATAAACAATATTAAAGTCATGTTCCTCTACTCAAGTCCTAAACTCTTGAAAGCCTGTAAAAAGCGAACGCACATTTAAGTGTGCAACCGCTAATTTTTTAGCCATAATATGTAATAGTAAATAGTGGTTTTGTGGAACCAGATACAAGGAAAACAACCCTGTTCCCTCCGTACTAAACTAGCAAGTTAAGTTAGGTATTTATACAAAAAAAAAATGCCGATCAAAAAGAGGAAATACAGACAATATTATTTAAATATTTACATCAAATTGCATTATATTGTTTAAGTTGTAGCACTCTCAATCCCGCGAATTAAATTATATTATTGAAAATAAACATATATATATATATATATATATATATATATATATATATATATATATATATATATATATATATATATATATATATATATATATATATATATATATATATATATATATATATATATATATATATATATATATATATATATATATATATATATATATATATATATATATATATATATATATATATATATATATATATATATATATATATGTCTTCATCATCCCACACACATTAGGTCCCCATCAATGCAGTACTTAGAGTTAACACGATAAAATGTCATATTTTCCTACATATATTGGTACTTAAAATACTTTTTAGTACTTCAATTACAATTTTTACTTCAAATACCTATAAAAGTAGTTGAAATACAGACAAAGTACTTGAATTACTTTATTTGACAAAAATCAAGTACAATTACCAGTTACTTGATACTTCAAATACTTTTTTAAATTTTGGGAGTAGTTGTTACTTGGTTCTTTTTATTGATTTATAAAGTACTTGGTACTTGTACTTGAGATACTTTTTGTCAGTACTTGTGAGAGCACTGATTTTGAGCAAATACACCACCAAGATTTGGTTAGGAGGACCTTTTTTTAGCTGTATTAAGACGAATAAAATATACTTTAATCTGAAAAATACACGTCTACGGATATGGTAACAATAGGACAAATGAAAGGATTTTGGGAAAAAGTTATTCTACATTAAAAACAAGTTTGTGAAAATAAACTTTTTTCACGCTGGGAAACCTTAATTTTTGTACATTTTAGTTACTTTACTATAAAAAACTTACATAAAAAAGTTGTTTCAAATACAGGGCCACTTAGTGCGTAAGTCTTGGATCTCTGGTTAGTTATTACAGGTAGAAGAAAACTTTACATAGGTGTATTTTTTGTTCAAACGGGATATAAAGTGAATTTTTTTTTAAATAAGAACATTCTATAAATATATAATAATAATATATTTAGATTTGACAAGTACGTCATTTCTTGATGACATATATTCCAGATATTATTATTGACACTTAAAAGTGCAAATTTTAGACTTTTACAGAGACACTGTAAAATCCAAACACATTTTATTTTAGTTTTTTGTAGTACTAATGTTCTATCTTTTCAAAGAATATAAGAATTGGTTTGTATGTATGCTCAGAGGTACAGGATGTTAAACTTTACCCAAATTCCATATAAAATACATGGGGAAAACAATAAGACTCCAAATAACTTCTTCCAACATATTTGACGTATATTACTTCACAAAATAAGAAAAAAGGTTATAGGTCCGCAAATGCTTTGTTCTTGATATGCATGGTGTCTGGTTGTAAACGCCTATATAGTGCCCTATATATTGCCCTATATTTAGAAAACAAAGCGTTTTTGGAATTGTTTATATACATTTTTTTTATTATTTTAAATTTAAAGTAAAATATGTTGAAAAAAGTAGTTTGGTGACATCTTGTTTTTCCATGTATTTTGGATTGGATATGAGTAAATTTAAATTCCTGTATCTGAAAAACTAGTCATAGGATTGAGTTTTGCCCATGAAGACTTTTAATCAGGAGGGCGGGATTCTACAACTTATTAAAATTTAATTCATAAAACAAGAACTTCTCACGGAGTGTAGGGTCACCAGTGACGCACCGAAGAGAAAATATAGTAAGAAAACCCCAACCGAGAACTAAAATTAAAAAAAAAACCAAAAAATTCGCACTTTGTTGCTGGTAGTATCATTATTCAAATTTTATTTTCTAAGTCTGGACCCTTGTTTTTTTAACAATTTATTGAAAAATTAAATAATTTCAACATTAAAATAACAGAATAAAATATTGGGGGACGCTTATTTAACAATACAATTGTAAATTCATTGGACTTCATTATACATAGAGAGTGTTTCAAAATAACAGTTAAAGTAATTTGGGACTATTTGACAATATAACACAAACAGAGAATTATTTATATAACAGTGCAGAAAAACTTGAGGCCATTATATAAACTGAACTGAACTGATAAGTAGTCATTTTCAAGTGCAATGTCAGTCCATAAAGAATGTTACCGTCTTAATCTCTCCCTAATTAAACAACTGATGAAATTTGCCGATTCTCGGAACAATGTTTCAAAAAACATGGGCCAGCGCGTAATGGGAGATTCCTTGTCCAAAAATAAGGCGAAAAGTCCATATGTACATGGGTTCGCAAATGCTTGGTGTTTAAGACACAGGGTGTTGAAGATGAAATTTTATTTTCAATTTTATTAAATAACTTTTACGGGGAACGATATTTTCGCACACATCTTGGTTACCAAGTTTTTTTGAGGTGAGAAATCATAATTTCGTATTAGTTTTTATGCAGCACCAAGAGAGCGCCTCAGTTATTATAATTTCTCTTACTTTGCCGTAACTTTCTGGTACGTGTCATAAATACACCATATTTCTACTTCTAGCTCTTCTAAGCAAAGAAGGTGTACCTGCTCAACAACGCTAAAGGTGACCGTTTTCGATAAATTTGCAAATTTCTACATCGAAGCAGATTACCAAGTCCCATAGGCGCTAGGTGAAGTACCACTTATGTGCCTAGGGGAGTCGGTAACCTGGTTCAATTTCGATTAAAAAATGCCTATTGATATTGATTTTGCTTTCATTTTCGAAATACTAACGAATTAAAAAACATGCCGTGATTTTATTAACTTAATAATTTGTTTCTAAAATTTAAATTATTTAATTATTCCTACAACAGTAAGTACTAGCTTAAAATTAATGAAAAAATTATAAAGGTCTCACTTATGAACCGGCAGCGAAATGTGCTGGTGCTCCCTCATGTTGGAACCACAAATTATTATTTCGCATATTTAGAGGAAGCAAATCTTCTAAACCGTTTTGTAGGAAATTGAAGCATGATTTAGAGAACATGTTTAGTTTTTAGGATACACGGTGTTGTAGTTGAAATCTGGCTTTCAATTTTTTTAAATAAGTTTTATAACGAACGAAATTTTTGCACACATTTTGGTGACCGGGGGTTTTTTGAGCTGAGAAAGCATAATTCGGTATTAGTACAGGCAAGTAGGTGACATTTTTTACTATGGAAACATTTATAATAATAAATTAAATGTCAGTTCGGACAGATAAATCAGAGGATATTATTTCCAGTTAAATACTTATTTACAAATAATGCCGAACGGTGAATATTCTTTTATTGAGTTAACAGACATATTCCTGTGTTATCGGCAAGCAAGGCAGAAATCAAGGCTGCTGTAAAACTGTATTTCAATAAATTTCTTTTAAGGATAGTTCCTGATAAAAAAAATTACGTCCAGAAGTTAAAGAAAATATTTTAAATCTTGTAGGAAATACCCCAACAATTAGTACACGAACCATCGCTGACGAAATTGGAAACATTTCTGCTCTTTCAGTTCTATGAACACTCTATGAGCAACAGGTGTACCCGTATCATTTTACTCGAGTTCAAGAATTATTACCAAGGGACTATGTACTTCGACTGCAATTTTGTCATGATTTTCAACACAAAAATAAAAAGGATTCACATTTTCTATTTGCTTAAGAAGCTTGTTTCTCCAGAAAAATAAATTTTCATAACCTTCACTCATGGTGTGATGGAAATGCCAATTTGTTAAGGCCAGTAAACTCATATTATCAATTCTCTATTAACATGAGCAGGGATTGTTCACAATCAGCTTACCGGCCCGGTTTTACTACCAAGTTGTGGTTCCAACATGACAGAGCACCAGCGCATTTCGGTGCCCCTGTTAGGCAGTTCCCAAATGAGACCTTTGAAAATCGTTGGATAGGACGATGCTAACCTATTGCTTGGCCACCTTGGTCCCCTGATATAAGCCCTATAGAAAGAGCTATATTAAATTGTCAGAATAAAATTCATTTAAGGTATATGACTTTTTCATTAGGAGATTTTTAGTTTTCTTTCTGAAAGCCTTCTCATTACCAAACTTCCCTATGTTTAAGGGTAAGTGGTTAAACATTTTTTTGCCGCTATAGAAAAATGATTTTTTAATGTATTCGAACCTAGGACAAACACAGGTATGAGAATGGGGCATGTTATAGTGATTAGACACAAACAATTCATTATTATAATTTTTATGGACCAGACGGACATATTCTAAAATAAATAAACAGCACAAAGTCAAAATTGAATGCTTTATAAATAAAGGACGACAAGAATCGCGGGCTTTTACACCAGACATCGAAATTAAATCAGGTTACCCAGTCCTTTAGACACATAAGTGGTAATTTCAAGTAGCGCTTAGGGGACCTTAAGCAGGTATACCTTTTTTACATATAAGAGATGTAGAATTAAGATTTATTCATAAAAAGTCCCAAAAGTTCGCTATTAAAAAAGTTACAGCAAATCAAGTAAAATGACAATATAACTACGGAAAATGAAGTGAAATTATAATATAACCAAACATTTGCGGACCCATTTACATATGAACTTTTCGCTTTATTTTTGGACAAGGAATCTCTTATCAGGCGATGGTCCATGTTCTTGAAACACTTTGTATAAGTAATACAGTAAATAAAAACATTAAAGAAATGTTGTACCCGTTAACAAGTAAACGAAACCTAGAAATATATTAAATTAACCGTCAAAATATGTCTGTGTTACCTGGTATATTATGACATACCTACTACTTCTCTATGACCAAACGATAGTATTTAGTTTCACTAGGTATGCGTTAAATATTATAACTGCGCCTGACTCCAGAAGGAGCATATGTTAAAACGATAAAAAAAAGATAATACGCTAAATGGCAATTGGCTAAAGAACAGGAGCATAATAGAAATTAAATGAATTCGTCCAATAAGTAACTGCATAAGTTGACATTTGCGAATGATAATTAACTGACTTTAAAAATCAGTAAACAAATTGATAACGCCTATCGAATCTGCGGAGGAGTATTTCATCCACCTCTGCTGCTAGTAGCAATCTGAAAACTGGAGTAGATATAAACTTCGGAGACATTTTTTTTATTTGGGCCGATCGGCCCTTCAGCCAGTTACAACAGTTTATATTAAAATTTAATACGTTAAGTCACACATATATAAAAAAGATAGACGTGGATAAGCTTTTTACCCCGCTTAAAGGTCTGTCAAGGCGACCTTATAAAGAAGAAAGGAAAAACTAATAAGTCTACTATACAGACTGTGTAGATTTATGTGCGTTCTAATGTTATATTAATATTGTGTAGCAATGATAAAATACAAATTACAACGGATTTATAGGCATTGAAAGGCAACTAGATGTTGGGTTGAAACTTAAAATTTTTAATTAGTATGTCTAGAGACCATTTTTACATTGAACCTTTCAACAATTTGCATCAGCATTTATCAGAACTTAGGATTATAATTATATAAAATTTATCCGATAACAGAAGTGGCTGAACTTGGTCGTAATATATTCAGGACTTAAGTTAAAGTCACCGGGTCAGTATTTTTAAGTTGTGACAGGCGCGTGCTGGGACCCTTGAAAATACACTAGCAACCATAGATTTTGGTGCATCTCATATCAAGAGCAAGAAAGGAGTGTTTGGTTTTTGTGTAGCTGAAAATTTTAGAGGGTATAGAAAGTGCCATTTCTAGAGATTTTCACCATGGCAAAAAAAATATCCGTAACGCCAGCAACTTAAAAAAAGACATCCGACCAATATTATCAGGTCATGGTTCTCATAGCAGAGGAAAGTTGTTAAAGAAAACATCCCTTCTGGCACCTTCAGAACAGTGTTGTGATGCCGTACAAGTAAGGAAGCTCGTCCCTCCTAGAAAAGGTACTGGATTTAGGCATTTTTAAAAATAATTGTTACTCTATTTTTAGGTTCGGTTTAAAGTTATGTTCCGCCTTCAATGATGCTCAATGCTACGTAACTTTGAACGTTGGACAATGGAAAATTAAACTCAATCTTCAGATTCGTTTGTACTACACTAGTGTTCAACAATAACTATGTAGGATGCCCGAAAATTCCGATTTTCAGTCGAATCTGTCCAAATGACAAAATCCGTCCGCCATGTTAAGGCAACCATTTTGAATTTTTAAATGATGACTAGGAATTAATAATTTGCCCTATGAAATGCACCAGAAACAACATTTCAGTCGAATCTGCACAAATAATAAAATTTGTTCGCCATATTGGCCTACGTACTTCCCACGCACAGCCAAAGCCCATTGGACTTCTTTTTTCATCACTCAGCCAGGGCCTTCACTTTTCCATTTCCGGTCCCCTGGGTTCCTCACACTCTTTCCTGTCCCATACAATAGGAACTTTTAGAACCATGCCACTTCGTACTATTCGGCAATATAATTCCGCTGATTGGGCTAGGTTGCAGAATTTTTACTCCTCCTTCCCTCGGAATGATGTCTGTTTCTCTTCCAGCAATCCTTCCGAAATGTGTTTCCAAATCTCGGATGTAATCCCATTAGATATAGAAACCAACCTACAAAAAATTCGTCCACATTACAATTTCCGTAAGCACCCGACTTCATAAAATCTACAAAAATGCCTTCAACATACATATAAAAGGCAAAGTTCTTTCTTGCCAAAATGGTAGCCAATCCTTTTGGTCGCTTGCCAAAAACATTCATCATAACTTTTGCAAAAGCTCCTTTTCACCATTAACTTCTGGTGATGAAATTGCCTCCACGTCTAAAGCAAAAGCTGAGCATTTTGCAAAACAGTTCGCCGCAAATTCTACCTTAATCCTTCCTCTTCACTTCCCCCTTCCATTTGTACCGGCTTTGCCATACAGTATGCACGAAATTACCATCAGGGTTATCAAGTTATGATGTATGCTCAAAACAATACCAAAAAGTCCTCTAGCCTTAATGGTATTCTAAAACTCAAATAAAGTGCCCTTCTGAACTGGTCCCTATCCTTACCAGGTTATTCCATGTGTTCTATGACAATAGCATTTTTTTCTACAATCTGGAAACCTACTCGTGTACGGCCTGTTCCCATAAAGGGATCTACAGCTATTCTCTCTAATTACAGACATATCCCTACTCCAAATTATAAGTAAGGCAATGGAGAAGTATATCAATACTGATCTTTTAAATTACTTTGAAAGGTATAAACTTATCCATGACAGGCAATACGGCTTCCGCCACCAAAGATCCTGTAATGTACAAAAAAATGTACTTTTTATTTCTAGTTTGTTATTTGTTTAAGGAAGGCAAAAAGACATAATTGGTTAGGTTTTCAAAAGCATACCGAGCATGCGACCCTCCACGCACCGGCTTAATGAAATATATATAGGAGCATAATTTTTTGTACTATTGTTTTGTTTGTTGTAGTTTTCTCATCTCGTTTTCCCGTTATCCATAAAAAAATTTCAATGTTTGTGCTTCCTACAAGTGCCAAAGGCAATTTATAAATTTACCATTAGGGATATCATCCTTTGCTAATATAATAGATCGACATATCAATTTGCAAAAGCATTTTTCGTAGATTATATAACAAGACACTCTGATTTTATCGCATACTTTTACAGGGGTTTTTGCGGAAAAAAATATGAGCACAAAAATGAGTTTTGTAATACTTAAGAAAATCGGGACAGTTTTAAGTCGAGCGATTTTGTTTTAAATAATAAATAAATTGAAACCCATATTATCAATCCTTAACTACTCCGTTGATCCGCAGATATGCCAGATATTAGGTTTCTGAATGGTTTTCATTAACGATCCTCTTGTTGTTATGTTAGTGAATTATTTAGGGTTAGGATCCAGTAAAAAAAACAAAGGCCCTTTTTTAAATTTCCGACGTTTCCTCAGGACACATAGATTTTATATCCTGCATGAAACCCATATTAGTCTTTACCTACTCCATTGGTGCGCAGATATTTCCTAACCCCAAATAATACACCACTCTTAAATAACAAAAAGAAAATCGTTAACGAAAACCATTTAGAAATTTAATATCTGGGAAATACCTGCGAACCAACGGAGTAGGTAAAGACCGATAATGTGGGTATCATGCAGGATATCAAACAGGATATGTGTCTTAAGGATGCAACAATAAAGTTGCGAAAATTAAAAAAAAAACTTCTGTATTTTTTACCGAATCCCAACCAAAATAATACACCACTAACATAAAAACAAGAGGATCGTTAACAAAAACCATTTAGAAACCTAATATCTGCGGATCAACGTAGTAGGGTAAAGACTGATAAATCGGTTTCATGCAGGATATACAATCTATATATATATATATATATATATATATATATATATATATATATATATATATATATATATATATATATATATATATATATATATATATATATATATATATATATATATATATATATATATATATATATATATATATATATATATATATATATATATATATATATAATACATCTAACATAAAAACAAGAGAGAGAGAGTATGATTTTAGGGACGCACCGGCAACAAAGGCCTTTTGGCGTCCGCAGATTAAAAGGGTTTAACCCTAGGATATAAAAAAACAAAGAGTGTATATGACAAAATAAGAACAAACATTGAGTTTAACTAAATAAAGAAAATATCACAGAAAGATATCACAAGTAAGGACACTATTGAATTATAAGAGTTTATTTAGACCCGACTCCGTAAGGAAACTAGACAAAGAACCCAGATTACAATCATTACCAATCATATCAGAGATTTTTGGAGAGTTAAAATATTTTTCTCTGGTTATGTTGTATTTGCCACAATCAATCAGTAGATGATCAACTGTAATCGGTACATTACAGGAGTCACAAACAGGAGGAAGGTCTCCCTTTAATAAATATTCGTGGGTCAATTTAGTGTGTCCCAGTCTTAGCCTGGTGACATTAACCTGTAAGGATCTAGAGGGAAACTGAGGATTATACCGCGAACGAAATAGAGGTTTCACACGGATCAGTTTTGGAGTTCCATCCAATAGGTTCCATTTTAGTTGGAAAAGTGAATCTACTTTATGTTTTACTAAAGAACGAACATCATCTGGACAAAAAGTAAAGTTCTCCCAGCTAGATATATTCGGTCTATGTGCATTCTTGGCTATAAAATCAGCCCTCTCGTTTCCAGCAATCCCCCCATGGCTAGGAATCCAAATGAAAGATATGGTCTTGCATCGAATAGTCGCTCTCATTAGAGCAACTCCAATCTCAGTCACTAGAGGGTGGGTTGGAAACGTTGATTCGATAAGGGAGAGAGAACTAAGAGAATCAGATGCTATAATTAGTTGGTTCATGCTTGAGGAAGTAAAGTGTAGAATGGACTTTAATATAGCAAATAGTTCCGCAGTAAGTAAAGTTAAGGTTAGGGAGCTGATAGGCAACCTCCACCGATGGACCAACAAAAGCTGAGCCGACGTGAGATGAGGTCTTGGATCCATCTGTAAAATATACCATATATTCACTGTAAGTCATCAGAAGACCTCTTTCGGCTAGGAGATCAAGAGGAAGTAGCTCTGCTTCACAATGAAGGCTATGGATAGGGGAAGTTGGGAAAGCACCCAATATTAGTCTAATTGCTGAATTTTGCACCACTCCAACTCGGTCAAAATAGGATTTAGGAGCTGAAGAAAAAGCCGCAAGGGCGTAAGTGATTTTAGGGAGGATGACCATTTTGTATAAAGTTTTTAGTGAATCGATGGATGATCCCCACTTTGTGTGAGCCAGTAGCCTAAGAAAGCCTAGGTCCCGCTTTACTCTATTAATCAAGTCCTCAATATGTGGTTTGAAATTCAGAAGAGAGTCAAATATGACTCCCAAAAAACGATGTGAATTCTTTGAAGGGATTTTAGTTCCCTGTAAACTTAAAGTATGAATAGTACTACAGTTTCTTTTCCGACAGAAATGCACGACCGCAGATTTTGCAGGCGAGAAAATCAAGCCAGATGAATTTGACCATTCTGTCAGAGCTTCCAGACAGTTTTGAATTAAGATAGGACTAGTGGTAGAGTCATGAGATGCATGATACAAGACCAGATCATCAGCAAAAAGTCTGAAAGAGATTTGTGGCGTGACAACATTAGAAATTGAATTTATGGCTAAGATAAATAGAGAAGGCCCCAGTACAGATCCCTGAGGAACTCCAGAAGTTTGCGAGAATGGGACTGAAATCGAATTTCGAATTTTCACACTGCATATTCTGTCTGACAGAAAACCTTGAATGAAACGAACAATATTTCCTTCGAGTCCGCTTTTATAAACAGATTCCATTATTGATGAGTGTTTTACAGAATCAAAAGCCCTTGTAATATCTAGGAAAACCGAGGTTATATGTTTCGATAGTCTAAAGGAGTTCCTAATATCAACTTCCAATCCCACTATATGATCTAAAGTAGAATAATTAGGTCTAAAACCGGCTTGATTTGAACAAATATAATTCATTTTATATAGAATCCATTAGAGACGTTTATTTATGATTCTCTCGAGGAGTTTACCTATAACACTGGAAAGTGCTATTGGCCTATAATTATTTGGAGATGAGGAAGATTTGCCAGGTTTTAGGATAGGAATAATGAGTGATGATTTCCATGAGGAGGGAAGGATACCAGTGGACCATATTAAATTAAATAGATCAAGGACTCTTTTCGTTACTTCAGGAGGAAGGTTTCCAATCATAGGGATTCTAATCCCATCATGTCCTGGAGCAGAATCCCTACTCATTGATAGAGCGTAGTTATATTCCTGGATAGTAATAGGAAGATTATAAGATTTTTCAGAATTTGAGAAATAAATAGGGAAGTCTTGTGTAGGTTGGGCAGATGAAAAATAGAGTGAAAAGTGAGCAGCGAACATATGAGCAACATCAGAGGAATCATTTACTAATTCGTCATCCCTAATCAGACCGATTCATGATCTTACAGTGTTCCCACGAATGCAGTTTATATTCTTCCAAACCTCAGCTGATGAAGAGGAGAAAGATAAAGAAGAAGTAAAATTGTTCCAGTGGTTTCGTTTTGCATTAATTGTAGTACAGCGAGAGAAAGCCCTGGCCTCTTTAGAGCAACAAAATTGTCCATAGTGGGATGTCTTTTGAACAGATTTAAAGCCCTCTTGCGAGCAGTAGTAGCTGTCTTACATTCCTCGTTCCACCAAGCAACCGGAGATTTTAAAATACGCTTTTTTATTTCTGGTGTGGAAAGAGCAAATGATTTCATGATGGCATTAGTGAGGATGTTTGCCTCATCCTGGACCGATTAAGTAAGAGGAGGGAGAGAAGGAAAATTGATTCGGAAGAAATCCCAATTTGTGCGTTTTATATTCCGTCTAGGGTAAGAATCTAAAATTGTTGGGGTTCTCAAGGAGGACAAAACAGTGGGAAAATGATCGCTAGAGTAGGAGTCGTCAAGAACCTCCCATCTGAAGTCTGTGGCAACTGATAGGGAGGAAAGGGTTAGATCTAGAGATGAAAAGGTAGATGAAGATGAGGAAAGAAAAGTAGGAACATGTTCGTTAAACAGATGGAGAGGGAAAGAAGAAATCAGTGACTCTATTGTTTTGCCACGGGAGCTAGTAGTGGAGGATCCCCAGAGATTACAGTGAGCATTTAAGTCCCCCACTATTATGAATGGGGGGGGAAATTCATTCAAAAGATCAATCAAATCGGATTCTACCACTACATCCTTTGGTGGAAGATAAAGAGAGCAAATCGGTATTTTGTGAGATAGGAACGAAGAGACCGCTACCGCCTCTAATGAGGATGATAGGGGGATCTCTGTAAAAGTAAGTCCAGATTTAATTAGTAGAGCCACACCACCTGATGCACGGAGAGGGTCAGGTCTATCTCTTCTAATCACTTCATAACCAGAGAAGCATAAAGAGTCCCTAATTTTCAGGTTAGTTTCTTGAATAGACACAATAGCAGGTCTGAGTGACTTTGCAAGAAGAGTGAGTTCATCTTTTCGAATGAATTTCTACAATAAATATAACTTCCTTATCTTTGATATAACTCTTTATTTCTAGCGTGTTTTCTATCTTTAGGATATTATCTATAAATGGTTCAAATGGCAACTTTTCAACTCCTAATTTGGAATTTATCTCTTGTAATTCATATATGAACTCTTTAGTGTTTATTATAGCATTATAAAAGGTATTTAACTTTGCAAACGTAATAGCTAATGCTATTTTTTCTAAAATATCATAAATATTTTGATAGAGGGTAGTTATTTGAGTAAATCTCATCTGAATTCGAAATAGTTGAACAAGATGAGTTTTGTCAAGTTCGATTCTATTTATAGTTGTTATTATTTGCTTTACGTGTGATTAATGACTAGTGTTTTAGTGAGTGTGATAAATTGACTATGTGAAACATTTTTAATAATATTTTCAAAATTTTGTATTGATTTAGTTAATAAAGTTGTTTGTTTAGTCAATTGCAGTACCTAGTATATTTACTAAAGATCGTTTTTGACGTAATTTTGTTGGAAATATTTGACTTATCTGATTATTAATTTTCTGTTTTAAATTATCTGCTATAACATATGAATTATAAAATTCTAACTTATGTTGCATGAGATTATTTATATTTCCACAAAGTAAGTTATATTTATGGTTTATGTTATCAAATTCTTGTATTAAGTTTGTCATGTCAAAAATTTGAATAAAAGTCCAATGATTAGTGACCTTTTGTGCATTTCCTATTCGACAAGGAAGGATTCCTGGGTTATTATTTAAGTTGTGGTACCTGGAGGTATCTCCTTGGACGGAGGACCATCTGTAACAAGTAGCTTTTTTAATCCCTTTATTTGTATAGTTTCGACCTTATCGGGATATTTTACATATTTTATTTTAACCTGGTTATGTTCTAACATTTCAATAATTACGTAGGCTCCACTAAATTTGGGTTTATTTTTATTCCTAGCTGACATCTTTTTATAAACTTTTTGGTTTACTTTAAAATCTGTACTTTCATTCGTTTTATCAGTTAGTTTTTATACATAGCGTCGATTTTATCTTTATGCGACGAAACGTAATCAGAATAAAACTTAGTAGAAATCAAGTCGAGGGGATCCCTGGAATTTGTATGACCTAGGATATTCACATGAGATGTAAACTTTGTTACACTGTTTATGGTTTCATTGCAAGCTATAATTGCATAAGGCATGAGTTCAGAGACGGATTTGTTTTTATCTTTTTGTTTTAAAATTCATTCAATAAGGGTAGAGTGAAGGCGCTCGACGGTGGAGTTAGATTCATGATGTCTGGGTTTAGTAAAATGTATATTTATTTTTTGAGATTTTAAGAGTTCTTTTAAAAGTTCATTATTAAATTCTTCTCCATTATCACAAGTTATTATTTCAGGGCATCCAAAAAATGAAAAGAAATTCCTGTCACAGGGATAAGCTTGCCCGTATTTTGAGAATTTAACAAATATAGTTAAGAAGTTTTGGCTTTCAAATGTGTCAATATGTATCATTTGAAAAGGTTTACTAGGAGTTTCTGTTTTTGTGAGAGGTATATAAGATTTAAGCCTACTATATTTGGATGTTTGGCAAATATTACAAACATTAATGTACTAGGTTGTCAGTTTTCATTTTGGACCAAAAGTAAATTTGTTTTAGGCGTTCATACGTTTCATTTATGCCTCTATGATTTGTTTTACCTTGATGTTGGTGTGTTATTATCAAAATTTTTTCTTCTTTATCCGAAATATTATTTAACAATTTCGAGCATATTACTATTTTTAGTTTATTAAAGTTTTGTAAATAAACGTTAGTAAAAATTGGAATTAATTCTTTACTATGAAAATATAGATAACACGTTTTTTCAGAGCTTAAATATTCTCAAATAAACTTTTTTATTACATCTGGGTTTTCAGGTAATTCCACATTATTAATTAAGTTTTTTTCAAATTTCTCTGAGTTAAGTTTAATTTCGTGATGCGGGGATTTTTTAATAATATATTGTAAGGACTTATTATTTATCATTTCATCAAGATTGCTGATGCCATTAGGTTCCATATCAGCTTGATTACTATGCACGGTTGCATCAGATGTCGAAGGTGGCTTGACCTGAATGTCAGCAATAATGTTTATCTTTTGCTTACTACAACTGGGTCTTTGTTCTTCGAATGCATCATCATTTATCGGGTTTTCAGCAAGATTTCGCAAGAAGTCTACGATATTTTTATCAGAGTCACCCGGGTTATTAATTGTTGATTCATTCTCATAGACATTTAATTGTATTCTAGATTAAGCATCTGCGTTAGAATTTTGAAGGCCTTTTTTATAAATGATTTCATAATCCTATTCTTCTAATCAGGCGTAAAAGCCATCTCACTAATTTTGAATTGGGTTCTTTTAAATTAAAAAGCCAAACTAAAGGTCTATGGTCTGTGTAAATGTAAAATTTGCGACCGTATAAATATGGACGAAAACATTTACATGCCCATACTATAGCTAATAACTCTTTTTCGATTGTTGAATTCTCGTTCAAGGTTCTAGATGCATATGCTATAGGTTTATCATTAGGGATAGTTCCTTGGGATAATACCGCGCCTAATGCAAAATTGCTTGCATCTGTAGTTAGAGAAAAGATTTTTGCAGTGTTCAAATGCATTTATAAATTCATGATTATGTATTATTTTTATGTCTTTCTTTAAACAGCGGGTTAGGGGTTTTGTTATTTTGAAAAGTCTTTTATAAATCGTCTATAATAACCTACTAAGCCTACAAAAGATTTAATTTCTTTAGTAGTTGTGGGAATTGGAAGTTTTTTTATAACTGAGATCTTATCAGAATTAGGCTTTGCTCCGTCATTACTTACAAGGTGTCCTAAATATTGTACTTCTTTCCTTAAAAATTCAGATTTATCAAGTTGTACCCTAAGATTGGAATCCCGCAACCTGATAAAAACTTTTTTTAATTTATCTACGTGTTCTTGGAGACTTGTACTAAATATAATTATATCGTCAAGGTAAACAAAATATATTTCATTTTGTAAGCCACGTAAAACGTTATTCATGCCCGTTGAAAAGTCGCAGGGGCATTTTTAAGTCCAAATGGCATACGTAGGAATTCATAATGTCCTGTGTCAAAGCTAAATGCTGTTTTGGAAATGTCCTCTTCGTTCATTTGAATTTGATGAAATCTATTAGCAAGATATAGAGTTGTGAAGTATTGGGCTTTACCTAGCTTGTCTAGAATCTCTGTTATTTGGGGAATAGGAAATTTTTGAGCTCTCGTGACGTCATTAAGCTTACGGTAGTCTACACAAATTCGCCAGCGTTGTTTCCCTGATTTGTCAAGTTTTTTAGGAACAATCCAAATAGGGTAAGACCATGGAGAGTTCGAATCTCGTATTATATTTTGTTGTAAAAGCTTAGACATTTGATCTCTTACTTCTCCGCGATGTATTTAGGAGTATCTATAGGTTTTCGTGAATATTGGGGTATCATCTTTCACTTTAATCTCATGTTTAATGGTATTTGAACAGGTTAAAGGTATTTCTTCGCAATGAAAAATATCTCTAAATTCATAACACAATTTCCGTATTTGTTCTTTTTCTTCACTATTGCAATGGTCAAGATTAATATTTTTTAAATTAGCCTTAAGTTTATTATCTAAGTCTTCTGATGGTAAATATTGTTGTGAAGGGTGATC